>BPTQ01000006.1:193704509-193758286 GCA_019973895.1 Chrysanthemum seticuspe | reverse complement strand
ACTTCCTTTATTGGGCTTGGGACATGAGTTATAGTCAGGTGGGGCTCCAGCTCGTAAGATATATCCCTGGCTTCTTCGGGCGTTACGCATTGACCATGCAAAAAGGATCTGGTAATTCACTAGGTGGCATAATAATTCTAAGTCACTCAGAGTAACCTATTCTTTGGATCTGCGCATTCAAAACTGTATTTGTGAAACTGGTATGTGAACTAAAGCGCTTTGGAATCCCATCTTGGAATACATAGTAGCTAACTTAGCGCTCCTGCGCTAAGAAGATAGTCCCCTTCTTACAGTGTTAAGAGTAAAAGACCTTTATAAACTAAATATAAGTATAAAAATATACCGGGATCATTTTTGAAATAACGGATTAAATATTCAAAATAGTAACTTACGCGATAACGTTTATTTAATATAAAATATACGCGGTTGTTGTGAAATGCAAAATCATGAATGAACCGTTATGAAATGATGAACATGGAGTATGAGAATGACCAGAAAATGAGAATTGTGACATTCTTCCCCTGATAGAAGAATCGCGTCCTCGCGATTCAATCGATGATACATAAGGTTCTACCCTAAGGTTTCGCGAAATCAAGTGTATGGTCAAAGTGTTTATGTCAAAACTTACGCGTCTAGGTTTCTTATCCAATGAGACTCACTGAATCTTAATAATACGGTGGATCACTTAATGGTCTAGGAAAAACGTACCAGTTACGCATTGCGGGCTTCTTCGGTCCCTATATAGAATGCTCGACCTCGGGGTGGACTGATATTGAGTACAGGGTTCGGGTTATTTCCTTCAATTGCCACTGCTAGAGGAGCTTGCATCAGTGGCTTATTCAACTGAGGACAATTATTCCGGTAGTGATTCGGGCTGTTGCACTCATAGCAAGTCCTTTGGTTATTCCTCATGTTGCCCGTGTTAACCATTGTTATTTGTCTTGCACGCTCTCTACACTGGCTTGAAAAATGATTTGACTGATTGCATATAGTACATAAGCGGCAGGGTTTGGTCTTCGGGTGATGATAAGCACATTTAGCACATTTGGGATGTGTACCCGCATACTCTCTTTGTTCAGTACCAGTTGCCACAAAAACTCTTGCCCTTTTGTTGTCTGCTACCACGTCTATCTGCTTATTCGACCCACTTGCTTCCTTCCTCTTATCACTGCTCTTCAACGTACCATTTCTAACCATCTCGTCTGTCAGGGTTCCTGCCCTCAGTATCGCACTTTGTATTGTAGACGGCTCAGTTGTTTTCACAGTTCCACGGATTTCGGGGACAAGACCATATATGTACCTCGAGATTCTCTTGGACTCAGGGGTAACTAGATGAGGAACTAGTCTAGCTAACTCATGAAATCGGTCAGTGTAGGCTGCGTGACCAGCCCCTATCATAGAGTGGTGATAAAATTCATCCTCTAGTTTCTGCATTTCATTGTCCGGGCAGTACTCCTCTTTCAATAACTCCTTGAATTCGTCCCATGTCATACCTATAGCTGCCTCTCTGCCTCTAGCCTGTAGTTGTATGTTCCACCATGTCAATGCCTTTCCTGATAACAAGCAAGCAGCATACTTCACCCTCTGATGTGTGGCACAATTGCTGATGTCGATCACTGCCTCTGTCTTCTCTACCCATCGAGTATACGCCAAAGCACCTCCTATACCATCAAACTCCACAGGTTTACATGCCGAAAATTCCTTATATGTGCATCCAATTCTGTTGTTGTTGTTGTTGGTGTTGTTGTTGTTGTTACTACCAGCTACATTGTTGGTGTCGCCAGTACCGTTCCCGTTCCCGTGGTTTCCCGAGTTATTCATATGATTTCCAACTTGTGTGACAATAGTGGGAAGCAAGATTTGAAGTTGTTGAGCGATGATGGCGGCAAAATCAGGGTTTCCGTCAGCGTTGTTGTTATTGTTACCCATGTCGCTACCGCCTTCTCTACCTCCACGTCCACCTGTCATTCCACCTCTTGGTGCCGCACCACCTCGGCCAGTACTACGTGTTACTCTCTTTGGTGCCATGATCTCTGCAAGGAAAGAACCGTTGAATTCCCAAGGTCTATACTTAACGTCCTCAAACATAATTCCACGCCACCAATTGGTTCCTAAGGTGTCCACACCGATCTACGTATGCGTGGTTGCATATGTCCACGTGAGTTGTGACGCATTTATAATTATGTTGGCCACCATAATTATAATTGCCTCATTTCACACGTGTACATACCACCAAGCATACATGTCACGGTGATTGGTGTTACTTAAATAGGTAGCCAGTCTATCATCCGATTCTAAACGGTGAAGGAGGGATTTAGGGTAGGTGTCTAGGAAGAGTCGCACTTGGTGTATAGGAAATTCCGTTAGGTGCTAAAGTCACTATGAGGTTTAGTCGCCAGCAGTTCCCAAAGTATCCTCAAGAGAACTCCCATCCTCGGGCAAAATCATCAAATCTATCCAGCTTTATAGTAACACTTATTTAGCTCGATCTCGCATCTCATCAAACAAGAACTGTCACGAGATCAAGTTAGATAAGTGCTCATTACTGAGCTCCATATCTTTGATGACCCAACTAGATTTTGGGACTCCCCTATTGGTACAAGGAAACTACGTTATCTAATGAGGTGGTTCTAGAAGAAATACTTAAGAAACATATGCGCACGAAAAGTGAGTAAGGCAATAGGAAACGAAAGGATCGACGTGAGAGCGGTTATAGTCTAGGAACTAAAATGCAACCTAGTTCTCTATAACCAAGTCTCTGATACCAATCTGTCACACCCCCAAAATATCGCAGCGGAACGATAGTGTCATTGGGGTATGACGTCATAGCACAAAGTATGGATACAGAAAACGACCTCTATAATGAGACGTTTTGAAAAGTTTACCATTCGATAATTAAGTTAATGTTTACACCACAAGAAATCAGAAGGTTTGATAATACATAAAATGTTTACAAAACATGTCGAATGGTAATTGTTAAAAGCACAAGACGCCAATGTATGCCATGCGACCCAAAAGCTCCATGAAGTGCTATCATCTTAAGACCTGAGATAAACATGCTAAAAAGTGTCAACACAATGGTTGGTGAGTTCATAAGTTTGTAATAAAATGATTTGAAATACTTTGAGAAATGTTCACACAGCAAAGGCATTGTAAATCCACTCAGTTCCAAGTTCCGCCCATACAAAACTTGCAACCTGTGTGTTCACAACCCACTGCCTAAAATAGAATGACAATCTTGAATATGCGCAATATGGTAACTAATAGTATAAATGTCACCACAAGGGTCTTCCAATAACTCGTATTGGGATGTTCCTCCAACGCTCACGTTGGGATGTATCCATGAAAATGGCCTTCCAACATATAAATGCCGGGATGTTCCTCCAACGACTCACGTTGGGCTGTATCCAAATTAATGGTCTTCCAACATATAAATATTGGGATGTTTGTTTAAGTCTAATCACTACACGCACCAAGTCTAGAGTATATGTAAGGTTGTTTGGCAATAGAGTTTAAATGTTTTGATAAATAAGCATGTATCTTGCCCCAATTAGTTATAAGAATTTAAACGAGTAAAAGCGGGGTATGAACTCACCTGGTGTGATTGATATGCTAACAAAATGAAGTGTACGAAAGTAAGGCTCGAAAACTACCCGCGACCTAAAATGAATGTCATGACTTGAGTTATGATGTAATGTTATGCATGCATTTCGTATGTTATTTATACCATTTGCGAGTTTTGAAAATAATACTTATCGTCGAAAAATACTCTTTTGACGTCTTGACCAATCTTAGATTACTTTACAAGTATTTACGTCAAAATGTCATCCTACAATAGTTTCGTAATGATTTCTGGTGAAATTATCACTTTTCGTCGTAAAATAAAGTCGTCGGAAATTTCATGAAATTGACAAAAATGGCTTCGAAAACTAGTCGTAAAATGGTGTACGTCGATCGTTAGGAAACGAACTCGACGGTTTTGGAAAGTTTGTATCAAAATCTAGAAGTTTCAGTTCAGGAGTTTTCGACATAAAGGTCTCGATCATAAATATAATAAGGGTTAAAGATGGTGATTTTGTCTAATATGTTGTTTAAAAATGAGTTTCAGCCAAGTTTAAGCATCCATAAATAATTTACTACAACTCCGCTATTCAAACGGTTAGTCATTTTGGAAAATATGCTTGGTGATCTTGATTTTATTAGAAGACATTTCATTACAAAAAGTTCCACATCATAGTTAAAAACAGCCCTCAACATGGTCGTTTTAGTTACCGTAACACTTGTCTCGTAAAAATAATATAGTTTTGCTGAAAATAATAGTTACGGCAATTTTATGAAAACGTGCATATCTTTGTCGTTTCAAATCCGTTTTCTACGTATAATACGTCCTTAGCTTCGTATCAAAGTATACTAATACATTTTTGATAAGTCGAAATAATTTGTAAAGCTTAGGACTCGTTTTTAACTCGTACAAAATAAAAATAGGTTGCTGAATTTTCTGAAAAATATATATTTCGTCGTCAAACTTGTAAAATCCATAACTTCTTCGTTATAACTCCGTTTTAATCCGTTCAAGCGGCCACGGATTCGTTTTAAAGTATATTTTCTAAATATCAAGGCCAAAAATTCGTGCCTACTGTCGGATTTTCCAGAAAAACAAAACAAGGACAGAACACATTTTATACTTATCGAAAATAGTTTTTCTCGTACCAAACCTATTCTAATCCCTTCAAATCAACTCCAAAGCTAATCTAATCCTACCATACACCTTCTTAGGGTGTCATGGGTTCCTAAACATCATCAAGACCAACATATACCAAGGGAATAATTATAGGATGACTTTATATATAATAAACTCTAAAAATCATGTAAAAATGGTATAACTAACACAAGTCTTGCATGTTTTTGCTCAAAAATGATGGGATGAGTATGAAATGAATAGGTAAGATGAAAAATAAATATGAGATGCTTACAAGTGATATGATGAGGTGATTAGAACCAAGGATTAGCCTAAACACTCTTGGTTTTTATTTCAAAACCTAAACAAGAGTGTATACTAGATTGTTATAACTTGAACTTGAGAAAAGTTTTGTGATCCCTTGCAAAGACCTATGGAGGCCGGTTATGAGGTGAAGAACAAGGAGAGACAAGCAACTTCACTACTTGATGTATTATTGTAATGAATGAAATGAATGAGTTGAATTTTTACATGGAGTGTAAATAAATACAATCAAGGAAAAAAAAGTCACCAACAATATTAATTACAACCCCATAGGGGCCGGATTTTTGGGGTTATTGTTCCCAAATATATATTTTTTTTTTTTTTTTTATATAAAATGTATATACTTGTTGTTGTAAGAAAAGTGTAAGTAAGAATGTTTATATAAATAACTTGTATATAAAATGTTAGTGTATTTAAGGAACTTTTATGTAAAAGTAACTTTTAATGGATCAAGGTAAAGTATAATAAGATCATAAAAATTGTAAAAATACATTCCTTGTAAAATTTGAGTGATAAAATAATTATCGTGTGGTTTTTAAGAAAAACGTCGTAATAATAGAAATTTAACGATTTATATACCAAATAAATTTAAAACAATACGTAAACTCAAAATATAGTTTTTATAAACTAAATATAAGTATAAAAATATACCGGGATCATTTTTGAAATAACGGATTAAATATTCAAAATAGTAACTTACGCGATAACGTTTATTTAATATAAAATATACGCGGTTGTTGTGAAATGCAAAATCATGAATGAACCGTTATGAAATGATGAACATGGAGTATGAGAATGACCAGAAAATGAGAATTGTGACATTAACTGCGCGCCGTCGCATCACTTTTGTGACGGCTCAGTAGCCAAATTGCTTATTTACAAGTGACAGTGTCAGGCTTTAAAAGAGTAGGTCGTCGCAACTCAGACGACCTTGATTTGATCCAGACGGCGTCAGAGATTGAAGGGGACGGCGTCACAAGCATAAGGTGATGCCGTCGCAAGACTAATTTGGCCAAGACGAAACCCTAATGACGGCGACCCGACGGCGTCACAAATCAAAGGGTGACGCCATCGCGAATGTAATCTTATATATAGAATCCGAATTTTTCAGTTTTCAGTGTGTAGTCTTTTGGAGTAAAAACCTAAACCGAACCAAGGCTGTCTTGTACAGTATTTTAGGGTTCTAAACCGTATCTTACACCAAGATAAGTGTTTTACTTCATTAATTCAATTATGTCTTCAATTACTTGTGTGTATGCTTGCATGTTCTCCATGTCCGGCTAATTTACTTGTGTGTTTGCTTAGGGAATATGAAACTTAATTATTGAATATTGATTGGTTGTCTCTTATCTTAATTGTTAATGATCTAGTAATGCGATAGGTCATTCGTTGTGTAGTTAATGCTTGATTAATCTTTGTGAACCTTAGACTATAACACCTAGAGTAGTTGTAGGCTAAACCATCCAAAGAGTACCTTAGAGTTAGAGTTTATAAATCCTAGAGATTTTGTAGACGAGACCCTTTGGTAGTTTCAAAGAGTTAGGGATAAACGCATACCCTACGACCTTAGACACACAACGCGATTAAGAATAAGGACGTGACAATTCAACCATCAATAGGAGATAATTAAGGAGTAATATAACCTAAGTAAACACATCTTTAAATCATCATACGAGCACACAATAATTAGACATAGACTACCCTCACCTTAGTTAATTAGATAATTAGATAGTAGAGTAATCGGTAGAAATACCAACCCCCAAATCCAAACCCCGAGATTCGTACTTTTCCATTTCCTAAAAAATATAAAAAGATAAAAAAATAATCTTCCTCAACCCCAACCTTAGCGTAGTAACTTCTCACTAGCATTCCTATTCCCCTAGAGAACGATATCAATTCCCGTGGCTTACCCTAATACTACACTACAACGATTAGGTTCACTGCCTAGGGTGTTGAAAAACTTGCTCGACGAAAAGGATGTTCCTTTGACCCCGAACGCGCTGTGTAAGCGTATCAAGTTTTTGCCGCCACTGCCGGGGAATAGAATAGCTAGTTAGTAGTCTACCTCGTTTAGGTTTCATTGCTTGATTCCTATCAAGTAAACTTTTTTCCCATTTTTAGCTTTCTCGTAATCTATCCCCCTTCTTCGTGACCTTTGTTCGTAACCCATCACTTTTCATCATGGAAGGTGATAACCCCCCTCAAATCATTGTCCCGCCAAGAGACCGTACTCTTGGTGAATACTCCAGACCTAGCCACCAAGGTTATAGGAACACCATTGAGCTTCCCGACCAAGCCCAAACTACGGCCCTGCGATCCGACACCATCCGGTTGGTGCAAAATGGATGTGCTTTCCATGGACTTCGTTCCGAAGATCCTAATCAGCATCTTAAGGATTTCCTTAAAATTGTCGATTCCATCGACCTTGATGCTACTACTCGGGAGACCACGCGTCTGCGTCTCTTCCAATTCTCTCTACGGGACCAAGCTAGTAATTGGCTTGTGCGACTTCCCGCCGGCTCCATCTCAAGTTGGGATGATCTCACCTCTCGCTTCCTTGCTCAATTTTTCCCACCGGGGAGAACCACTAAGCTTAGGAATGATATCTTGATGTTCCAACAACGTCAAGGTGAATCTCTCTACGAAGCATGGACTCGATTCAAGGACTTACTTCATAAAGTCCCTCATCATGGCATTGATCTTTGGCTCCAAGTACAACTCTTCTATGATCATGTCAACTTCCCCACCAAGCGATCCATTGACCAAGCGGCCGGTGGAAAACTTAGTGATCTCACCGCGGAAGAATCATGGGGTATAATAGAGGACCTTGCTCTCTATGACAATGAAAATTGGAATGACCCCCGTGAGCTGCCCAAAACCGTTAAGGCAATCTCCTTGCCTCCCATTGACTCACAACCTTCCGACCGTAGGATGCTCGAACTTGAAGATCAAGTTAAATTCCTAATGAGTTCCTACGAAAATCCTAAGTCTTCACATCAAGTGAATAAAATCACTTTACCTTGTGAGTTATGTAGTGGTCTCCATGACACTCGTGATTGAACAAGACTCCCCGAACAAGCTTTTGCGGACTACGCCTCCACGCGTACCGACGGAGCGGGAGAGAAGTGGTACACTTTCAAGCCCGAACAAAACAACTTAGGAAACTCATACAACCCCTCATGGAGAAATCACCCTAACCTTAAGTGGAACCAAAACTCAAGCACACCCCAAAGCTCATCTAGTCCTAAGAAACTATTAGGTTCACTTCCTAGGGTGTTGAAAAACTTGCTCGACGAAAAGGAAGTTCCTTTGACCCCGAACGCGATGTGTAAGCGTATCAATTCTCCTAAACAACTAGATACGATCGCATTTCAAAACTACCGAAGCTAGGGTAACTACCATCGAACTATGCATGCATACACTAGAAACAATTATACGGAAGCATGAAAACATAAGCAATACATTCAATGACTCATAACTAGGCTAGCAGCAAAGGTGCTTAGCCAATCATATTAAAAAAAACAATGAATTCGATGTTTAACATAATGAAAGACATTAATCGAAAGTAAAAGATAGAAATGATCGCTAATGGTTATCGATATGGAGTGATTCTTCCCTTGGAGATGGCTCCGTATGCTCCGAATGATCTGCCTTTGGAACCCTGTTCACGTTCTCTGACTTTGAGTTGTGAGTGAATGATGTGAAATGCAGAAATTATGGCTTGTATTTATAGGCACGATCCTAGTTACGGCGTAACTTGAGTTGAGAGTTACGCCGTAACTTCAATAATCCTCCAAATAAAACTCTCGTTAAGCAGGTTACAGCGTAACACTAGGGAAAGGTTACGCCGTATCTTTAATACATAACTCTTTTGGGTAGACTACGGCGTAATGCTTGTGAGGAGTTACGGTGTAATTGATGGAGGCGCGAAATAATTCTTGACGTAGATGATTACGGCGTAACCTTAGTTGAGAGTTACGCCGTAATTGTTGTTAAGTAGCCAATCCAAGATAAAATACTGGCTATGGCGTAATGTGAGAGAATAAGTTACGTCGTAGCTTCTTCATGACTAGCATACTATCATAATCTGTTAAGAAAGTCTCCAAATCCGGTTCTCCTAAGCTCCAATGCTCATAATTTACCTGAAAGTGAAATTTAAAGGAATACAAGCGTAAATCCATATAAATGATATAAAATACGAGCATTATCGGGGGAAATTGACACATAAAAGTCAGGACTATTTGATGTTATCAGAATGACATACATTCTCTCATTCATCATTCCTTATTTTTAACTCATTCATATTTCATTTTAGTGAGCTTCTTTTGTATCAAGACTATTAAAGCATTACTAAAAGACTTACGAGCTTCAACAGTGTGTTGCAAAGTCTTGTTAGTTCATCATAGTGTGAATTGTAGTTATTCATACATCATTGTTTGTACCAACCATCATAAATCTTCCATAGTGATCGGTTAGTATTTTAATCCTCAAAATACATAATGTGACGGGAGTGGTTGTACCCTTGTAAAAGAACTCGACGTTTAGCTTTGTGTCGAAAATATTGTGTAAGGAACGTGTAAAGGTTTTCTCCGCCGGATAAGGAGCTTGTTGATTAGTGAAGAATACTCTCGAGTTGGAGACTCGAGGAGTGGATTAGGGCAAGGAAAAAGAGTATACCGAACCACTATAAACACTCGTGTTGTGGTTTGATCGTTTCTATCCTTTCTTGCATCATACTTATTATTACTGTGGATGGTTTTGCATAAACATAAAGATTTTAAAAGAAAAACAATAAAACTATTCAACCATCCCTTATAGTTTTTCACAGACTGAACAACAACTTCTTCTTGACCTAAGCCCACAGATCGGGCTTACCAATCTATTTCTATCATCTAATACATTCGCATATGCAGTAAACAGTTTGGATCATTATAAGATTAGAAAAAGAAAGAAAGAAGAGTTATCCATTAAGCGAGTCCACCGAGCCTAAATCCTCACAGTGTTCTTGATCAACTCTTGTTTAATGTTTGTGTGCCTAAAAACATTGAAGGATTGGATATGAAATGACCGAACGTGTAGAATGATAATATTAAAAGTTTGTTAAATATATCAAAGAGCTTGTGTGCCAATGGTTAAAGGCGGGGCCTACATTGATAGTAGGCGGTGCCCGGAAACCACCTTCGACATAAAATATGTTTAGAAGTGATGTACAAAATCTTTTTGGGAACCACCTTATAACTATATAAGGAACCACTTAAGAAGATCTAGATAAAAGAAGAAAGGAAGAAAAAGAATAGCATGTTGCCAGACGTTTTTACCAGTGACAAAAAAGATGATGAAGCTTCTTGGAAGATGAAATGAATCTAACTATAGGTGGATAGGAAATATGATGAGTCTTTTGTCTATGTAAATGGGAGTGACCTCTATGATGAGTGTTTTGGTTTAAAATTTTAATTTAGTTAAAAAGAAAAGGTTAAAGAATGGTCTACTTCCTTTTTTTGGATCCGCAATAGAGCAAAAATGAAAGATGTAGATTGGAATGTTTGGTGTATTTCTCCTTTAAACGTTTTGTAATGTCGTTTGTTGTTGCCCTTGGGTCCTCGCATTGAGGACTTCTTGTGGCGTTTTTTGAATGAAGTTCACTTTTCAAAAAAAAAAAAGAATGGTCAAAACTAGTTGGACCAGAAATAAATCTCTTTCATTTGTATTTAAAGATTTATAGTTACTTATAGTTATAGTGTAAAAGAAATGTACCATATAACATTAATAAATACTTAATTACTACTGTAATATATTTACAAATGCAGTTAACGTTTTTGCTTGATTACTGAAATAGTATTAAACTCGGACTCGACGTGACTTTATCCGAACCGACCCATTAATCAGTTGACTATTTGAGGAAAAAAAATCCGCCATCGCATAATAAGGAATCACCTTAGTTAATGGTACCTAATATTGTGTGAGAAGTTTCTCAACCAAATGGTTTTGATTTCAAATCATGCATAAGACATGTGAAATAATTGTAAGATAGTTAAAATTGTGGTTCTAAAAAAAAGTTCGTTAAGTAAAGGTTACGAAGGATATATAATAGTTTTCTTTTTGAGCTTTTACCCTAAGATGTAAAGTCTGCAGTTTTCAATAGTGACCAATTACTTGCGTCATCAGCACTATGCATTGTCATAAAGCCCGAAAGAATATCATATATTGTAACTAAAAAGTGCGTTGTCTTGGCATATACTTATAGTTGACTTTTATAAAGTTTCCTAAAATCGCATCACTATGTTAGGCATGCCTAGATCCCTTCTCTAGGTCCACCAGATTATAATTTTGGACCATCCTAATGCATTTTGTTTCTTCATACTTGAAGGAAATTCAATCATCACACATACCCGCAAAATGGTTAGGCACAATTCTAGTTAAATTGATAATTGCACAATACTTGTAAACCCACATGTCATGATCCAGTAGACCTTCTTCACTTTTTACCTTTTTTTGTGATGATGACTTCATCAATCATGCAACAAAGTGTCTAGTCAAGCTGGTTTGTTTAACAGCCAAGTAAATCACTACTTTGTGAGTATGTGACTTTGAATGGTGCCAAAGAATACTAGCATGCATTAGTGGAGTTAGGCATGCATAATTATATATCATGGGAACTGAAATGACCCAAGCTCCCGCCACTAGAAGATACGAGCCAAAGTGGTATTCGGATGACTCATTCTTTTACCTATAACATTAACACACAATTGATTGAAGAAATCCCGTCGGAAGTCATTGGTTTTCGTGCTTACTATGTTTCATAGATTAGAACAAGTATATGTATAATATGTGAACTCCCGAGCCGGCAATTGGTAGCCTATGTGGTGGGGAATTGCAACATAAAAGAAAGAGTCTCCGGTTTATAATCATTTCCTTAGAGCACCCGGTACCATAACCATTTCCATGGTTAAACTTTAACATTTTTGTGGTTAACGGGCCGTTAACCATACCGCCCCCCAAAGTGAAAACAAGGTTAACGAGTTTGGTTAAAGCTTTAACCTCGCGTTAAAGCTAGCTTCAGTTAAAAAAAAAAAAAAAAATACATTTTACCCTCCTCAAACGGGGTTGAATTTAAAAATAGTTTAAAGTTAAAGTTTTTTGTTTTTTTTTTTTTTTTTTTAAGGTGAAATGGTTAAAGCTGATGTGGCGTTGACGTGACACTGGGTGAAAGTTTAACCTTGGTGATGATACCTGGTGCTCTTTTATAGTGACGTATCTTCATGCCTCTTTAATCATGGTTTGTTAAATGAATTACTTCTTCCGTCCTTAAATATGTGTTCAGTTTTGACTTTTAATTTTTTTTTTTTTTTTTTTTTTTTAAATTTTAACCTTAAATATTTTTGTTTCTTTTATATAATACTTGATTTAAAATATATGAATGGATTAAGTTTTGAATATATTTTAACTGGTATAATTTTATCAAATATTATATAATACAAAAGATATATATATATATATATATATATATATATATATATATATATATATATATATATATATATATCTATACATTATATATAAGAGGAGGCATGCCACATAAAATGCCACTTGGCATCCCATAATGCCATGTCATATTTCCATGTCATCATTGTATTTATGTGACAATTTTTTTATTTTTTTAAATGACATGTGGCTTTTTATTTAATATATGTACAATTTTATTTTTTTAATTTTAAAATTCGTTTTTATGTGACATTTTTTTTTAATTTTTTTAATGACATGTGGCATTTACAATTTTATTTTTTTAATTTTAAAATTCGTTTTTATGTGACATTTTTTTTTTAATTTTTTAATGACATGTGGCATTTTATTTAATATATGTACAATTTTATTTTTTTTAATTTTAAAATTCGTTTTTGATTTATTAATTTTTAATTTTAAAATTGTTTAATTAAAAAGAAGACATGTATTGGATTTGAACTTGGGTCATTCATGAGTTTTGTAAACAACTTACCACTAGAGTAAATTGGTCTTTGATTTATATCTTTCAAATCAATATAAATAAAGAGATGCTAAAAAAATCCTGCAATTTGTATTTTAGGAATCATATTATGAAGATAACAATTAAAAAAAAATGATATATCCTTATATATTTTTAATATACGACTATTTAATTCTACAGGTTTATAATCCCTAATTTTTTTTCTCACTTATGTGTTTAACAGGTTTTGTCTAAGCAGATATAGTTTTGTTGAGTTTTATGTTTGACACTGTTAGCAGATATCGGATATAAGGATGAAGGTAGCACCAGAAACTTAGCTTGAGGATCTATGACATTCAGGTGTAGGGGATTGGATGATGATGGATATTTGAAGACTACTATTATGTATTATGTATTTATCAATATCAATATCAAGGTGATGTATTATTTTTTGTAGATTGATTAAATCAGGTATGTTGTTTATTATATTTAGTCAACTTTGATTTGTTTTTTCTATCTATGTTTCTGATATTTGATGTTTGAATATGTTTTTAAGGTATTTGTGTGTGCAGGTTTGAGAAACTAACGCGATTCCTCTTTGTTCCTATATCTATGATCATACTAGGTTCGTATATGCCACTAATCATAAAATAAATTAGGTATATGCCATTGTTTATGATATATGTAGCAGAAAGTCTGTGACTTGAACACGCAGGTACACAATTGTATCAACTGGAGGTGATCATAATACAATTATTGATTTTTGCAGGTTTCATGTTTTATGTATCCAATCTTATATCTGTTGTGGTGGGTTATGAAGATGTTTTAACGTAAGCTTTCACATGACCACATGTTTTAACAATTGTATTCTCATCTCTATGCCTTAATGTTACATATGTGAACTAATTGTTGAAATTAATACTTGGTTTTTTATACAATGGCCATCGAAATTAGTGTTATTTTTATCTGAGACTGATTTGTTTTCTTGATAGTCACCTATGGTATTCGTCCATCAATAATGACATGTCTTCCTTTTCATTAAAAAAGTAGGAATGCCTGCAATAAGAACAACATATTAGGAGTGATAGTGGCGGAAAGTGATATGCCATTGGACTATAGCAACGTTGGACTGTAGGTTAGATATACGCAATGTTGGACTATAGCTAAGGAACCCAAACTGAAACCGGAAAGACGGCTTTTTGTTGTTGATTACCCCCAAAGAAAAAAGGTTCTTAATGGAATTTATAGTCTTTATATATGTTGGTTGGGAAATCTTGTCAATATACTTTCTATTCAATACTCTATCGTGCTTACTAATACTATGCACCCATGATAGAATTGATATATGAGAATGTACTTTTAATAAAAATCACGAATAAGCGAAATCTGTTGGCCAGCTGCGTAACGTTAGGCTAGCCAATCTTCTTGGTTGCTGCTGTGAAGATGAGGAGAGGCTACTTGTGGCCGAGTACATGCCTAATAATACACTCGCAAAACATCTATTCCACTGTAAGGAACCACCCACCAAATTCACACGCATGTTTGTTTTGTGTTTCTAGAGGTGGCTGAAAAAATCGCGCGCATAGAACTTGATAACGAATCTAGGGGCCAGGTATAATCAAGAAATGTAAATGCTACTGGTTTTTCCTTTTTGTTATCAACGCTTACTGATACTTTTTTTTTTTTTTTTTTTTTTTTTATTTCTTCGGGCAGATAATGATGGAGCTCCAGGAACTTTATAATTCACATCTGCTAATAACTTGCAAGTTTAATTGAGAAGCTTGAGAAGACAGAGGTATGATGTTTTCTTGAATCCATGATAGTAACTTAAATTACAATTTCATCAGGTTTCGTTCATTTAAGCGATATTGAAGAATTATATTTCTTTGGTTTCAGATTAAACTGCAAGAAAATGAACATTCATAGTCTGATCTCGAAGAAAAGCATAAACAAGAAAATGTAACAATCAAAGAGAAAGAGTATCTTATCTCCAACATTCTAGAATCTGGTAATTTCAAACTTTTCTGTTTTCATTATTTGTTTTAACGTAAAAGCTGCTATACAATATGTCTATGATTGAATTTGTTGTATAAATTATAAAAATTTCCTTTTTTAATACGGATAATATGCTTATGTTTGTTATGTAACTGGATATTCAAGATTACTTTTCAATCGATTTACTTGCTGTGGGTGGTGTTTCAGCCTTGTGGTCATCTATGTTGCAGATTAAGAAAATGGAAGAGCTACCTGAAAGATGTACCTCGCCAAAGTCACAAATCTTCTTTTGTGTGCTTCCTTGTCTGTGACCTCCTTAGGTAACGGGTAATAAGTGATTTGGGTTGAAACAGGTCATTTTTTAGTATGGGTCATCCAGTTGGTCTGCTTATGTGACCTACAACCATTTTTTTTATTTTAATTTTATTTTTACGCAAATAAATAATGCGCTAAATAGCACCTTATCTCCAAGGATATACATGCAATATCCTGACTACATATCCATCCAAAGTACTGAGAATGCAAACAATGGACCAAATTCTGCAGTACACAAAAAGCCAATACTGAACGGTTGTTGTCGTAAGTGGAAGCCATCTGCTCATATTGGTATCTAATCTTTTGGTTTTCTTTTTCTCACTATGTTCCACTCAAAAACGTCAATTTTAGCCAATTTATTTAATAGTTTTCAATAAATCAGGATTTTCTAATCACTTAAATATCTAATCGTATACAGACTATTATATACAGAACTAAATATCAAAATGGCCTTTTTGAACAGTGTTTCATACCACAGTGTCTTATTGTGCACTTAACAGGGATTCAATGCAACAATAACCGAACCAGTGAATGCTCCTGACAGAAGGATAGACCAGTTCAAAGAAATGGAGCTACACCTCCACCCTGAGTTAAAAGAGCCTCTAAAGAAACTTTGTGATGATCCAAGGACAACGGTTGTTGTCGTAAGTGGAAGCCATCGATCTGTCCTTGATGAGGTAGAAACGTTTCTATATAAATTGCATTTAACGTCTCCTTTCTAACAAGTCACATTTGCTGACTCAATGTTTCTGCAGAACTTTGAAGACTTCAATATATGGCTTGCAGCTGAGCATGGTGTGTTTTTTAGAACAGGTAACCAGAAATGGATACAAAACTTGACCGACAATATAAATTTAGATTGGATCGAAAGCGTGAAGGTGTGTGTCCATTTTTGACTTTATTTTACCACTATTTTTGGTAATTTTGCAAACATGTTTTGTTAGGTTTGTGACCTCAAGTTCTTACATTATTAACCTTTGGGTTGATCTATTATAAAAGATATCGAGTTTGGAAGGCTTCAAGCAAGGAACATGCTGCAGCATTTGTGGACTGGACCAATATCGAATGCTTCAGTAGAAGTTGTTCAAGGTGGGAGATCAGTTAAGGTTCGAGCTAATGGAGTCACCAAGGTTTGAACTTTTTCATCACCCTTTTCGTGTGGCTGTATAATCTCATGAACCCACATTGATCTTTAACTCTTATTTCGATATTTGTTTAGGGTGTGTGCGTAAGTGGCCTTTTAGGTCAGATTATACATGAAAAAGATATGAAGTCTCCAAACGATGTGCAAACACGAATATGAATTCGGATAAGTTTCCGGGTTGACCCGGTATGCTAGCTTACCTCGACTTGAGGCAAGATATTACTTGGATCATTATGGAGGAGAAGACGACGTATGGATTGCAAAAACCCTTTATAGGTATGGTTATATACAAAAGGTTTTAACATTATCTGTTTTAGTTTAAATTTGATGATAAAAAGAAATTTCTTAATGGATATGCAGAATGGGAAACATTAGCAATAGCAAATATCTAGAGATGGCCAAACTGGACTACAATCATTGCCAAGCAATTCATCAGTTGGAATGGAGCCAAATCCAAAAGTAAGTATTAATCCCCCAAACCGGGGAAGCTTAAGCGGAAATGAAAGGGTCCCCGCTCCCTCTTTTTCAACATATGCGGCGGCGGCTTTTATTGACATTTTGAACTATCGTATTTTATTTGAGTTACATGGAGGTATATAACAGCCACAGTTTTCGTATTCTGCATTTGCAGTGAAGTTATTTTTTTTAATTTTAACAGATGGTATGCACATCTAAGGTTGAAAAGAGGTTTCACACGAGACTTCTGTGGTCATATTATCTGCCAGCCGCGAGCATATTTGAGCCAGATTTGGATGGCGGATTTGGATCTATGTCTACTGGTAATGTGTTGAAACTGTATCTTCATCTGATCTTTAAACATTCTTTGAAACCATTTGACATAGAGGTGAATAGGAAGGATGGGCATGGCTTGATAAGCCGCATTGTTAAAAGCTCAATGGTAGTTGCCCCTTTAGTTTATAGAGTATCTTTAGTATACTAGGTATGTACTTCAGCTTATTTAGGCCTTTAGAGTAGCTTCGGCCACTTATTTCTCTCCTTGAAACAGCCCTTAATGTTCTTCTGTTCTGTCTGCTGAAGCAGATCAGTCCCATATGGCCTTTTGCAGCCCCTATAAAAGCTTATCACAAGCTCCAAATTAGCATGCAATTATCGCATCTGGAATTCAAATGAATGCATTTGAATGGGTTTTTGAAAGAAATAATTTCAGGATCTGGACACTGGGAGGGTCCAAAACATCGAAAGTTGGACATTAGGGTTATTGAGGCCAATTTTGATAGCTTTATATAACTAGCAGATATACGTCAAAGCCGGGTCAATTTGTGCAGATCATATACCACGTAAATTAATATTAACCGCAAGGACCTAAATAGTCTATATTTACTGCATAACGGGTTACTATTGGTACCCGAAATAACTGTGCCCAGAAACAATCATGTTTTTTTAATAAAGATTTTGTAGGTTGTCTGCATATATAAGACTTTGTTAGACTTTTAACACAATTGGCCCATTTCCGTTGGCTATAATATTTTTTAAGTTGAACTACTCTACAACAGCAAGAAAAAGACGTAAGCGCCAGTTTAAAGAACTTGGGGCTAAGCTTTATTTGCTATTTTGGTTTCTTTCGTACAGAATCTTCTCTGAGATGGGGTTTTCATTAGACTACAAAGTGGGCACCATGACCCAGAATCCTTGGGATCCTCTAATTTCTGATAAGGTATATAACCTTTAATATTTGTCACCACTTCCACTTCATGCAGAATCTCATATCTTGAACTTGCATATTGCAAGAGATGCTGAGTTCTTTTCGTTCAAATCAAACGATCTCAGAAAATGACGTTTGGGCACAGTCTAGATGATGTTGGCAAATTTCTCCCGGTTTACTTGGCTCATGGACTTTTACAGCATGACCCCTTTGAGGTAAGTAGCATGAGTTATTGTACATATACGTAGTCACATAGACATATTTGACAAATGTTATTGACACACATTATTATATTGCATTGCTCATAGGTTCTTGACCAAAAAGGGGTTGGTCAACTGATCAAGACAACCACAGAAAAGGGCCGCGCAATGAATCCCATCTTAAAGGTTAGCACGGGATTCCAATGATATCAGCTTTCATTGTATTGTCAGTTTAAGGGTCTCAAAATCAAAGTGACACAGGTAAATTTCTTCTATTACACGGAGCCAATGGCAGCGTACTCTGGGAACAAGCAAACGAGTGGCAGGGTCAGCCCTGAGATATCACAGAACGTTTCATCTACTCAAACATGTAATATCATATTCTGATCACATATATATATTAGTAACTTATAATGTGTCCCAATTCCCAACCTTCATACGATTTGTTTTAATATTTTTTCCTTCTCTTAGGCTTCGCTTTCCTGCATATGCAAAACAATTTTATTCGACCTACGAGATGCTGGAAGAAAATATGATGAAGGTGAGTTTTCTGTTTATTAACTACTTAATGACTAAACTTATTTGAAAAGATAGAGGTGGCAATTGCTACACATTTACTTATGCATGAGTTTGCTTTTACTTATGAAGATATTGCCCCCCACATGTTTTGACAGCTGCCATTGAGCTCATTTATTACCTTTAATTTTATAGTTATGGATCGGTGCTTGTGACAGTAGAAATGGTTTGAAGTTGTGGCAGAGTTTTGTTCACCCGATGGAACTGACAGCTCAACTGTGCTCTACAATGAGAGATGTATGAAATGTAAGAGGAGGAACTCAGAAGAAGATTGAAAAGCTTCGTCATCTGCTTTCTAGCCTTTTTAGTGAACTTACATACTTGAGGAGGTAATTTGGTCTTGCATATACTTACAATTGCGCTCCTACATATGCGACTTATCATGAACATGTTGATAAACATATTGATCCTTGTCATTTTTAGCCTATACGATCACCTTTGGCAACAACTGTTCTTATGAACGGTGTCATCCCACCAGATTCATCAATATTTAAAAGTGCACTACATCCTGTGAGCCTTTCATTTAGAACATCCGACGTTTGATGTTTGAAGATCATTATCAAGAAAAGGGACGATCTTCGACAAGATCAGTTGGTAGAGGATTTGATCTCTTTATAGTTTATTAGGTTCATACTGAAACTTATAAAATTAGCGAGTTAACCCTTTCTGAGTGAGGTTTAAAATAAATGTGCAATGAGATATAAATTTTATACATAACAATCCCATAATTCACAAAATAACTGAGAAGACTTTAAAAGATGCTGTTGAAGCTGTTCACGGAAATCAGAAAGTAACTGATAAAAGTATATTCCGTAGCTTCTTTGCATTTCAGTAAAATATAGCTTCTCTGCATGGAGAAGATGGGTGGTTCAGGGCTGAGTTACATCAGTGTAATAGTGAACACGGAAGTTTTGAAATTATGTTTGAAAGATGTCAGTTGACTTTATTAGTAGCAGGCATCGAGTTCCAACCCTTTAAAGAAAAAGTAAGCCAAATACTGAGATTAATCATCTACGTAATTTTTTTTTATTATCCATTGATCCAACATTTTCAAAAAGCATTCTTGGAAAATGGGTCGGCCACAACCATAATGCGAATGAAAGATAATTACAATGGCTTACTTGCCTACAGATCCCTTGCGGAACTGAAAGGGCAGGTCATAGGTGAACAATGGTGGTAAAATAACAATATATATGTGATAGCATACACACCTGTAAGACCGCTGAAATGATTGTTCTTTTTTGGAATAGTGACACCGGTCCTGTCTCCACTTGCATCTGATAATATCATCAGAAAGCAATTTAGTACACGAAATGTGCACCATTCACATCAACGTCATAACCTTTAATATATATAGCATAATGTGCATTGAATTACTTTTTTTTTTTAATTAACTATAAGCGATTTAAGAAGGTAGAAATGCTCATTGTTCAGATCTAAGTGTAAGTCAACATATGAGCTTAAACAAACACCCAAGGGTATAACAATTATTGGCAGATCCCTCAAAACCGTCCCAAACTGTTTTAACCCGCATTAAATTCTGCCTTTTAACCGTTTCAAAAAAAATAACAATAATAAAAAATTCCCTTCTAACATGTTCCTGCTTGACAATTGACCCGTTACCCGACCTGCCCCATGATTTCCCCCCTTTACATGACACCATGACTTGACAATTCAAGATGAAACATAAACATCATAAAAAATGAAATCAATGCAGTAATTAGAATTAGTCAGACCATAATTGTCTCCTATACATAAAAATACTAGCATAACAGCAGAACCTCCATCTTCTACACTACACATTATTAGCTGCAAAAGCGAACTATTAGGAGTAATGAACATACCAAGCCTTCAAGAGAACTGCTATTGGTTTCCCCTGAAAATCAATAATATCCGTAACCTTCAGAATTCCTTGGCACGTTATAGGTGAACAATGGTGGTAAAATAACAATATGTGATACCATACACACCTGTAACAAATAGGTAATTAATGAACAAATAGGTTTTCGTGAAATCCTGATATGTGATTATGACACTTAAATTTGACTGGCTGTTGACAAGTTATCATAATTTGAATAGTGCAGAATGAAAGCAAAATGTTGTAGTTGTCTATCATTTGCTGGTTTCTTAGGTCTGAAGTTGCAATTGATGGTTAACATTATCTAATTTCAACAGAATTTGAACTTTTTTTAAGCATCTATTAGTAATGCTACCGAAATATAATAATAAACATGGTATTATTGAGATTGATAACAGTTGTTATTTTTATCTCTTACTCAAATAACAACGTGATGTTTGATGGTTGATTTTTTTTGTAACTTATGCTAAAATGTATTATGAATATATGTGATTCTGCTTGATCCCACGTATCATTGGATGGAAAAACGCTAATGGTTTTTGACATGCAGGTTTCCAGGTGTGCCATTCCCTAGGAGGTGGTATAGGTTCTGGTATGGGTACACTTTTGATCTCAAAGATCAGGGAAGAGTATCCTGACCAAATGATGATGACCTTTTCTGTATTTCCATCTCTTAAGGTTTCCGACACTGTTGTTGAGCCTTACAATGCCACCCTCTCTGTTCACCAACTTGTGGAAAATGCCGATGAGTGTATGGTTCTTGATAATGAAGCATTGTATGACATTTTCTTTAGAACTCTCAAGTTGACTACCCCAATCTGTAAGTATATTCTTAAATCGATTTTGTTATCTCATTTCTTCATATTGAAGATATATCAATTGCATAAATTGACTAACATTACAATTTTTGTTTCAGTTGGTGATATGAACCATCTCATTTCTCCAACAATGTCTGGAGTTACCTGCTGTCTGAGGTTTCCTGGTCAGCTCAACTCTGATATTCGAAAACTTGATGTGAATCTAATCCCATTCCCGCGTCTCCATTTCTTCATGGTTGGTTTTGCTCCACTTACCTCACGTGGATCCCAGCAGTGCCATGCTTTAACTGTTCCAGAGCTCACCCAACAAATGCGGGACGCCATGAATATGATATGTTCTGCTGACCCACGTCACGGGCGTTACTTGACTGCATCAGCCATCTACCGTGGAAAAATGAGCACCAAGGAAATTGATGAGCATATGCTTAATGTTCAAAACAAGAACTCTTCTTACTTTGTAGAGTGGATCCCAAACAATGTGAAGTCCACCGTCTGTGATATCCCACCAACTGGTCCAAAGATGGCATCTACTTTTATTGTTAACTCGACTTCCATTCAAGAAATGTTCAGGCGTGTGAGTGAGCAGTTTACTGCTATGTTCAGGAGAAAGGCTTTCCTGCATTGGTACACTGGTGAAGGTATGGATGAGATGAAGTTCATTGAGGCCGAGAGCAACATGAACAGTCTTGTGTCCGAGTATCATCAGTACCAGGATGCAACTGCTGATGAGGAAGGACATTTTTAAAAAATATTCCATTGTTGCATTATAAGTGAATTATTGCCATTTTTTATAATTCACTTATAAAAATCTTTTCTAAATATTCCATCGATTTCACCTTCAGATCCTGGTGCTTTGCTTGCTGGTTTGCTTTAAAAAACATTAACATAATTTCATTGAATATATTCCCATGGCCACCAAAATAATTATAAAATCATGCGAACGAGATCAAGGTTGAGTAAACGATATATTATTTTAGTTGTCGATCTGTCTGGGTGACAGGTTGGGGGCTTTTGGGATTATTATTCTTTTTCCTTGGTAGACGAGGTTTAGTTTTTAAATTCTTTGAAATATTTATAGAAAGAAATTTTATGCGATTTAGTATGGATAGGAGGAAGTGAAAGAATTGATGTATGTAAGAGTATTATATCTGTTTGACAATGCACATATATATGTAATTTTCTATAACAATTTGTTAAATAAATTTATTGTTTACCTCATGTAAAGACTATATACGTGGCTATACTAAACCTGAGTCTTACAAAAGGCACCGTTTTCTTGATGTGTTACTTGGTAGATAGAGATACAAAGTTCACTAGATGATAAGAATCCAATGTTTGTTATTGGTGATTAAGCTTGTATGATTATGAGATTTTAAGTGTCTGAGTGATGTGTTACTGTTTACAATAATTCTTAAGTGACATCTTTGTGTTTTGTTTTCACGGCAAACTTATAGGGGCATTTAGACCGATCGGCATGGGCATGAGAATCAACTAGGTAACCCAAAGGTCACGCACAAAGCCCATTCCAGCATCACGAACCTGTAACAAATCGGTAGTTAGCTTTAAGTAGTATTATTAAATGTTTATAACGTATCTTATTTTGATTATATTTTGTCTTAGGTACACACTCATATCAGTTTGGACCATTTTTTGCATATCTAGCATAACTATCTGTAAACTTTTTGGACAAATTTCTTGCAGTCTATGAATTAGCAGTAAGTTATTCCTTATGATTATTTTTTTTTATTAATATTGTTTAATATATATAAGAACAAACCATGGATGCTGCAATTGCTTGCTGTCACATCTTTGTCAATTGGTGGTAAAATAGGTGAGACTCAAATGCCATTCATTTTGGAAATGCAGGTTGTTTTTTCACTTTTTCATTCTTTTACTAATGAATGTTGACTTTTCTAATATGGGCCAAGACTAAAAAATTTATTGAACAATGATAACAGCAATCTGAAATATGACCATTTTTATTTCATGAACTCATACATGCAATCATTTCAGCAAAACTAATGGCCAAATCGCAACATTGATATTTATCAAACAAACAAGATAGAGAATGGTTGGTCAATAAAACGTGGAAATAATCACATTTCCTACTTCTCCCACATTCTTTTTCGTCTTCTATATCAGTTATTCCTAAAGAATTAGACATTAATTTTGTATAGTGATGTATGCTTTTTGCTGATTAGTATACCCCAGCCGTAGTACCAGTACCCCAAAATCCTAAACCCGATCCACCTAAACCAGCTGATCCACCAAAACCAACTCCAATGCCACCACCTATTGTTGTCCCACAACCCCAACCAGTAAAGATGCCTGATCAAGTTCTACAAATTCTCCTTGATCGTTATGTTGATTAATCAGGACAAAATGAAACCCAGAAGTGCTTTCTTTGGAAAGGAACAACAACCCCTTTCTATGAAAACGTCGTGGTTACTCATTTACTCCTTTGTATTTAGGAAGAATGTGTATGCTAGAAAATGTTGTAGATATGAAGAAAGTTCTCACTTTTTATGTTCACCGGGCTTAGTCCATACTGAATAAGTTTTATGCTAATAATTGACAGCTTAAAGTGTCGAAATTATTTGTTCTAACTACAGATATACTGGACATGCTAGGTGACATGGGCCGAGATTTTCGGATGGATGAATAGACTAAGGCTGAGTATGTTTTAGATCTTTTTCTACCTTCAGGTATGGAAAATGGTAGATTTATTCAAGAGGTGGTGGAGGCACTGAAACTGAAATTTGATTTCGATTTTGGATTTGTACTCAATGGCACATTACTTAGGGATTGGTCACGTAAACATTGAACCTAAAACTATTTACACATCCTCAAATCAGATGGCTAACAATATCACTTTTCATGCTGTTTTTTTCAGATTCAGTGTCAACTGTGACAGATGTTTCAGACCAAGGGTCCTCCACCGCAATGTTAGCAATGGCGAGTGTATCGAGTGCATGGCAGCTTCAGACACATAATCAAGCTTTTACATGTATTAAAACTTAGATGTTAACATAGTAATTGTATTGGTTATGGGGTTGTCTGGGATTACTTATTGTTACACTCTTACTAACAATCCCTATAAGCAACTTCAATAAGCAATCTCAAAACATCACATTATAAATCTACATAAACTCTAAGCAATCCCAAATGGTCTATTTATAAGAATTTAATTAAGCAATCTTAAACAACCCAGATAAGGACCAGTCTCTATAGTGATTTTTCAGTCTTATAAATTGACCTGGTCAATATACGATCTTCACATGGTGAGTTCCCCTCATAGAGACGGGTTCAAAAACTGGCTTAGTTCCCCTCATAGTAAAATCAAACAAAACATACTTAACTTACAACCTGAAACCGTGTTTAAGTATATTTTCTAGATAATAATCCATATGCTAATAAAAAAAGACATGGATAACCAACAAAATACTCATCTTATTTATAATGAATATCAAAAATCAAGACCAGGCACATCTAAAAGCAACCACAGATACTGAGTTTAGAAAGAAACCAAGTATTCAATGTAATGATGAACATCCCGATTGTCCAGTTGGTCGAAATCGAATATATGCTTATAAGTGTGGTCGAAATCGAATATATGTTTGGATTTTCTTTTATTTTTCTTTTTCTGTTACTGTAACACATTTTGAGAAAGTTTTACATCTATTCACAACAAGTATTTATAACAATTTCAACAAACTATCATTTTTGGTCATTTATTTATTAGTCTTGAATAATCTTGATGCATCTATAAGAAACACAAATGTAAGAATCTTTTTTTCTAAAAAATTAAGTCCATATATTGTTATTTCAGAAGCCGTTTTGTTGTTTTAAAATTTTGTAAACGAGACTTCGAAAGTAGACATGTTAATAGGACTATTTATAATATCATGCACATATTTGCATCTAAAGTCACATATGATCTGCCAAACACATAAATTCAAAGTGTATACGCATAAATAACACATAAATTCAATAGTCACATATGATTAGTTTTATGGAAAATGAGCGTGTATATAATAAGTGATACTACGACGGGGTCGAAACATGACAAGAACTAACACAAAATAATAATAACCCATCAAATATTCCTCCTTGACATTAACGAAACGCAGGCTCTTTATATCAATATATTCATTACCCAACAGTTTTCGTACGCCGGGCTTACCGGCCCGCTCTGAAAAAATTCATGGGTCGGCAGCCGAGCGAGGCAGATTTATATCTTATTTTAATTCAAGTCGAACTGATGAATCAAAGTAGAGTATTAATCAACTAACCTAATACGAAAAGGATGAGGGAGTGATAATTGCAACCACAAAACGATCATAACACACAATCGATATTGATTGATAAACAAAAAACATAATTATAACCAAAATTAAAAACCATAACTAATTAATAACATATTTGTTTTTTAATACATTTTCATTATCTACAACTGTACACACTTACATATTCATAATGTTATAAATATTATATATGTTGTGTTATTAACCGTCCACGCAAAACATACAATTATTTATAATTCGTAACCAAAAAAAGTAACAATTAAAAACCAAAGAAACAATTGTTTTATAATATTGTTTGACAATTCTAAAAAATGTATTTTAGTTAACAAAAAAAACAAACAAATAATTATAAGTTATGCCCGCCCATTGGGCGGGCTTCGAAATAATGATATAAACATCTTAGGTTTTGTAAATTATTTAAAAAATTGTAATTGAAAGTTATTTTTGGTGCTTACACACGTGTTTAATGATGTACCTTCACAGTTGGTTACTAATATTCCTAAAAAACAAATGCATATAATTCATACTTGGCTTGATGTGCCTTCACAATTGATTACTACAATTTCTATAGAACAAATGCATATAATGCATACATCGCGTGATACATTTGTGAAGTACATTGTTATCTAAATGAATTTTGACATACTAAAGCTAAATATCTTGACTGATTAACATTGGTACGAGGTAATTATTTCTCTTGACTATTTTAGTGGTTGTTCGGTATTTCTTATAGAACTGCTTATAGGGAAATTGCTTATTATAAGGTACTTTGAAGGGTTGTTTTGGAGTACTTATCTATACAACTTATGGGGGTAGTTTTGAAATTAATGTTAGAATGACTACTTTTAAGGGTTGTTTTGGATTCTCATTTAACTTGCGGGCGGTTTGGGATTTCTTAATAGAATGACCACTTTTAGAAGGTCAAACCACCCTTGAAAATCATACTCTATATAGGAATAGGTTGATTTTGGAGGTCTTATATTTAAAACGAGTTAACACTACACAAAATAAAACTAAAACAGGTTAAAAGCAATTTATCCATTTTTTTCTAAGATTGACAAAAGAGTTTTTTGGTTCAACCCAACCATACTAGAAATTGATTTGTTTTGACCCGTTTCCTATTCTGATGATATGGCCACCTCTAATAAAATTTATGAATTTCTATAGGGTACGTGTTGGGTCAGTTAGAAGCGGAAAAAAGGGTACAGTTGCTACGAACCTTCATTGTGAATCTACTTTTAATGGTGTTCGCATTAATAATGGACATCCTTAAGGACATCATGGAGATTAGGTTGATATGGAAAGATATGTTCTCACTGTATCGACACAAATATGCTTAAGGAAAACATTAACGTTTTTGAAATAGACAAGTGTCATTTTATAATCATCTTGAAATTTATATTGCCTCAATGTTAAAATTGTAGGCTAATTTATATACTTTATCTACCAGAAAACAAATCAAAGCGTGTGAATTCGATACCTCTAATGTGTTATGCAACATGTGTATCTTTAGTTGACTCGATTTAAAAAGGTGTGGATCACCACTATTGTGGATAAATGATGTACACTTTCTAACCATTTTTTACCACCCTTCTTTCGCTATAGAAAAATATGCCAACAATATTTATAAGTCATACCCGTCCATCGGACGGGTTTTGACACTAAAGTATTCCCTTAACAATTCTTATTAGAAAAATAATTTAGTATATATTTGTTTATATTTTTTTGAAATAATGATATAAACATCTTAGGTTTTGTCTTTTTGTCTTCGGTTTGGTTTGGATATAATGAATCTGTTTGGACACGTTGAGTTTTCGATACGCAAAAGAAAAAATGATTTTAATTCTGTGATTACTTTAGACATTTTTTTAGCTGCTACAAGTGTGTCTATGGTATCCACAAATGGCTCCACCACCACTGGTGACTTGATCCGACATATAGTAATAAGTTGGAAAATATCTCACGTAATGTCCGTTATGACTTTCATACCCCCAATGAACTAGATAGATCAGATAGTTATGTTTAAATTTATATATATAGAAACATTAACGGTGGGGAATACTCATCCATTTCTCCCTACACATATATATCCATATAGGTGTATCGCCAATGACAAATCTAGAATTTGTACATCTAAATATCAGTTAGAGATTCATATGAAATTTGTTCATGCACCCAACTCATATGAGGATTTTGATATTACAAAGGCCTTAATGCATGAGTTTTATGCATTTCACTTATACTTTCACACATGAGGTCGGGTTCAGTACGTTATCTGCAAATAGTTACATTCATGAACACAATAAAAATATCTTTTTCAATAATGCAGAAACTATATGTAAGTTAAAATTACTAATACATAGATCACAGCTTTACACCAACAAATAATAATTGGACTTTCACATACAATTGAAACTTTCTTAGTGACCGGACTTTGATCTTTAATTAAACTAATAAAAGCACGTCGACAAACAACGTAATTTCAAGGAAGTCTGATGTATATGCCTTTGGTGTTGTATTGTTTGAGGGGTTATGTGGGCGGCCTGTCGACACAAGTCTTGATGAAGAACAATGAGGTCTTGCAACATGGGCTCAAGATTGTATAAGAGAAGGAAAATTGTCCCAAAATATTTATTCTAAGTTGAGAGGGCAAATATCGACTGATTGTTTGAAAGAGTTTGCACGTGTTGAAGCAAGTTGCTTGCATAGTCTTCGAAATCAAAAGCCTACTATGGCTGAAGTCGTAACAAAACTTGATTTTGCGTTATGTTTACAGAAAAAGATGGATCAGTATGCTACAAACACGAAAGTGAGCAAGGAGTTATAAAATATATATATATATAAATAAATAAACACACAATGAGTTTGACTGCTATCAGAAAGCACTCGAAAATTTAATTTCAATGGCTAAATCAAAAAACCCCCAAAATACAAACAAACGAAACCCTAAATAAAAGTTCTTTTTAATCAATAATAATAAGGAAAGTGCAAACACTTACAATTTTGGAAGGAAAATCCGAAAACACACTGGGTCTTCAAAAAAAACCAAATACGAAAACCTACAAACCCTTAGCGACCCTTAATTAGCAACTCTATCAGAAAGTTAAACCTTCATCAATAATAAATTTGGGTCTATGCAATGTCAAACTATGAACCAAGATTATATTTGAGATCTATTTTTACTTTTGTGTATGATGTAAGATACAGATACTATGAGATATGTTTTTACATATGTCTAAATTTGATAAAATAACAACTGGAAGCACCTATATACAATAACTAATTAAACATAATTAACAAAAACAAAATAATAATAATAAATGTTAATAATATTATCAAATGTAAAAGATGTTCATGATTAATATTGTTTAGAACAAAATGTTAGAAAGTAGTTACCTCCTTTTAAGAAAAAGAAAAACATGTTCATAATCAAAGTACTTACCTGATTTTAGCCGTTTTATGGATTATGGTAACATCAATTATAGTTCTTAACCGTTTCATTTAACTTTTAATTACTTTTTACTATATATTTGTTCTACTAAATCCTAAAAATAAAAACCACAAATCAAAGTATTTACCTGCTTTTAGTCGTTCTATGGATTATGGTAACATCAATTATAGATCTTAACCGTTTCATTTAACTTTTAATTACTTTTTAGTATATATTTGTTGTACTAAATCCTAAAAATAAAAACCACAAGTCATACCCGTCCATCGGACGGGTTTTGACACTAGTATATATATATATATATATATATATATATATATATATATATATAGGCTCCGGTTCCATTGAAAAGGTTTTTATTTTGAGAAGATTGAGAAATCTTCATTTGAGCTAATTGATTCATGTTTTTTATTTGATTCACAAGTAAACATAATTTTATGGTGAATCGAATCTATAAATCACAAATTTGATTCACAAATCATTGTTAAAATCGAGTTATGATGATCATTCATTAAGTTTGTACAGATGATTCAGTATTCTACATATATCACAAAATCGAGAGATTTTTAACATTGATTCAATTTTTTTTTACACATTTTGAATTTAAATCACATAAAAATGAGTTTTACGCTTGAAAAACATGAATCAAAGTTAAAAATCTATCGTTTTTGAAAACCTTCTCAATCTTCTCAAAATAAAACCCTTCTCAATCGATCCAGATTCTCTCTCTTTCTCTCTCTCTCTCTCTCTCTCTATATATATATATATATATATATATATATATATATATATATATATATATATATATATATATATATATATATATATATATATATATATACAACAGGAGGCATTTGGCATTAATGCCACCTCAATGCCACTTCATTGCCACCTCAATGCCACATAAGCATTATTGGTCCAATTAAGCAATTTATTAATCCACCTATTATTTTCGGTTTTTATGTATAATTTATATATAAATTTTTAATAATTTTTTTTGCAAAATTCGTTTTTATAAAAAATGTCAATGGTGAGACTTGAACTTGGGTTGTTTTTAAGAGTAGCATTAATAACTTGTGTGTTTACCACTTAGGCTACAAGTTATTTTGATAATTATGTTGCATACTATAATATATAAATGACTATAATTTTATGCAACTATGTAGGAGAATCCCTACAACTTAGGTAACCCTAAACTAAACATATACATAAAAATTATATACGGTTCATAAATTTTTTTCTCAAAAACCCTAATATCCTTTTTCCCTCACAATCTCATCTAATGATCCATAAAAATTATATGCAGGTTCATTATATTTGTTTTTGTGTTTTTTTCACCACATGTTTGTATCCCATTTTTTATATGCAGGTTTGTGTTTTTGTGCTTTCTCCATTTTTTATTCCTTTTATACTGTAATATATTTGAATCATGCTTATGGATTTCGTTTGTTATGTTTGGTCCCATTTTCTTTTAATTTGCAGGACATGATTCCACATGAAGCACAATTACATGCTATGGTATTCGGTTTTTTATATAGGGTTTCCATCCGATTATTAACACCATTCAGTTCTTCTATATGTTAGTTAACTTAGTTATTTAGTTTCACGTGTGTAGTGTGGCATATGTTAAATTTTGGCTGGTTCTATTCACATGCAGTAAAAACATTGCGAGAGGCACATAATGATTTACGACATCTTTTTTATTGCCAATCTCTGCTGATGGGAGTTCAGGGTTTGCATGTCATCTGCTTTCTCCATTTTTTTATTCGTTTTATACTGTACTGTATTTGTATCATGCTTATGGATTTCGTTTGTTATGTTTAGTTTTAATGGCGGTACTATATGATTCTGGTGGCAAGTGAATGCTTTTTGTTGGTATATTGTTTAGGCCAAAGTTTATTAGGGGCATGGTGATATGAATCTGATATGCTTATTATCAAAATCCAGTGCAAATCTATGTGTATAATTCTATTTAGACTTCTATATCCAATTGAGATGATCACGATATTTAGAATTCACATTTGTGTTATGAAGTAACTAATATAAATTTTATGATATGATCAAAATTTAGCATATGAATATGCAAGCAGAGGAGCACGTCTGGCTCTATCAGCACGGTGTCATTGCAGCCATGGTGTGTGTGTGGTACGTAACTGTATTCATAAACCTGAGACTAAATTTTTAATGTTACACCTCTCATTTTCGTGATTCATGTACGGGATAAGTTGCTCTGCCACTAACGGAAGGAAGAAGTGGTGCATTTCTCTGTACTAACATACACCAGGATTCGACGTGGTCACCAGGTGTACACACAAGTATGTGCATCCTGTCATTCGATGGGTTTGATTTCATATCGTGACTTGGTGGGTGTTGCATATACAGAAGAGGAAACAAAGGCAATGGCTGCTGAAATTAAGGTGGTTGATGGTCCTAACGATGAGGGTGAGATGTTTACACGTCCTGGCAAACTGAGTGATCGATTTCCTCGACCTTATCCAAAAGAGCAAGCTGCTAGGTTTGCTAATGGAGGGGCTTATCCTCCAGATTTAACTCTTATTACCAAAGTAATTTCTGCTACCTGTTTCCGTTTTTTAGAACTATGTTGGTGTGTTGTTAGAGTTCTTATATATTTTGTTTCTTCAGGCTCATCATAACGGACAGAACTATGTGTTTGTGCTACTAACTGGTTACCGTGATCCTCCAGCTGGTGTTTCTTTAAGTTGCCAATCTTTATTTACATGTTAGTATGTTTTCTATTTTCTTCTTTAAAGTAAGCTTTACTTGCTAAAATTTTCTTATTAAAGAAGAAAAAGAAGTTAATGGATATGCTTGTATAAACTCTGATGAGTTGAGGTCTGGGTCTTAAACTATGATGAAAGGGAAAAGTATGTTTTAAACTTTCTAATTCAGATAGTTAAGTTATTCAAAGAGATATTTTTCTGAGTGGCATGAAGTTTATTGGTTGGAGTGCCATAGTCATTTGACGACAATTCTTTAGTACCTGTGTATTGTGTTTTCACCATATAAATAAAGGGTGTTTTGTTTCCTTAAAATAGCCATGACTATTACAAATTGGAAAAGAAATTATACTATCATGGTAATTTATTTGTTCCAAGTAGATTGAATAGTAGTTTTTTGGTTTTGTCATTGCTATTTTGGTTTTTGCTGCTAATTTTTGCAAGTTGCAGCTTCAGAGTGCTAGCCAAGCATTGTAGAAACTATGAAGTTTCCATAGTTTTTGGTTGGTGAGTTTGACCTCAAAAGCGTACTGAGTGAAGGCACTATTGCCGATTTGGCACCATGTAATCAATGATTGATTTATTTTCTTGACAAAATCCGAATCTCTATATTATGCAATTACCCCATAAGTAAAAAGTTTTGATGGTTTGGGTTTAATTTGTATGAGATGTATATAAATTTTTATGTTGAGTATGTGACTTATGATTATTTTGGGTTTTATTATGTGATGTTGTTGCAGCTGTCCAGCGTAAGGAACAATTTACAGTTTGTTACATTTACCAATGTCAAAATAGAGTCATATAAATGCCACATGATAGTGCAGCGATTATTGTTATGAGCATGCCTATGCAGCCGTTGAGGAGGCCAATTACTTCTGGTTGAGCTCTAATGAACCCCAACTCTAAGATATTGGCTTTGAAAGGTACTCTTGTGGTCATCTAGAAATTATGTGGTCCTCTAGAAATTGGCAATTTTGATTGCAAATTCGAAGTGTTTTGACTTGGTTTTGATATGTTTTTATAGATGACAACAACCATATTCACCGAACGGTTTAAAACGACTATATACAGAAGTTCGGTGGTCTTGGATTGACTAATATTAGGAAAATAAGCTAAAATTTCCATCTCTATTATGCGGTTTTCAGGACTCAGGAGTTCCAAGTTTAGTGACATTATTATTTCACTTATGTAGTTATGTACTATAGATGCGTCGTTTTCTAAACTTGTGGTTTTCTAAACTTGTGGTTTCATGCAGGTATTTGACATTAGATGATGCAGGTCTTTAACGTGTGCCTTAGTACCACTCGATCCAAACAGATTGATTACTTTAGTTATAGCTCGATTGCTTGTGGGAATAGCACAAGGGTTTATATTTCCATCCATCCATATTGTTTTAGCTCAGCGGGTCCCACCACATTAACATTCAAGATATGTTTCTCTAACAACGTCTGATATGTATTTAGGGGCAGCCATCGGTATGCTTTTGCTTCATAGCCTTGTGAAGTTAAGGGGCCCACAATCTGTATTTTTAGCCGAAGCGGCTTTCGGTGGTTTGTGGAAATGGAAAAGAAGATTAATAGTCTGGAAAGTAAACTGGTTAGAGTAAAACATCTCAGACAAGATAATATAATCTGTGAATGTAATCAAACGGGTAAAGCTATAAAAGGTCGAGGTTAATATTCATTATTTTCCAAATAATAGTTTTATACTTTTATTAATGGTTTGACTTGACCAGCTTTAGCCCACATTCGGGCATCAGACATGTCTATCCTCAGATTCATCTATAAAATTTACAGGTATTACATGACGGAAAACATTTTTCCGTTTATTATTTGTTCAGTTGTCTAAGATACACTCATTTGTACTTACTTTTGCACTTTGAACCCGCCATTATAATGCAGTTTTTTTGTTAATTAGAAGTGCATGAATTTTTGTAAGGAATAGCATCCTTTGATTGTTACTGCTTCGTGAGGAATAAGATTTGCAAAATGAATTATTTGTTTCACAAGAAAAGTTATCCGTTTACCTGAAACTGAGTTTAAAAAGGGATTTTAATCGTATTGTTCTGACAATTGCTTATATTCTTAATATTTGTAGCAGTACAATGTGTTCAGATTCACAAAAGGTTTCGCATATGTGTTGCAAGTTGATAATAGCATGTTTTCATTATCTACATATTGATAACTGATGTAAAATAATAATTTCAGGTTATTTTTAACACCCGCCGATCTTACTGAATAACAAGGTAAGTATTCAAGATGTATCGTTAATTACAAAGTATATTTTTGAATTTGGCAGCAACTATCACTCCTATGAACCGATCAAAAAAGCACATTGGTACACGTCTGAAAGATTATCAAAAAACCTTTATGTACATCTGATACAATAAGACTATTAATTTTATTCACGTGTATTTGATTCCATGTTAATGCTCTCTTGCAGGATGATGATAATGCTGAAGGACAGAGAGTTGCAACATGACACGTGGAAGCAAATACAATAAGACGATTAATTTCTGATTGCCAAGCTGGTGGTTTGATTGGGGAATCTGGTCAAAACATAGACCAAATAAGGTATTTTACTGGTGCAACCGTTAGTGTACTTGCTCAGAACCAGTTGCCATTATGTGCATCTGCTCATGAATTGGATAGAGTAGTGTAGCCCAAGCTAGACATTCAAATAATAACACCATTAGTATTTGTAATGTATCACATACTGTATTGCACTGAAGTTGTAGTTAGACATCTAAATGATAATTTTGCGCTTACAGGAGAAGCTGGTTTTAAATCGAGTCCATAATGGCATTTAGGCCTTAAACTTCCATCTGTTCCTCTTATTCTGTCCATGCTCAGGGGATTGCCAATGGGACACTTGGCAACACAGAAGTGTATTGATGAAGGAGGGGTATTACCTTTGCTTCATGCCTTGGAAGGTATCTACGGAGAAAATGATACGCTCTCAGATACAAAGGGAAAAGGGGATGGGTTTCTGTTTGAAAAGGTTCACGGATTGCGGAATGCAAGACACCACAAAATGAGAGGCCTCGCCTTAATGAAGAGAAAAGAGTTTCTTCAGGTAATTTTATTTTTTAGGGAAATTACTTATGTGATCTAATCGGTATATATTGATGCATTGTTTAATTTTTTGTAATTGAATATCATTAGGGACTTGAGATGCTAATAGCGCCAGGGCGCCAGGTGCTTCCCCTTCTGCCTGTGTAGTTGTGTTGGCTCACTCAAATTGAGGTGGCTGCAAACATTGTGGTGAATGTAGTTGACTAAATACCATTTTAAGATTGCATTTTAAAAGACCTAACAGTGTAGAGTGGGAACCAGTTACTATCCCGTCAAGGTAACGCTATTTGGTTATTTCATTTAGTTGGAGCGAATTTTTTTATATGTTATTACATACTTGGGGTGGGAACCCGAATCATTTAGGAACCTTGCTATTGGATTGATCTAAGTATCATGTGAAACATGCAAAACTTTACTTGACATGTAGCTTGAAGAAATGTTTGACCATCATCAGGTGTCTAAGTACCCTTCAACAAGGACACATGAGCGTCTTTTATAAACCGAAACTTTTACCATAACTATTTTGTTTTAATGATAACATTGGCTAATAGGAGTCTTTGACATGACTTTTTTCAAAAATAAAATTTCTGCAGTTTTCACGGGATTGACAATAATCTTCCAAAGAGACTAATTTGGGTACATATTCCAGTTGCAGTACAAAGTTATGTACCTGACCTTGCATATATCTTCGTTATTTTGTCTATCTTACCGTGTCAGGTCTATTGCGGCTTTGAATCGTCATAGCTATGCAAGTGAAAGGAATCCTTAGGTGAACTTGAAGCCATAATATTTAGAAAAGGTAAACATTTTTTAGTCAATTTAATAACAGTTGAATTTGAGTCGTATGACATGTCTCATTGGTTTTTCATCATATAAATGAAGATCATCTTAGTTTGACATATTTTACTCTCCTGAAATTGACGAGATATAATTAGAATCCCAACAATAGACATGAATTCAAGAAAATTGTTGAACTATGTAAATGGACCGTGCTTAATATGTGTGCTTCTGATCACTCTTGCAGAAAGGGTTTGTTGAAGCTACAACAGATGATTATCTCTTAGAAATTTTTGGGTTTAAATATGGATGGCATGCATCATTTGTTATGGTTGATCTTATTTCATCCAAAAATATCGCCCAGGTACTTGAATAACTGATAGTACCATCTAACTTTCAATAGGCCTAAAAACAAAAGCTTAAACTTAACAATGATTTTGTAATTACAAATCTTTGTGCAACACTTAATCGTTTATCAATTTTTGTAGTTGTTCAAGGATAAATTCTACAAATGTTTGTTTCAACTAGGGTTTTCAATTTTTAAAATATGATCTTAATTCTGTTGGATAAGACTTGCATGTCAAGATGGTTTAAATTTGCCCATAAGTTGCACGCGTACGTCATTTATAACGATATTTATAAGGCTTGCTCGCCCATCAGACGAGCTATGCTTTGATACTTTGTTCTTGCGTACCACTTTTAAATTTTTTTTTCTCTCATATTCGATAACCGTTTATTTCTTTTCGTTATTAATGCATTCAATAAAAAATTTGGTACGTGTATATCTTACTTTCCATCAACTTATTTTTTCAAAACGATAATTTCGCTATAGCAAATTATGTAAACGATAATTATAAGACATGCCCGCCCATTGGGCGGGCTTCGAAAACTAGTGTATATATATATATATATATATATATATATATATATATATATATATATATATATATATATATATATATATATATATATATATATATATATATATATATATATATATATATATATTGAGAAGGTTTTTATTTTGAGAAGATTGAGAAATCTTCGTTTGAGCAAATTGATTCATGTTTTTTATTTGATTCACAAGTAAACATCATTTTATGGCGAATCGAATCTATAAATCACAAATTTGATTAACAAATCATTGTTAAAATCGAGTTATGATGATGATTCATTAAATTTGTACAGATGATTTAGTATTCCACATATATCGCCAAAATCGAGAGATTTTTAACATTGATTCAATTTTTTTTTTACACATTTTGAATTTTAATCACATTAAAATGAGTTTTACGCTTGAAAAAATGAATCAAAGTTAAAAATCTATAGTTTTTGAAAACCTTCTCAATATTCTCAAAATAAAAACTTTCTCAATCGATCCGGATTCTATATATATATATATATATATATATATATATATATATATATATATATATATATATATATATATATATATATATATATATATATATATATATATATAGGGGGTGTTTCTTGTGAGAAGTCTAATTTTGGTGAGAACGCGAGAAGAGATCCAAGCCCTCCATCTAGTCCCTCCTTTTTTTAGATCTAATGGCTAAGATTAGCCAAACATTTACACTAACCAAGGGCAAATATGTAAATTACAAACAAATATCTAATATATAAAAAAAAACACACACTTTAACTAAAAAGCGAAGGTGAAAAATTAGATATTTTCTCTCTCGACCTAGATATTTTCCGTTCACAATTACCGCCATTAAAATTCTTCTTCTGCCGTCGTTAACCGTCACAACTACTGCCATTAAAATCCTTCTTCTACCGTCGTTAACCGCTGTAAAGTCGCCGTTAAACCGCCATTATATCACCGACGTTAAACGCTGTTAATTCTCCGTTAAACCGCCGTTCAAGTCATTATGCCACCGCCGTTAACACGCTCAATGACACCGTCTTTCAATCAAAGCAATCAACGGAATGTAATTGAATCTGAATCAGAATCTGACGGAGATGAAATTACCAATATTACCGGATCATCACCGGAAAACTTAGAGATATCAAGTAAAATTCATATTTTATTATATTTTAATTAATTTTTATTAATAATTGTTTAGAATTGTTAATATTATTAGCTTGTTTAATTTTAAGAGTTAGTGTAATTAATTTTTGATAAATTATCTTCACATGTGAAAATAATCATTTAAGCTTTGATTAGATTAGCAGTTTTGAGGTTATAAGTTCAAATAAGTCCAGTTGTTATTATCTTCACATGTGAAGATAATCATTTAGGAATAAGTTTTTGATGCAATTAGGCGATTTAAGCTTTGATTAGATTAGCAGTTTTGAGATTATAAGTTCAAATAAGTCCAGTTGTTAGTATCTTCACATGTGAAGATAATCATTTAGGAATGAGTTTTTGATTCAATTAGGCGATTTAAGCTTTGATTAGATTAGCAGTTTTGAGGTTATAAGTTCAAATAAGTCAAGTTGTTAGTATCTTCACATGTGAAGATAATCATTTAGGAATAAGTTTTTGATTCAATTACGCGATTTAAACTTTGATTAGATTAGCAGTTTTGAGGTTATAAGTTCCAGTTGTTAGTATCTTCACATGTGAAGATAATCATTTAGGAATGAGTTTTTGATTCCATTAGGCGATTTAAGCTTTGATTAGATTAGCAGTTTTGAGATTATAAGTTCAAATAAGTCCAGTTGTTAGTATCTTTAGGAATGAGTTTTTGATGCAATTAGGCGATTTAAGCTTTGATTAGATTAGCAGTTTTGAGATTATAAGTTCAAATAAGTCTAGTTATTAAAATTTTCACATGTGAATATAATCATTTATTTTATGCAATTAGGCGATTTAAGCTTTGATAACATTAGGAATTTTAAAGGTTATAATTTCAAATAAGTCTAGTTATTTGTATCTTCACATGTGAAGATAATCATTTAGAAATTAATTTTTAATGCAAATTTAGGTGATTTAAGCTTTGATTACATTAGCATTTTTGAGTTTATAAGTAAAAATAAGTCTAGTTATTAAAATTTTCACATGTGAAGATAATCATTTATTTTATGAAATTAGGCGATTTAAGCTTTGATAACATTAGGAATTTTAAAGCTTATAATTTCAAATAAGTCTAGTTATTGTGAATATAAGCATTTATCAATAAGTTTTTGTTGAAAATAGGTGATTTAAGTCTTGATTATATTAGTAGTTGCTGTAACGTGGTGAATATAATCATTTATTTTATGCAATTATGCGATTTAAGCTTTGATTACATTAGCATTTTTAAGTTTATAAGTAAACATCCTAGTTATTAGAATCTTCACATGTGAATATAAGCATTTGGCAATCAGTTTTTGTTGCAATTAGGTGATTTAACCTTTGATGTAGTTTGATGTATTTGTTTTGCTGCTCATCTAGGATTTTTGCTGTTGATTTAATAGTTTTGGTTCCTGCTGTAAGATATATAGTTCCTGCTGACAGGTATGTAGTAGTTTTTGCTGCAGATGTAGGATTTTTGCTGCTCTCAGGTATCACAGATATATGGTTTCTATGAGGTATAAGCTTTGATTACATTAGGAATTTGGATTTATAATTTCAAATAAGTCTAGTTATTAGTTCAATTAGATGATTCCATCTTTTGGTTCCTACTATCAGTTGATTTATGCTGTTAATTTTGTAATTTAAAAGCTTTGATTACAATTTTTTGCACTTGTGAAAACTATCATTTATGAATGAAATTTTGATGCCATTAAGTATAGTTATAAAATATACACATGTGAAAAAAATCATTTTTGAAATAATTAATTTATTGTTTTGAAATATGTTGAAAAGCTGTTTATTATATGAAATTGAATTTTTTTTAAGGTATACATTATATAAAACAAGACGATTCAGATATATGTGAAGAAGTTGAAGTAGAAGGAGGAGATTTTCATTACAAGCCAATTGTTGATGAATCTTTGAAACCGAAAATAGGAAGAGAGTATACAACAATTGAAGAGTGTATAAAAATGTATGAAAACTATGCTGAGAAAGCAGGATTCAGTGTTAGGCTGTCAACACAAAATACTCTGAAAAGCGGTATTGTAGAAAGGAAGTATTTGGTTTGCAACAAAGAGGGATTGCCAAAAGGTGTTAATAAGGATACTATGAGTGAAGAGACTAGTGAAACGCAGATTAGAACGTCAAGTATATCAAGGACTGGATGTATGGCCAGGGTTAAATTCAAGCTCAATTCGGATCGTACAAAATATGAACTGTACGATTTTGAAGAAAACCATAATCATACATGCATTCCCGTAGTATATATAAATCTGTCAAAGAAGAGGAAAAAAATGAGTCACAAACGACAAATATATATGCAACAACTTGGAGGAACAAATATAGGTGCAACAAGAGCTCATCATCTTTATGCATCTACAAATGGAGGATACGATTCAGTTGATGCAACAGAGACCGAGTTTAGGAATAATAAAAGGGATTTGAACAGTCATATTGGTGATAGTGATGCACAGATGTTGATTACAAAGATGGAAAACAGGAAAAAACATGTTGCAAATTTCTCTTTTGAATATGCTGTTGAAAACAGCGAGTTGACTGCACTGTTTTGGGCGGATGAGATGGCAAAGTATAATTACAGAGAATTTGGAGACACTATATCTTTTGACGCAACTTTCAGAACAAATAAGTATGTTCTCTTTCAGTTTAATTTATTAATTTTTTTTAATGAAACTTTCACATGTGAAAAATATGTTTAAATGGATTTAGTAGCTGAAGCTAAAGTAATTTTCACATGTGAAAATATTAAGTATCTAATTCAAGTTTTTGTTCGATTTTAGTTTGTAGTAGATAATATTCACATGTGTTGGAAAAATAAAACTAATTTATAAAATATATATTTCACTTGTGAAAAAATTACTGATAAATTTATTTTTTGTAGATATAAAATGGTATTTGTACCTTTTACGGGCATTGACAACCACAGAAAGTGTGTCACATTTGGTGCTGGAATGCTATCTAATGAAACGACAAAGTCATACATTTGGTTGCTCAGATGTTTTCTAAAGGCCTTTTCAAAGCAACCAAGATTAGTAGTAACCGATCAAGATCCTCCTATGAGAAAAGTTGTTGCTACGGTGTTTAAAGAGTCAAAACACAGGCTTTGTATGTGGCACATAACAAACAAGCTTCCATTTAAGGTAATACATTAAATTCAAATGTGAAAATTATTTTTAAAGTTATAAGTGAAGTAAGACTGGCTATAATTATTTTAGGAATTTATTGATTATGAAATTTTCACATGTGAAAACAATAAGAAAAAGTATTACTTTTTTAATGTTTCAAATGCAATTTTCACATGTGAAAAATATTTTTGAATGATATTTTCACAATAATCTATAAAGATATAAAGTATTTTTCACAAATGAAAAAATTCATTTAAGAATTATATTTTGATACAATTAGACGATTTTTGTTTTTGTTATCACAAAATAAAATTTATTTTTTATAGATTATTGTGCTGTGTTTTTAACATAGGTTATAAAAAAAAAACTGTAATTTTCAGATTTGCAAAACCATTCTAGACAATGGTACTTTTAGAAGAAGGTTGCACCGCTTAGTTTGGAGTCTGTATGTAGATCCAGAAGAATTTGTGGGAAAATGGTTGTCGTTGATTAATGAATTTAACCTGCAAGAAAACAAATGGTTATCAGATATGTTTGAAATAAGAGAGAGATGGATTCTAGCTTACTTCAAAGATGTTGAATTGTGTGGGCTTATGAGAACTACATCAAGATCAGAGAGTGAGAATTCGTTTTTCTCAAACTTTACTACCAGTGGATCAACACTGTTAAACTTCATGATGGGCTTTGAATCTGCTATGGAAAGACAAAGGCATAAACAAGAAGTTTTAGATGATCAAACAATTCAAAAAGTACCAAGATACAAGACTAAATTGGCAATAGAACGTCATGTTGCAAAGATCTACACAAGGACAATTTTTTTGCTGATTCAAGATGAAATAAATTCTGCTGTTTATAATTGTCATCAAGTGTCAGTAGTTATTCAAGATGGCATAGAAGTTCTGACAATAAAAGAACTTAGAGAAATAATGCATAGAAAATCAAAGAAGAAATATAATTTTGAAGAAACTGAAGTTCAAAACAGAAGGGATGGGACAAAAAAAGAGCTACGTTTCAAGGTATTTTCTCTTCTTAAAAGTTCTATGAATTACAACATATTGAGTTATTGTTTGTGCATTGGATAATTATTGATTGGTCTATAAATTTACTTTATTTTGTAATATGTTTGATTTCTGCACATAATTTAATGATATGTTTCACATGTGAAAAATCTATCAACAGATATTATTAGTTGTTTAGTAGGTTATAGCTTGCTTAGTTTGAATAACTAATTGTTGATTTTGATTATATTTGCTGGTGATATTGATTTGAGTTTTGTATATAAATAATTTGATTTAGTTTACAAATTATCTTTTTCACATGTGAAAATTCTATAAACACCTAATTTTTTAATCTATTTTATGATTATGTAGGTGTCAACTAATGTGTCAGATGGGACGATGGTATGTTCATGCATGAACTTTGCAAGATTTGGATTCTTGTGCAGGCATGTATTTTGTGTAATGAAAGGAAAAGGAATTGAAGTTATTCCGGATAAATACATATTACGGCGATGGAAGAGAGACATATTGCCACCAGATATTCGGAAAAAGAAACATTTGTGGGGTTCAGATGCTGAAAAAATTGTGGATCTTTCAACTACAGCTTATTCTGCAGTAGACTATTGCCTTAATATTTTGGCAAAAGATTTACCAAAGCTGACTGAATTTGTGGAAAGAATTAAAATTCTGAGGAGTGAAGTTGAAGAAGCAAATCCAAATGCTAAACCCTTGACTAAGAAGGAAATGTTTAACATTCAGCTTGGAGTAGAAACGCCAGCAACCAATGATGTTCAGAATCCAACAAAATGTAAAAACAAAGGAGATCCTCCAGCTGGGCAAAGAATGAAGGGTGATTTGGAGAAAGTAAGAGAATATATGAAGAAGAGGAGAAGATATTGTAGAAAATGTCAAAAGATGAGAAGACATGACAGTAGGAACTGCAAAAGAAAAGAGAATGAAGTTGTGACAGATAGTGATTCAACAGTGCACAGTGATTGATAATAAAAATGATTTGCAGATTACACGACATTACGAAATGGATATGTTAGTACATTTGTTTACATTTTTAATATGATACTTTGAAGATACAGTGTCAATGTATAGATTTGAGAATTAATGAAGATATTATATGAATGATTTTCTAAAGTTTTATAAACAGTGGTTTCTTGAGGCAATTACTATTACTCTATATTTATTTTCACTTGTGAAAAACAAAATTAATGTTTTCCAACTCAACAATGATTCCACCAAAAAGGACTAGCTCAAATTCATGTTGTAATAGTACATTGTTGCTAATGTTGCTAATGTAATAGTTCTTGCTGGTATAGTAGTTATACGGTTTTACATATTTGCTTCTAATGTACTTGTTTTGGTTTCTGCTGTCTAGTATATAAGTCCTGCTGGTATAGTAGTTATATCGTTTCTGCTGTTAATGCAGACTGGTTTTTGCTATGTATTATATAGTTCTTGCTATGTGTTATATAGTAGGTATACGGTTTTACATATTTGCTGCTGATGTAAATATGCATTTAATCTTATCTCTGTCAATTTACTTTCAAATATGCATTTACTGGTCTTCTTTGGTATAATTTTATTTCAAACAATAAATTTACCATAACTTTAAAAAGAATAATAATAAAAAATAACATGCAACATTAAATTTTTAAAAGTTAAAAAGATAAACATATTGTCAAACAAATGTCTACAACAATAATAGCATCTAAAGCATGATGAAACCTTGAACAATCTGTTTAAGTTCAGATAATCTAACTTTCAAAACATTTTGAACCCAGAAATCTAATTTTCAGATCAACTCAGAAACCTAATCTTTTTCCTCTATTTTCAACGGCTGCTTCAATAAGTTGTTTCCTTACTGATTTTTCAATTGTAGAATACTTTGCAACTTCTTTAAGGAAATTATTCCTGCATTTATTATTATCTGCCAAAATTATCCTTGCAGCAAACTTTGATCTGTTAGAAAGGAAATAGCAATAGTTAAAATCAATAAAAATTTCACATGTGAAAAATTAAATAATAATTAAAAAAGTGAAAATATCATTCAAAAAGCTGTATGAACACTTTTTAATCTTATAAAAAATAAAAATATCATTCAATCATTTTTTATTACGTATGAACTGACTAACCTGAGCATGTGAAGTTGCTTGGTCTGTTCCTTACTTTCTTTAAAAAGACCGTATTCCCATTTACTCTCAGATTTTCCGAAATACATATTCATATGCGACATCAAAAAAACTCCATCATCAAAAAAATTATCCACAGTTCTCCACTTCATTTTAAGTCTTTCAGCAGTAACTTTTTGAAATGAAAATCCAATATTTGGTGTATTGTATATGCTGTGAAAATTTTCAAACATTTTTATCTGCAAAATAAAAAATAAATAAAATAAACATAAATTTTTAAAAAAAAAAAAAAAAAAATTATACATATTTAAATTTTTTCTCACCAAAAGTTCTGGAACTGAACAATATCTGCTCTCATTTTCTTCATCCACCATTGAATTACAACTTTTCGTTTCTTTATATCAAAGCAAATAAAAAAGAAGTGGTCTACACAGCATATAGGAAAGAATATCTGATTCAATATATATATATATATATATATATATATATATATATATATATATATATATATATATATATATATATATATATATATATATCAATTAAAAATACATATAATATTAGAAAATGAATATTTAATAAAAACTAATAGAAAAATAAATAGCCATTACCAGATTGAAGTTTTCAGCTGCTAAAGTCCTTTTTACTTGGTAATCAGTCCTAAGAACAGTATCTTCAAAAAACTTATACTTCTCAAAATATGATGTAGAAATATCAACTATTCGCTTCGTCTGAATAACAAATTAAAGATAATACTCAATAATTGCACTTTATAGATAAGACTGAACAACAATATTCTCATAATTAGTCTTTTACAAAAAACAAAAATCATTCATATTTCATTTCTTTCACAAGTGAAATAAAAATCAACACTTAAATCAACAATGAAAAATATTGATTTATGCAACTAACTCATAACTAGATAATTTTCTTCACAAGTGAAAATATTTATTCTAAACTTAAATAATCAGCTATAAATCAACACTGATAACAAATAATCAAAAACTGATATACAAATATTCTCATAAACTATGATTTACACAACTAACTCATTCTTAGATGATTTTCTTCACAAGTGAAAATATTGTTTCTAAACTTAAAAAATCACCTCTAAATCAACACTGAATAACAAATAATCAAAACTGAGGTACAAATATTCTCATAATCTATGATTTTCACAACTAACTCATTCCTATATTATTTTCTGCACAAGTGAAAATATTGATTCTCATAATCTATTGATTCTTATAATCTATGATTTAGGCAAGTTAGTCATTCCTATATTATTTTCTTCACAAGTGAAAAGTATTGAAGAACAAGTAATCAAAATTAAAAAACAATTACAACAATTGGTTTGAAAAAGTATCTAGATGGACTATCGGGGGATTTGTAACACTCCATGAAGTTCAACATATCCAACCATCATTCAATAACACTTTCTTCTACTTTCAGCCCAGGAGATAATGACTCTAGTGAAAATCGAAGTAACAAAGTCTTGGATGAACTAGAATCATATACCAAATCACTGCAAAAAAAATATATATATATCATTTTTTAAAATTTTTAATAAATTTCACAAGTACAAAGATATAAATTTAAAAATTACACTGGATTAGTCTCATCAAGCGCCATAAAAAGCGTATCAGCCACTCTTTCTTCTGAAGCTTTTATTGGAATAATTGGACAAATCTTCCTAATTTTGTACGGTGATCTTGCATGAACAGGAACACCAACATCTCGTCTTGGATTTTGCCTAATAGGTGTTTCATTGATCACTGGCTTTCTATCTTCAATTTCATCTTTATCGAACTCAAATTCAGGACCCAAAGAAAAAGATGGTTTGTCGACCAAACTATGTTGTGGATAAGGGGATGAAACAAAAAACGGATTTCTAAAACATGACGACCATGACAAAAGTTTTACTTTCTTTTCTTCTTCAAAATTATTCTCATTTAGATTAAATGTTTTTGGAGTCCCAAAAATCCTAATGTCAATGTCTTTAGCAAATGTAACCTTCTTTGGACTTTTATCTGGAGAAAAAATAATATTCTTTTCCACTTCTTTTAAAATATCTGAAACCCCAAATATCTCAGAATCAATATGACTTTCTTCAGTAGGTTGCTTCAACTCATCTTGATTTAACAGTTTATCTACTTCATTATTTAATGTTTGCAAACAATCAGTCAGTTGCTTATCACCAGTTTCTATTAAAGGAACTTGAAACGTTTGAAAACAAATGTTATCATCTCTTTCCAAATCATTGACCATGTCTTCAACTGGTTTTTCATTTTGGTGATTGCACTCTCCAGTGTTATCATCTCTTTCCACATCATTGACTATGTCTTCAACTGGTTCTTCATTTTGATGACTGCACTCTCCAGTTTCATAATACACTATTTCATTTGTCCAGCAATCATCAACATTTGTTCCATAATTTATTAAGTCATCTATCTAGTTATCATCATCAACTTCAAACCCATCAATATCTTTTTCCTTACCAGATTGATTAGCATATCTAACAACACTTCTTGACATATCTTCTCCATATAGATCAATATTTCTAATACAAAGGTTGAACTTAGCTTTTATCTTTTTCAACCTTTCATTATCTGGATTTTCATAAAACCATGAGGTAAACTGGTATTCCAAATCAGAAACAACTGTTTCGAGCAAATCAACTTTATGATCAAGTTTATCCAATTCTGAGTCCAACTGTTTAAAAAATTAAAAAAATATATATAACGAATAACAAAATAAATTCTACTAATTAAGATAGTACAAATAAAATTAAACTAAATTGTAATAGTACATTGATGCTGATGTAGTAGCTTTTGTTCCTGCTGTCAGGTTTATAGTTGCTGCTGGTATAGTACTTATATGGTTTCTGCTGTTAATGCAGACTGGTTCCTATTGTTAGTTTTCTTTCTTCTGATATTAGAAAATATTTTGGCATTTAATCTAGAAAAATATTAATTAAAATTTAAAGTTTTTCAAACACCCTTCACATGTGAAGAAAAGAATATGTATCTTCACATGTGAAGAAAGGATGTCGAACATCCTTCACATGTGAAGAAAGAATATGTAACTTCACATGTGAATATTAGCTACTACTACATTGATTATAAAATACCAAAAAAACAAAATATTTTCAATACGATCAACTCATGTTTATAGGTGATCTTAACATCAATGTATGCTATTACAATTTTATTTTTTCAATTATAAAATAATACCTTTCTTTTTATTTTTTCAATTATAAAATAATACCTTTCTTTTTGTAGAATCGCTGTCATTGAAATCATCTTGATTTATATCAACAATCCCAAATCCGCCTTTCTGAATTTCAAAAATTTGCCTCTTTTTAATCAAATCAGTACTCCAAAATTTGATTGCTGGAATTTCATGAGGTACATGTACTGAATCACATTTTGTTGAATGCACATAAATAAGCTGCAAAAATAGAACAAGAATAATTAGTTTCAAAAAAAATAATAATAAAATAAATCACATGTGAAAAACTGATATAAAGTATAAAATAGATTCTATTTATATTTTTCACATGTGAAAAACTGATATAAAGTATAAATTAAATTATAAAAAAATTATAATGTATTGATATAAACACTTACAGTAAGTGCTGTCAAAGGTCCACAATAGTAGATACTAGGATCATCCCTCACCCAAGTTTCTTTGCTGACATTCAAGCAGTCGAAAACATATTTGCACCAATCAATACATTCGATTCTTGTATCTTCATGTATATAATTCAAAATTTGTTGAGGTCTGCATTGCCCACCCATTCCTCCTAATCCAAAAAAATTTGAGAATAAAACCAGCATGTTCAAACGGAATAAAATTCCTTCAACTTTAGACGTCTCAACCACTTCAGCAACCTTCTTAGGTGTTGGATTCCTAACAGCAAATTGCCTAAACCATCTTTCACTTAAATCTCCTCCCCTTTCCTTAGGCAAGTCATGAATATCTATACCTCCAACAAGAACACCCAAAACAGCGTGAATTAAGTCAGGTGTTATTAGAATATCATTATTCTTAAGCTTAAGCTTCATCTCGCTAGGAATAAAGTTGTCAACAACAAAATGACCTATTTTAACCGGGATTTCTTCCATCGCCATTTCATAAAGTGATCCAAACCCCATATCTATCAATTCTTTTCTTTGAGATAATGTAAGTTTCTTCATCAAATTGTACATAACTTTTGGAGAACCCCTAGTTCTAATAGACAACCATTCATCTTCATCCAAACAATTTTCTTCACCACAAACTTTAATCTTCTTCTTAACCTTGTTAACTTCAACCTTGTTAACTTCAACTTGCATCTCAATCTGCTCAAGAAAATCTTCATCAAGAACTTTGTACTTTTTTGAAACATTGTTCCTCCTCTTTCTCTTTTTAGATTTATCATTTTTTTTATCATCTTCATCTTCCTCCTCTGAATTACAAGAAATTCTCCTATATGAAACAATCCTAGCATCTTTTAATTTCTCATTACTAAACAGATCTTTTAAATCAAATGCTTGGAGTGGTTTTCTTCCAGATCCCACTAAATCAGAGTTGTTTTCCTTCTTTTTTCCAGAATCTTCAGAAAATAGTTTTCTGCTTGCTTTAGAATTAGATGTTTTAGTCTTTCCCTTTCTTCTAATACTACTTTGGAAAATCAAATCCTTAGCTGATAGATAAACAAAATTCAACAGTTTAGTCTCTAGTATAATAAATAATTCATAAAAATGTACAAATGATTTTTTTTCAAATGTGAAAATTTTTAAATGGAATTTTTCTAAACATATAAACGATTATTTAATCAACTAATATACAACAAATAGTAATAAAAATAATCTCATTATCGGAAAATCAAATCCTTAGCTGATAGATAATCAGTCTCAAGTATAATAAATGATTTATAAAAATGTACAAAAAAATGTTTTTTCACATGTGAAAATTTTTAAATGGAATTTTTCTAAAAATATTAATGATTATAAAATAATAGACTCTGTATAAACTATCAACATAAACACAGAAGTCAGATTCCAAGTCTCCAAAGCTACACACACTACTTCGGAAAATAAAATCCTTAGCTGATAGATAAACAAAATTCAACAGTTTAGTCTCTAGTATAATAAATGATTAATAAAAATGTACAACTGATTTTTTTTCACATGTTAAAATTTTTAAACAATCAGCAGAAACACAGAAGTCAGAGTCCAAGTCTCCAAAACTACACACACAGAAGAATTTTTTAAACCGCTCTTTTTGAAACTAAGTAATTGCTAGATATAGTTAAATATTGTTACCAAAAAAGCAAACACAGTTACTATATTAAACAATTTTAAAATATCATAATGTAATCAAAAAAGCAATAAAAGCCAATTAACGCCAATTTGCATCCATATCATAACTATCGTCGATTTATATATTCATAGAAACCTAAGCTAGAACCAGATCAACACAAAATGTAAATCTAACATAATTCCGTCATATTCAATAAAATCATTCTAATAGTACTAATATTTAAATTTTAACAACACAAATTACAATCACACAACTAATATCTAACATATACAAACATAATTCAGTCAGATCTAAATAATATTTATATTTTACAATCACACAACTAATAAAAGATATACGAACACAAAATACAGTCAGATCTCAAAATAAAATACTAATTCAGTCAGATCTAAAAATAAAATACATGAAATAATCAGTTAAATGTTTATACATAAACAGGTGAAAAATATTAAGGTAATAAATATTATAAAATTGCCTTTAACACTTTTAGGTTTCATCTTCTTCAGAGATTATAAACGTCTGTTGAATTTCTCTTCGAGCACACAATCTGATTTAGGAAAACAAAAATATATTAATTGTTAATCTTATATATAGACTTATTTTAATAAGAAATTGATATATTTATTATCATAACAATATAACATACCTATGATAGATTTATCGTCTGCGAGTTTGGAAGAGTGTGTAGAAGAGAGTGTGTAAAATAAGAGAGAGAGAGTGTGTAGAAGATATTTATCTAAATCCTAATTCATCTGAATAAAATAAGAGAGAGAGAGTTTGAAAGGTGGTTATTGTGAAATATAAAATATGGAATAAAATAAGAGAGAGAGAGAGTGTATAGAAGATATTTATCTAAATAATAATTCAACGTCAACAAACTTTGTCGTTTTGGGCCATGGGCTCATTTAGGACTGGTAATAAGATATAAAATTATTTGTCCAACAAAACTAACGCCCAAAATATTTTTGAATGTTATACACGGTTGAAATAAAGTCATATTTTAGGACCCGTGAACCGAACTAAATATCATATTTTGTTTCCATTTGAATTTTCAAGTCCGATGTTAGAAATTTAAGAATAGAAAATACCTTGAAAATTAGACTTATAGAAAAACATATAATATGGTGTTTACTCTTCAATTTAAAAAAAATAGCAATTCAGTTTCAAGAATTGTGGTTGTAAGTGGTGAATTACTTTCAGTTTTATTTGATGAATATTCAACGCCGTCTTCAGTCAGTCCTGGCCCTTTTAAGGATTCTCGCCCTTATTTGGTGGAGTTTGAAATAGTTGTTTTCGTGTTTCTTTTAATAGATAGTAAAATGTCTGTTGGTAGTATATCATGAAAGTGTTTAATAGATTGTAAAATGTGAACTTGACTGCTACAAAGCTTTTTACATTGGTTTTTACAGGTTGTTTGAAGATATCAAAAACATATGCCGTACTGTATTAATAAAAACCTAATATATGAATACCATCAACATAACATAATTAAAAACATAAAATGTTCACCTAAAACATACACCAGAATATACTACATAGAATACCACATGATGTTCTAAAAAGTCATATAATCTTAATTATCCACAACATTACATAATTTCAACACATAAAACTTCGGTTATCCATATCATGCTTAAAAACATGCAATATGGGGACCTGAAATTGCCTTCCTTCTTCATGATGAGGAATGATCTGAACAATCTTCACCTAAAAAACATAAAAATATATATATATATATATATATATATTTAATAATTTAATAAAATATTTTAGTATATTTTTACTTGAAAAGTTCAACTTTTAGAATATTTTCTCATGTAAAAAAATAAAATATTTTAAAGTTTTTGAATATTTTCACCTATGAAAAATTCAATATTGATGAAATTTTTACTCATATAATTTGTTTAAAATAAACATACAAAGGTATAAGCTAACCTGATGAAATTAAAATAACCTCCTTATCATCATTGACGTCCTTATCATCATCAGTTATTTCAACTATTTAATTAAAGTATAAGTTAATTCACCTTTTATCATTATAAATGCTTAAGAATTAAAAAAAAATGTATATTAATTTACATGTTTCTTCTACATTATTACAATATCGAAAACCTGGAAGAGTGTATTCACTGACTGAAAAATTCAAACATTTTTGGGAAATTAAATAGAATGATAATAGTGGCCTTACATCACATAATATAATAATCTATTGATTTGAAATATTTTCTTACCTTTACGGAAGTGCTGTTTAGAAGCTTCAGCATACTTTGAAACATCACACTCAATTGTTTCCCATTTATTTAAATAAAAAAATATGAGGTCCATGCCATTTGTCTTTCAGGTTTAACTATAAAAATAAATATAACTTCAGTAGAATAATATAATCAAAATATATAAACTAAAGTAAAGATAAAATACCATAATCACTGCATTCAATGGCTTTAGAAGTAGCATCTACAATAACAATAATATATAATGTCAATTATAACTTTTTTTTTGATTAAAATATGAATATTATTTAATATACAAAGATTTGAATAACTTTTTCACATGTCAAAAAAAAAGTATTTAAAAATCAAAACTTAAGTATCTTTAATTTTTCAAACTAACTAAAGAACTATATATTAAACTACAAATTATGTTCTAAAAAAAAGAAAGAAAAAAAAATTATAATAAATAGATTTGATAAAAGCTAAGTCCAATAAACCAAATTTAAATACAAAATATTAGAATGTATTTAGAATAGTAAATAAAACGTTTCAAAAAAACACAATACTAGCTTTTCAAATTTGAATTTTACCCTTACATCTCTTTGCCATTTTTTGTCTTACACCTCCTTGCCATTTGACTATCAGGTTTAACTATAAAAACAAATACAATTTCAGAAGAATAATATAAAAAAAAATATATAAAGTAAAGTAAAAATAACATACCATAATAACTGGATTGATTAGTTTTAGAAGTAGCATCTACAATAACAAATAATATATAGTGTTAATTATATTGTTTTTTGATTAAAATATAAATATTATTTTATCATACAAAGATTTGCAATGAATTTTTCACATGTGAAAAAAAAAATTACACTAAAAAATGAAGTATCATTAAGTTTTTAAAATTAACTAAAGATGTACATATTAAACAACAAATTCTGTACTGAAAAAAAACACATCATTTTAATCAACAGACTACATAAAACCCAAGTCAAATAATAAAAAAATGTATTGATAATCATAAAGAAAAAAAAAAAAAAAAAAAAAAAAAAAAAAAAAAAACACTAAACTATCATAGAACAACGAACGAGAAAAAACACAAAAAAACAAACTTTTTGAAGCCATTAACAACCAACTTTTATCTAAACGATCACCTGATAATAACAAAACAAAGAATTAAAATATTAATGATAGATGTTGTTAGGAATTAGAAATTCCAGGTATTAAAGAGTCGGTCACCTCAAGTATATGTAATCGTTAGAAAGCTCGTAGTCGTAGTTATTTTATGTTAAGTAGTATTTAGTTAAGTAACACCGTGGAGGACGGACGGGTCTTTACCCACTGTATGCCTGATCCACAACCCGATGTGTGGCGTTTTATGTAAGACTATAAATACTCTCTACCTCCCAAGGTAGAGAGTTGGAGCTCATAATAAGAATTTTCTTTCTCTCACTAAAGTTCCCTAAACCTCTAACTTTCTCTCTCTAGAATTCCACTTATTCGCCACCTTGTTGTTATGGTTTGATGTGTATGTGAAAACTAATATTCTACAATTGGTATCAAGAGCCATGGTTAGATCATATCTTGCACATCTTTGGATTTCTAGTGGTTTTTAGGTGGTTTTTGAGTTTGAAAAAGTTTAGTGGTTTGTGCATCATTTGGTTGATTTCTTGTGTTAAAGTTTGGATTTTGTTAGTACTTTTATGTTTAGAATCATCACAAGTGTTTAGGTTTTCATTTGGTAAGCTTGAATCATCTTGGTAGGGTTGTTTTTGGATTGAAAAGTGATGTTTATGTGGTTTTTCTTGCTAGCGACTTGACATACGGACTTCATTCTTTGTAGCGACTTGCTTTGCAATTTTGTAGCGAGTTACAGTTTTGGAGTTACCGACTTAGATCTAGCGACTAATAGTACAAGTAGTGGACTTTCCACTACGGGTAGCGACTTGGTGGTAGCGACTTGGTCTGCAGCGAGTTGCTCTTTAGCGACTTGAATCTTTAGCGACTTGAGTAGCGAATTGCTGCCAAAATTTTGCTAGCGACTTGAGGCTTAGCGAGTTACTACTTAGCGACTTGC
>BPTQ01000006.1:193681833-193694701 GCA_019973895.1 Chrysanthemum seticuspe | reverse complement strand
TTTTAGTGAGTATAGGTATATAAACTGGCAACCTAAGTAAATTTTAAGTTCTGGGTACAAACTTTTGTGCAATCTTTGTAATTAGATGAATTTCTTACTACTAGTTTAAGTGCTTATACTACTTGCTTAATATACGCATCCTAGAACAATCCAAACCACATAATTTACACTACCTATTCTCAATCCACCTCTCAAAATAATTTTATCTGAAATGGTAAAACTGTCAAAACCAATGGTTTGCTTCTAAAAACCCTTTCTCTGAACTGCTGTGAGGGGGAGCTGAACTCTTTTATTACTTTCCAATAATTAATTTCAGGCTCCTCACAGAAACTTGGTCCTTTACATGGTGGTAAACATTTTCTTAGTTGGCTCTACACTATTGTACGTTCATGTGTCTACAAAACTTTGTCAATTATCTAATAAAAGAGGGGGAGTTGTGAAGGAGAAAATAATCTATTAACTGTTTCAAAACATCTGTGTACTTGCATGTTATCACATCTCGGTTGATTCTTTTACAAATGGTGGTACATTTCCTGGTTCAAAGACACTCCTCGGACTTTAATTAATAACCTTTCATTATTTTCTCAAGTCGAGGGGGAGTGTCGTCAAGTCTCTTTCCCAAAAATCTTCGTTTGGTAACCAAAACTGTCAAAATGGTAAAGTCTATTTTAATAAAACTCTCCACCTAACTCTTATCCATCACATTTAATACACCAAACCTAACAAGATCCTACGCATATAATTCGTTCATCATATTCGTGAATTTGATCATCATTCTTTAAGTAGATTAATGTTTCTAACGTGTTTTCAAACATGGGTCTTGAATTTTAAATGAATCCAACGGTCAAATATATGGATATGAGTGATTTTGTGTTCTTCGCTTATGCGTAAGAACACTTGATCATGTGTTTGGTGTTTGTGGCTTAAATGTTAATGTCAAAATGCTTTAAAAACATCCTTGATATGTTTTCTATCACCAAAACAAACCCAGAAACACAATTTGATGAATATTAGGAATTAGGGTTGATGTGTCAATTGGGCATTTTTGAATGTGATGTATCTTGGTTAAAAAGATTGTTGTTTTATGCTCTTGAGTTGTTAAATTGATGATTTCCTAAGTCTATAGCCACCCAGAAACACGAATTGATCTTCAATTCGAAACTAGGGTTTAAAGCTTATAAACTTTGGGTATTTTTGATTCTCAACAAATTAAGTGTTACAATTTGGCTTACATACTCACAACATATCTTTGAACTACCAGAAAAAGTCTAGTGCATAATCTATGGCTAGAATCCATACGCGTAGATTTAGGGTTTAGACTACGCGTATGCAATTCTACGCATAACTGTGTAACATATGTTATTGCCATGATCTGTTGTTAAAATGTATCTATGTGTTAATGTTGATGATTTGATGGATTTATTTCAGGCCTTTGCTACACGTAATACTCAGAATCAAGGTGGTTACTAATCTACGCATAAGGATCACCTTACGCGTAGCTTGTTATGCGTAAGACTTGTCTTACGCGTAGCTTCTACGCATAAGGTTCTACAATGGACTACGCGTATCCTGTGAAGGATATGCGTAAACAGTAAACCCTACGCTTAAGGTCAACTCTTACGAGTAGCCTTACGCGTAAGGTTAATATATGCCTACGCATAAGCTCTACGCATAAGGTCTCCTTTTCCTACGCGTAACATTTCTTACGCGTAAGTTAGGATTCTACGCGTAAGTTTACGCCTAAGCATATATCATTCCTGTCTACGTGTATCTTTGCCAAAACTACGCTTAACCCTAGATTGACCTTCATGATGAATTGTTACTTGTACAAACTTGTAAATAAACTAATCATATCATCACGAATCCAAAAATGTCACTAATAAACTTAAATCGTTTGATAAGTTGTGAACAATAAGTGATAAAATAAACTTTAAAACTTAAAGTTAACTAACTCACGATACATTTCACGATATCATTGAACTATTGAACATACAAGTGACTTAGGACTCGTAACAATCATTATCACTATACATTCAATAACTAGACAATAAGACCTTCTGTTGACTAACATTATGTCTTTCGATATGTTGGTTCTTTTGGCTAATGTTATTTCAGATCACGACATGGCTGAACAAATGAATGTGGATGCTCCTGAAGTTCTCTCCATTGCTGATATCTATCCTCATGGCTATCCAATGAAGATAGGAAAGAATAACCTCCGTGTTGACTTTGACACCCTCACTTGCTCTGAATCTTCATGTCTTATTGCTATTGATATTCTGAAAACTCATCCGTATCAGAACATGCTTACTCACTCTGCAACCATTCCTGAGATCTACATCCAACAGTTCTGGAATACTATGGAAAGGGTCAAAGGAAGGACTGCTGTGACAGTGACTCTGAACCACAAACAAGTCACTATTACACCTGCAGACTTAAGGGCTGCTCTCCTTATTCCTGAAGTCAATCCAACCAAACTTTATGCCACACCTGCTGAAGAGCTAACTCTCCAATTCTTAATCAATATCGGTTATGATGAGGCTACAGGAGTAATCACCAAGCACTCTCACGTAGAGCTTAAGAGTATTCCTCAACCATGGAGAACACTCTACATGATCAACACCAAGTCTGTTTCTGGTCGTGACAGCGGCTATGAGCATCCTAAGCTCATAGAACTGCAAATATTTTGGGCATTGGTCAACATGAAACACATCGCTATTGAAGCTCTGATTTGGGATGACATGATGTCATTTCTCAACAAACTTGGCTCAAAGATCCCCTACATCAGATATACTAAACTGTTGATACAGAGAGCACTTGGACTTCATCCTGATATTCCCAAGAGGCTCAATGACCCCGACAATCACGACATGTTGACGGAACCTATTCTATCTGTCAGAATCAAGGAAACGTCCACAAAGAAACAAGGTGCTGTATTGCCAGATTTCCTTCTAACTGAAGATGTCAGAAAGCTAGAATCGTACCAAAGGTATCTGGAAGCAGTCAGACAAGGCAAAGTTGGTCATCTTGACGAAAAATCTTCTGGAACACCTATAAGGAGAACCAGAAGAGGAAGTGCAGGAAGCACAACAAGTTCTGTGAGTCAAAGGAAGGTTCCTAAAAGGAAAGCTCCTTCTATAAGGATTGTTCCCGTAAAGGAAGCCGAACCTATTCCCACACTTGAACCTCAAAGACAACTTAGGGATGAGAGCTCTGAAGATACTGAGACAGATGAAGAGGTTCATTACTCTGCAACTGCAACCGAAACACCTGCCTCAGTGACAAAACCTCCAAGTCCTCCAGCTGTCCAAGAAAAAGGGAAGACTCCAGCTATTGTACCTTATGATGAGAGCTCTGAAGAAGAAGAAGCAGAGCAATTGGATAAATCATACAGGAAAAAGTTTCACAACGTCCGACACATTCAAAAGGCCGCTGAATAAAGATCAAATGGGTGGCCCCGGAGGATCAAGTGGTGCTGCCCACTCCTCTCCAGATCCTGATGCGGTTAATCAACCCGATAAGGGATCTGGTGCCACCACTCTTCTGCAACAACAACCGCCTGTTGAAGACACCATTGTGTATGATTTTGAGAAACAGAAAACTGAGAAAGAAAAGTCTAAGGATGACGAGGATGATTATACAAAGTTTCTTCTAGACAGTCCAACACACTCAAAGGAGAAAACCTCTGAAACTCCTAAGGACATGAAGTCTCCTCATGTCTCCTCATCATCGGATTCTTCGTCTCACTCATCACAACCACCATCAACAAAGTCAACCAGATCATCATCCAAATCCGTGAAGAAACCACCTAAATCTTGGATTTCTCAAACACATGCAAGAATTGTGAAAGCTGTCAAACAAGTTAGAAAGAAGGACATGCTCCACAGAAAACTTAATTGGTATGCTGAACAAATGCAGTACTTACATGATGAGAATGACAAGATGAGGAAAGATAGGAAAGCTATTCAGGAATTCATGAGAAGGCACCGTCAGGAGGAACTGAATGAAATGATTGAAGGTTACACTCAAAAGTATCTTCAGGATATCGTTCCTAAAGTCCAAAAGGAACTGGAAAAGTCAGCTAGAGATCAAACCCACAAGTTTCTTCTCGACACTGTCCCCAGTGTGACAAAAGAAGTATTTTCCAGACAACTCACCCCTGACATCGTAGCATTGGTTAAACATACAATGGCAAAAGAAGTTGATCTCTCTGAATCTGAGTTAATTGCTAAACTTGTGATGCAAATGTCAAAGAGATCTGGAACGTTTACTTCAGATGAAGCTAAATTTTTCGAAATTCTACTTGACTATCAACTCAGATCATCATGCAAGGAGTCAGCCGATCAATCCAAACGACCAAGAGATGACGATGATAAGGATAAGGACTCTGCACCTAAACGTCAGAAGCAGTCTGGTAAATCTACTTTTATGCCGCCTCCTTCTCCTCGGACTTCTTCTCAACATAAGTCTCCATCACCTCGGTCTTCTACTGATCAACCTCGGGACGATTCCGAGTTACCACCCCTGACTCATAAAACAGGTGACTACTTTGAGTAGACGGGTGGTGACGATGAAGAGGTCCTTGAGCCCCGACAACAACCCACCTCACCTAAACAAGTGCAGAAACCAAAATCATCATCAAAACCTTCAAAACAGAAGCAGAAAACGACTCTGAATGACGTCGTATCATGGCTTGATGACGATAAAACTGCAGAATTTGATTGGTTTGCTACTCTTGTTAACGACACTCCCTACCCTGAAGAAGTTCAAGAATTGGTAGACGGTAGTACTTTGGAGCATGCAAAAATCTTGCAAGAAAGATTCCGTGTGAAGAAGATGACGAAATCCGAGTTGAAGCGCATCAAGAATGACGCATTCCTTCTTTTGAAAAACAGCTCGGAAAGTGCAATCGAGGTTGAATATCACCTTGAAAACATTGCTCGAGCCATGTCTAACAACATGGATTGGCTCAACCCAGAAGCAAACATCGACTTCACTAAACGGAACAACCCTCCATATTACACTGACTGGACCAAACCTCTACGAACAATCGGCCAACCAGATGAACCAAGGATTCCCTTCAGATATTTCTTCAACAAAGACCTGGAATTTCTTCTCCATGGTGGCGATGGTTCACGAAAATACGCTACATCATTGACTCTTCCATTCCCAGCGGCTATTTACTCAAACTGCATAGCTATCGAGGAACGTGCAAATCACTTGTTTTCTGACAACGTGCAAGCATACGACCAAGATGCATTGTATGGGATTCATCATTGGCCTGAACGCCGAAGAATCTACTACAGAAGCTGCCTGGTTCAGAAGTCTCAACATGAAGTGTATTGCTCAAAGGACATCGTGGCCATCAAACACATTGATCTCAAGTCTAAGTGGGACTACACATTCTTGAAGAATATCATAGTCAAACGACAAGATGAACAGGACTATGAATTCTCAGAGGCTGACTTTGAGAACTTGTCCCTCAACGACATCGAAGACTTGTACCTTGCCAAAGTACAGGGTCGTATGAGACAATTCTCGACTGAAGTTCAACGTGAATTTATCAAGTCAGTTCTCATCTTCATTAGACGCATTGTGATCAAAGAACGTGTCGAAGATATCCAGATGGCTGTTGAATCATATCAGAAACGTGTAAACTTCACTCCACCACAGCTTGATCTTCCTGACATCAACCAGCTCAAACAACTTACGCTCATCAGCAAACCTTTCGGCATTGTTTACCGCAGTGAACTTCGCAGAAACTGCTTAATGGCGTGTAGTGAGCTCCATAAATTCGGGGATCATACCTTGAAGATGGTTAGGGATGGATTGGCCTACAGATTGAAGGATATACGCCTGAAAGTTGGGAATCCTAAGCGCTGGAACTCTCAGGAAAGGAGGGATGTGAGAAGGATCATCACCATGATTGATGAACGGTTGTTCAGAAGGGATCAGTTCAGACGCTTGGAGAGCTATGTTGGTGGTCGACCCAGGAGAAACATCACCGGCTTTCAACGCCCTGTGCGCACTCCTGGGAACATCACTGCACTTCCTGGTACCCCTTGAATTGTTTCCTTCATAAAATTTTGGATGCATGATTTTGTATGTGAATGGCTTGTGCACACATAACAGTGTACAACCCGTAAGTGTCAAGAAAGGACCCTGTGGTACGCCTCAGTGCCACAATCCTTATAAAAGGAGCGAAAGCTTCTTATTTTTGAGTAAAACCTATCAAAACTTTCATTTTTCAAGGTTTTGCTCAAAAAGACAAGTACTTCCCCATATGATTTTAAAACCTCAACCGTTTATATCACTAGTTGAGGGGGAGTATTTGAATTAAAACTTTGTTCACAAATTGTTCACAGTGGTCACTCTTCCCGCAACACTCAAAATGGTCATATTTATTCTCAAACCGTTCAAAAATAACAATTTTATATGCCATTTTTTAGGGGGAGAAAATTGTGTGATAAGAAATATGTTGTGCAAAATGCAAATGAATCTGTGTACCTCAAACTTACCAACGAATTGACGGTACTAAACTGTTTGTAACTCGAAAAGACTTGTCCTGGACGGGTAATAATTTCAAGCTAGTTCGCTAGTGATGTAAACGTGTCTCGCAAAGGACTAGTCTGAGTAGAATGTACCATTCGTGAAACTCTTGATAGACATGAACTCTGACGGGTTTGACAACCTTCCAAGGTTTGTCTACACCTTCAAGGTAGTTATTAGAGTTAGTTGTCACCTAAAAGCTGACAATGCAACTCTTTAACTATTCAACGTAACCGTGTCTCGCGGGAGATTGTCTATCTTTAGTGGATCAATTCAAAAAGTGCGCGCTCCTTCCTCACTGTGCATTTAACCATTAAAACTATTAAGCACATGTGGAGGGGGAGTATTTATGCAAAAACTTATCTCTCACTGTGGTTCAAACATGTCTTTCATTTACAAACCCTTTGAGAGATACTTTTCACATACAGTGGTTTAAATGGCAAACATAGGTTAGTCATGGAGTTATAAGGTGACTAAGGTTAGGAATAACCGTCCTATGATCCGCCAGAGCCGGAGGGATCTACCCAAGGACACTACCATTAGTTAGTGTTAGAAGTCCTTAGGAATGATTATAAAAAGGGGAAAATGAGAATCGGAGAAAGAAGGAGTTGAAGAATCAAAAAGAAATGTAAAGTAAAGGGTGAAAAGAAATAGCCCTCCAGATTATTCAACTTAGGGCAGACACCGGGTTCAATTCATATACTACTGGTTGTCACATAGTGACACCGGTATTGAAGATTAAAAGTCGTCATGGACCCAGTGACGCATGCACTAAACCTTCTTAGCCACTCAAGTTTTTCTCAACAGAAGCTTGTTTCATTCTCACAGGGAACCCTACATAAACTATTAGCTTTCTCTTAGAGATCACTGGTATTGAAGAAGGAGACCCTCTCCCTTGTCTCCGCTCAGGAAAACCAAAACGCACTATTGAGTCTAGAGCCACGAGATTCATCAAAAGATCTCTTAGGAACACTTGACATTTAATCACTTGATGATCAACAAATAAGATCATCAGTGGTTCATATCGAGTCCTTCACAGATCTTAGCAATCTGTCGAGAACATTTATGAGAGGTTCACATCTGTGATCCTCAGTGATTGAATGGAAACTCCTGCCAGGGTCAACATCAAACAGCCCTGACAGCAGGTCACTTCGGTAACTCCCCGTGGATTACGCGGAGTGTGTCTCAAACGGTCTACAGTCGTGAGGTGATGCTTCCGTGTACCTCAGCGACTCATCTGAACTGTAGATGTACTTCGGTACATCGCGTTATCTCACTTGTGGGGCTCCAGTTCAGGAACGGCCTTTGTAAGAATTAGAGTTGTGTCTTCACAATATGCTGTTGACACTCTCGAAGTTCAAACTTGTAAGTGCCGGAAACCGCTTATTACTAACCGTTTGAAAAGTTTTCTTCTTATGGAAGCTCCGGAGCGGGATGATCGTGCTGATTCTTCTCATGCTCACGCCAACATCATCACTAATGAAAGTTCTATTCCAATGCAACACAACAGTCAGAATGATTCTTCATCAAATCAAAGAATCTACAAAGTCAAAGACTTAAAGAACTTCATCAGTATTGATTTCCAATGTCAAAGAGCGTGTGAGCATGTTGAAGAATGACGTGGAGACACTGGAGCAGCGAAGCAGACCTGAGGCAGACTGATGCAGACAACAACATACTATCACTTTCACCACAAAGAACAATGATCAAAGAACAAAGTTAAAGATGACGTCAAAGCATAACTGTTCAAAGATAACTATCTCTCTACACTGGGGAGATTGTTCGAATCAAGACAATTCTTCTCACGAGAAAGAAGAATGTCAGAAGACGTCACAGCTACTATTACATCAACGCCTTCACCGTTTACATTCATATATACTTGAGGGGGAGATTGTTGGAATCACTCCTAAACAGTATTTCAAGTATTTATATTTCATATGTAATAGGTAGCTTTATTATGGCCTTTATGTTTGTTTAAGGTCCAGCTTATGTAGAAGGCCCATAAGCTGAGGCCCAAGCCCAATAAGGAATAGGGAAGGAGAGGGAGTGTTGCCCTAGCTCCTTGCCTATATAAACTCTTGTAAACCCTCATTTGAGGGTTGGTTGTTCAAGTTATTCTTTCACTCATACATTACGCCTAACCGTTTCATACTATTGTGTGTGTGTGTGTGCTTGTTTACTTGTTCAATCGCCTTATCTCTTCTCTTATAAGCTTGTGTTGTAAAGCTAGTGACCTAACACACAAACTAATTCCTGATCCTATGTTCAAACAAGCTGATGCTGATGCACACGTGGGTAGCTTCATTAATCAACTATCTCTTCTGATTAGTCAAAACATAAATTCTCTCCCACAAACCAATAACAACCTCAGAACAGCATCTAACCCACTGATGAGTGTCTAAATACTCATCATTTTATTCCCATTTAAACTGCAAAAACATTTAAAAACACTCTGAAATACTTCAAAATACAGAAAATATGCTTGGATTGTATTTTTATTTGTTGCAGGTAAAAAAAGGATTGAAAACAGAGCGAAAACGGGCAAAATCAATCCGAAATCAGAAAAGTGCAGAGAAGCCGGTGCCGGGATGAAACTTTCTACAATCGTTGATCAATTGAAGACCCGGACACGTTTTTAGAGTGGGTTTGGGAAAACCATCTTGAAACCTTCCCCGAAACCCAAAAACTCCAAATTACCTTTTCACCCTCCCCATTGAACCCTTTCACTACCCATGGAACCCCCTGCCTCACCACTTGACCCCCTTCCTCTCTCATTTAACCCCTCCACAAAACAGATAAAAACATATCTGGTTTTTTTTTTCTTCCCTCCACTTTCCCCTTCATCCCCTTACCCAGACATATCCCAAAATCCCCAAACCCAGATAACTAAGCACTCCCTTGGCGCCAAATTTCCCCCTCCTTCAATCCCTCTCAATTCCAGAAACCAAGATATCAGGCTCACATGTCTACCTCTTCACGTGTTCCCCTTGCCAAGTCATCAATCCCAAACTTACAAAATCCCATGGAAGGCTAAGATTGCTCAAGGCTTGTACCTAATTATTGGATGGTGGGGATTGACTCAAAACAAACACAAGTCTGCTTTTGGTCTACTTTGCCTCACACAAGAAGCACAAGTGAAGACATAGAATATTAGTATAAATAGTGATGTATGCAAAAGTTATAAAAAACCCAGTTTTAGATTTTAATCCCTAGTTGTAGTCTTTAAGATAGTTTTTTACTTGTAATATTTTCTAATTAATGAAAAATATTTTAGTTCAAATTCCTGTTTACTGATTTCAGCTTAAGTGCTCATTTTATTTTATTTTTACTTTCTAGTTTTTTTTTTTTTTTTCAATCATCCCAAAGTGTCACTATAGTTTGAATGTAGGAATCAGTAGTGAGTTTGAAGTCTAGTGTAAGAAACAGGAAGTCATTTTGAGTGCTTTTAACCCATAAAGGAGTGTTTGGGTAAGAATGTAGAATGGTCAAAAACCTTTTTTTTACCCGTTTGACTTATGTAGTCAAAGTTCTTTTTACAAGTCAAGTGGGTTTTGCACATTAGAATATGTTTTACCAAGTTGATTTCAAGTTCAGTTAGCAAAAAAAAAAAAAAAATGTTTTCTCTCTGGTTACAGGTCTGGACAGAACAGTAGCTGTGCTGCTGTTCTTGAGCTCATTTTTTTCAGCTTAATTGATTTCTAAAATTGGCAAATGTTGTTTTTATACAATCCTTGTATTCCCCACATAATATAGTTTCAGTTGCAAGCTTAGTATCATCTAGCATAGTTAAAAATTGAAGTTAAAATCTGTTTTTTTTTAACTGTTTTTCTGTTTCAGCAATTAGGCCCAAATCAGCATATTAGCAGCTTATTTCTAAGCTGTTGTAAAGCTTTTTCAGCCCCCAAATTCAGTTTTTAGAATATTTGCTAAACTAACTTTATTTCTTGAAGCTTGTCTTTGGTCTTGAAGCTCACTTCTTAGCTTAAAAATAAGCTCTAAATGAGCCCCTCAAGGCTGTTTTTGGGACTGCACAATAGCAGCAGTCAGTGCATCATAGTGCTTATCAGGTTCTAACTTTAGCTTATTGATGAATTTTACTGCTCTCTAGTATGCTTAGGATAGGTTAGATTCATTTTAGCTTAGCTTTACTTATTCATAGTATTTTATTACTTATTGCTTGCCTCTAGTACCTTAGGATTTCCTTAGAGTAGCCAACTCAGCCAATTGCTTATCCTCTTATTTAGGCTATTTCAGTGTAGATTGCTTATACTAGTGTGCTTACTGGTTCACCAATAGAATTGTTTTTCTAAAAAGTTTTTTTTTAGTTCTTTTCTTTGCTAAAATAAGCTGCTAAAGGGTTGTTCGTTTGAGTTTTTCTATAACAGAGGTGAATAAGTTGTTTTTACTGCTTATTCTTGGGTTAGGTTCAAAAAGTTTTCACAAAATTTTGTTAGTTTTGATTGCACTTTTAAATCCAAACAGCAAAGATCCAAAAAAAAATTAAAATAAAATAAAGTTGCAAAAAGAGGAGAGGCAGGGGTCGAACCTGAGACCTGCCCCCCTATAGGAAGCATAGTGTGTACCTGGATACCAATCGCCCTAGGGTCTTTATTAAGTTTTATCATGCAAGGTTTAATATGTATCTAGTGTTTGTTATTTGAGCTTATTTATAAGTAGTAGCTTGTAGCAGCTTAATGGGATAAGCTGTGAACCCCATTTCATTTTTCTTAGATTCTTGTTAGGATAAAGTAGTTTTCATGAATTTCTCAGATTTTTCCAAAATCATTTACTATTTTTTATAATTTAATTTAGTTTAAATCTTGTTTAATTCGTAGAAAATAAAATAAAAGTCGAAAAAATACCCGTTTTTTTTCTAAAATTATTTTTAGTCATTTAGAATGTAGGAAAATTGTTTTTTGCACTCGTAGGACTTAAATTGCACCTTTTTTCACTTTCGGGGCTCGGGATTAGCTCGGGTTTTCGCGTTTTTGAATTTTAGTACCCTAGGATGTAGTTTAGCTTCGTTTTATTGTTTCTTAGGCTTAGTAGTTGTTAATTTAGTGTTTAAATTGTTTTACGTGCTTTACTTTCATTTCCGTACTTTAATTTCTAGATTAGCATAATCAAAAACCCAAAAACCTTTAAAACCAATTCAAGTCCTAATCACAAAACTCAACGACTCCGTCAATTTCACACCTCGTTGGGACACGACCCGGGGAAATCACTTTCCCGGTATCACTTTTATCACACCCGTAAGATTTGATACGTTAGCCTTTTTCCTAAAGGGTTAATTTGTCGGATTTTACGGTTAATTTGATATTTTGATATTTGTGTTTATTTTATACGAATCACCCACACAATCAAGCTACTGTTAAAGATGGGAGGATCGTGGTGCAACCAGTTCAGGAAAGACAGTATGATCAGGGAAGAGGTGGAGCTGGTAGAGGTAATGTTGGTAATCAGAATCGAGGAAGGAATGGTAATCAAGGTCAAGCTAAGCCGATCAAATGCTATAACTGTGGTGGTGAGGGACACATTGCAAGGAACTGCACATCTCCAAAGCGTCCACAGAATGCTGATTACTTCAGAGATAAGATGCTGCTTGTTCAAGCTCAAGATAATGGTGCTGCTTTGGATGAAGAGGAATTGTTGTTTCTAGCTGAGGGCAATGCCAAGACCTATGATGCAGATGTGGATGAGCAGCCTATTCAGGAGATAGGTCACAATCATCAGAATGCCTTTCAAGTCGCTGATTGTCATGCATACGACTCTGATGTGGATGATGGACCTACTGCACACACAATTTTTATGGCTAGCATTTCTCCAATGGTTTCTCCCAAGGTCTCTTCTTCACCACAAGCTGGCCCATCCAAAGACAAACTCATCTCAGAGGTATTAAAACTATACGATGATGCTGATGTGCAACAGATGCATGACAAAGTACAATCAACTGAAACTATTGAATCAAATGTTGAAAATATGGGTAATATCGATATTGTCCCATATGATCAATATGTGAAACAAAGTGAAAGTGAAGTTGTACCAAGTGATGCATCTTCTGCAGTCAACAATGACTATATTTTTTATGAATACACTGCATGTGCCCCTGATGATTCTGTAATTTCTGAACTAAATGCCTATAAAGAACGTGTTGCTATTTATGAACAACGTGCAAAATTTGAGTTGACCACTCGTGAGCAGGAAATGGATGACCAAGTGCATACAGTCATTAGAAAAAGTAATTTTAGAGAAGAAGTATTGAAACAAAAATTAAATTCCTTGCAAGAAAAGCTTTCTAAAACAGCTAAGCAAAAACAAG
>BPTQ01000006.1:193420348-193681636 GCA_019973895.1 Chrysanthemum seticuspe | reverse complement strand
ACTAGCACAACGTTACTCGAACTTAGACAAGTAGTGCAAACAATTAAACTTTTTGACATAGTTTGAGACCTCGTAGACTCCTACAGAACTATAAACTTCAAAACTGTAAAAGAAATTCTACAACTATAAAATCAACATTTAATTTTACAAGTTGAAGATCAAATCTTTTTACAAATTGGTTTAACAGCACTAGTAGGTCAAGTTAAAAGAGCAAATCAAATCTTAATCAAAAAAGTTCGAGTTACTGTGCTAGTACCCTCTGAAAGTCCCGTTATCTATCAAGTACTTTAACTCTTCGTAATTATCTCGTCAAACTTCGTCACTTTTTGTATAGAACTCGTTGTGTAAGTCACTATTCTCCGAGTAAATTACATACGTTCAAGAAGGAGAGTTAGAGTAATATAGAATCACGTGCGAGTATCAGTGATTGAAGTTGATAGTAACGTAGTTTAAGGAAAAGGTAAGGGAATTATAGTCAACAAATGAAAGAATGTTACTTAACTGAGGTCATGCCTTTCTTTAAACTTCTAAAAGATCACTTTGAGAGTCTTAAAAAGGGGATAGAAACTGATATTAAGGGAATGGAAAAGGAATTTGATGCAATGATAGTTGAAGTTAGTGACTATGAGCGTGCACTAAGATATAATGAGATTGAGAGGAAGAACTTGCATACATTAAATGAGCCTCTTATCACTGAATGTGTTGCTCAAGATATGTTTTTCACTGCTTCAAACTGCTCTATTAATGCTTCTCAATTTCATGAACTATCTATTGCCCTGAAAGTCTCCCATGATCGTGTCATTGAGCTTGAAAAAACTAATTCTAAACTAAACGAGAAAATTGAACTGGATGATCACGACAATTTGGTTAAACATTTTTCTAAACTAGAAGTTGAACATTTTAATTTACAACTAAAATATCAACATCTTAAAGAAAATGTCAAAACTTCAAATATCAAGACATCCTCAGATGCTCCAGAGTTTGATACAGTTTTTCAAATTAACAAACGTGATGAACAGATTCAAGCTCATTGCAACACGATCAGAAAGTTGAAAGCCCAAATCTCTCAATTAAAGGGTCAAACGAACAATATGACAGGCTCCCAAATGCCTCCTCCTTTAGATTCTCAGAATTCTCAAACGTTTCATCTTCAAAACCTAGTAAATGCATTACAAAAGGAAAACGAAAGTTTTCTAGAAGAAAATGAAAAGGTTAAACGTCATTTCAATGAATTATTTGAATCAATAAAGGTCACTCGTAACAAAAATAACGAACAAATAGCTTCACTGCAAAAAGAAATTGAGAATCTGAAGAGTCAGGTAAAAGGGAAAATGCCAATGACCAATGGGGAGAATGGTGTATCAAAGGTTCACTCTTGTAATAAATATGCTTTGTCTGTGACATATGTCCCTCCTCATCTAAGGAACAACAAACTTGCTGTTCAAACATACTTCTCATCCCTTAAGGATTGCCTTGAATGTCTGCGTGAGATTGTTGAAGAGGATAAGTTAGAGAAACCTCATGATAATGCAATTGGACATGCATGCTTATATGCCAAACGATCTCAAGAAATCTTAGAATGCTTGATCACAATATGCCCAAAGTCATTAGGTGAGAGAGTTAATCCTTTGATTCCATGCTCGATGCCTAATGCCAAGTATGATATTCATTCTATTCCCAATGCTTTGAATGTGAACCGCAGTGTGCCTTTAAGTAGTTCAGATTCCAGATCTGTCAATGCTAAGAAAGAGAACTCAATTGTGCCTTCTAGGAGTACAAATCTCAGTACTTCTAGTTTTAAGAAAGTGAACCTTAGTGTGCCTGCATGTAGTTCAGATCCCAGCACATCTAAACAGGTGATGCAAAGAGTAGTTAAAACTACTAATGTTCCCATTCCCTCTACAGGAGTAATCAGTGACACTAAAGGGAGCAGGTCAAAGTCTCGAGACAATACAAGGAATGATAGGACCTCGCAAGCTAAGAATGTGCACTGGAAAAGAGTAGAAGAACAATCTAGGAACTTTAAGTTTGAACCGAATAAAACGAATCGTGTTGATTCTAGTATTTGCCATAGGCGTACTGTAATTAATTCGAATTCTGATACTATTTGCAAACCTTGTATTGATGTCTGCTTGAATTCTGTTTCTAATCATGAATGTGGTGTTAATGTTCTACCTAATGATGTTAATTGTCCAGTTAATATTGTTAATGCTAAAATTCATGCTAAGAAGGCTAAAAGGCAAAAACGAAAGAAAGTTAGAAAACAGTGGAAACCCACAGGAAGAACATTCAGTAAAATAGGCTATTATTGGATACCTGTTGGTCATAAGACTAATCAGATAATGCCCACTAGAAAATGGATGCCTACTGGTAGAACTATTCCCGTAAGAAGTGAGCACACTGAGAACAGGGCTAATTCAGACACTAGTACTGCATCTATTCACAATGATTCCATTGCCTCATTTTCTGATATAAATGCTTCTATTTCTGATGTGTGTGTTCCAACCATTGTTACTAACCAAATGGAACCCATTCGTGCATGGGGATCCCAATTATCCAGTTATCCATTCTTGTCTGTGTTCAACTGCAGATCATTCAAATCGTTCTGTGGTACCTGGAGTCAGGCTGTTCCAAGCATATGACTGGCGACAGGTCACGGCTCATGAACTTCGTGAGCAAATTCGTCGGGACTGTTAGATTCGGGAATGATCATTTTGGTGCTATTATGGGTTATGGAGACTATGTTGTTGGCAAAAGTGTGATCTCCAGAGTTTACTATGTAGAAGGTCTTGGTCACAACTTGTTCTCTGTTGGTCAATTCTGCGATTCGGATCTAGAAGTAGCCTTCAGAAAACATACCTGCTTCGTTAGAGAACTTGATGGCAAGGAACTTTTAAGAGGCTCACGGGGTTCAAATCTATACACCATCTCCATCGAAGATATGATGAAGTCTTCTCCAATTTACTTGCTGTCAAAGGCTTCTAAAACAAAGTCATGGTTATGGCATCGTCGTCTCAATCACCTGAACTTCAGCACCATCAATGATCTCACCAGAAAGGACCTAGTTGTAGGTTTACCTAGACTCAAGTACGAAAAGGATCATCTTTGTTCAGCATGTCAATTGGGAAAAAGCAAGAAGTATGCCCATAAACCCAAACCTACTAACTCTGTCACAGAAGTTCTTCATATGATTCATATGGATTTATGTGGACCAATGAGGGTGCAGAATATCTTTGGGAAGAAATATGTGTTAGTTGTGGTTGATGATTACTCTAGATTCACCTGGGTCAAGTTCTTAAGGACAAAGGATGAAACTCCTGATATCATCATCAAACTCATCAAACAGCTGCAGGTTCGACTTAACAAAACCGTCAGAATTATCAGAACAGACAATGGAACTGAGTTTGTCAACAAACAACTTAGTGAATTCTATGAAAGCGTTGGAATCAGCCATCAAAGAAGTGTTCCACGAACTCCTCAACAGAACGGTGTAGTTGAAAGACGAAATCGAACTCTTGTTGAAGCCGCTAGAACAATGCTGATTTACTCAAAGGTTCCAATGTTTCTCTGGGCGGAAGCAATTGCCACTGCATGCTACACACAAAATCGTTCCCTGATTCACACTGTTCATGGAAAAACACCATATGAACTTGTCCACAACAGAAAACCTAATCTCTCTTTCCTTCGTGTGTTTGGTGCATTGTGTTATCCAACTAATGAGGGTCAAGACTTAGGCAAACTTAGGGCTAAAGCTGACATTGGAGTATTTGTAGGATATGCACCAAACAAAAAGGGATACCGAATCTACAACAAAAGAACCCGAAATATCATGGAAACAATTCACGTTACGTTTGATGAGCTGACCGGTCAAATGGCTCCTGGACACTCCAGCTCAGGACCCGCACTTCAAAACAGTCCCATTGGTTCATCCCTTGTTCCAAACTCCTCTCAAGAAACTCCATATGTACCTCCGTCTGAAGATGATTTAAAGAAATTGTTTGATCCTTTGTTTGATGAACTTTATGATCCAAGTACTAATGAGGTGTCGATCCCTACAACAGAGGCTGCTTATACTCCTGTGAATGAAGTCAATCCCTCAGTCTCAATATCTTTAAGCCAAGAAGCGCCTTCTGCTGATCCTTCAGTCTCATCAACTAATCATCTTTCTTCAAATGTACATCATGGAACCGTTTCTGGCATCAATGATGAAGTTAATCCTTTTAGTACTCCTGAAGATGCTCCATTTGAAAACATATTTGCTCCTGAATCATCATCACAACCATCTTTTTCAGGAGACATCGACTCTGCTACTTCAGTCCCTCAACTACAGCCACATGAACACCTTAGAAAATGGACTCACGATCACCCACTAGACAACATCATTGGAAATCCCTCTCGTCCTGTATCAACACGGAAACAACTTGCAATCGATGCCTTATGGTGCTTCTTCAACTCCGTACTATCTAAGATCGAACCAAAAGATGTTAAAACCGCCATGAATGAAGATAGCTGGTTCAATGCCATGCAAGATGAAATTCATGAGTTTGATCGACTTGATGTATGGGAGTTAGTACCAGCTCCAGACTGTGCTATGATTATTGCTCTTAAATGGATCTTCAAAGTGAAACTTGATGAGCATGGTGATGTGTTGAAGAACAAGGCTCGATTAGTTGCTAAAGGATACCGTCAAGAGGAGGGTATTGACTTTGAAGAATCTTTTGCTCCAGTTGCTCGAATCGAGTCAATCAGAATATTTCTGGCTAATGCTGCTAGTAAGAACATGGTAGTCTATCAGATGGATGTGAAGACGGCATTTCTGAACGGAGATCTTAAAGAAGTCGTCTACGTCAGCCAACCTGAAGGATTTGTGAATCAAGAACATCCTACTCACGTTTATCGTTTGAAGAAGGCTCTTTACGGTTTAAAGCAAGCTCCAAGGGCATGGTATGATACACTGTCAAAGTTTCTTCTATCAACCGGATTTAGCAAAGGAGCAGTTGATCCAACATTGTTCACCAGGAAGTCAGGCAAACATTTAATTCATGTTCAAATTTATGTTGATGATATTATTTTTGCCTCGACAGACCCAATGGAATGTGATCATTTTTCGAATGAAATGAGTTCAAAATTTCAAATGTCAATGATGGGACAAATGTCATTTTTCTTGGGATTACAAATTTCGCAAAGTCCCGGAGGCATTTTCATTAATCAATCTAAATATGCAACTGAGATCTTAAAGAAATTTGGATTTGATTCAAGTGACCCTGTTGACACTCCCATGATCGATCGAACCAAACTAGATGAGGACCACTCAGGGATCATGATTGACCAAACAAAATATCGTAGTATGATTGGATCCCTGATGTACCTCACAGCTAGTAGACCAGACATCTTGTTCGCTGTTTGCATGTGTGCTAGATACCAGGCTAAGCCTACTAAAAAGCACCTTGAAGCAGTTAAACGGGTCTTTCGGTATCTCCAAGGAACCATCAACAAGGGTCTTTGGTACCCGAAGGACACCGGTATGTCACTAACAGCCTATGCAGATGCTGATCATGCAGGGTGTCAAGATACTCGTCGAAGTACATCTGGAGGTGCTCAGTTTTTGGGTGATAAGCTTGTGAGCTGGTCTTCAAAGAAGCAAATGAGTACTTCTATTTCCTCTACAGAGGCTGAATACATAGCCATGTCATCTTGTTGTGCTCAAATCTTATGGATGAGATCTCAATTATCTGACTATGGCTTTGAATTCAACAAAATCCCTCTGTACTGTGACAATAAAAGTGCTATTGCTCTCTCATGCAACAACGTTCAACACTCAAGAGCAAAGCATATCGACATTCGACATCATTTCATCAGGGAACAAGTGAAAAAAGGTGTGGTGGAACTCTATTTTGTGAGGTCTGAATATCAGTTAGCAGACATCTTCACCAAAGCTCTTCCAAGAGAACGTTTTGAGTTCATACTTCCACGACTAGGCTTGAAAAGCCTTCAACCAGAAACACTCAAACATCTTCAGGAGGAAGACGAGGAGTAAAGGTCTATCTTCATCTATCTCTTGTAAATATTTATTCGAAAAGCAAAATACAAAATTATAAAATCCTCAAAAATCAAATAGAAAAATATAAAAACCTTCAAAATCCATAAAAAAATATATATATATATATATATATATATATATATATATATATATATATATATATATATATATATATATATTTTCATTTTTGTCATGTCTTTCTCGATTCGATAATATCTACGGTCTTTGTGCTGTCATTCAAAGAATGACACGGGTCTTTAGATATTCTTCGAATTTTTAATTTAAAAAAAAAATTAAAAAATCAAAAAAATATTTTTGGGAGAAAGAGAACCAATGGTTTATTGTCATTTCAGGCAGTAACCCGCTTTTCAAAGAAAAAACAGAGCCATGCTTTACCATGTTTTCAAATTCCATGCTCTGATTCTATAAACATTTATCTGCTGAAAACTAACTGCTTTGAAAAATAACTCGGTCTCTATTTTTTATAATCATCAGGACTTATTTGTCAAAATCTCTATCTCTCAATCAACAACCTATGTCATTGATTGAGGGGGAGAATGATTTCAATTAAATTAAAAAGTTATTTGGCATTTAATTGTTTTCAAAAGATGTACATGCATGTTTTATCAATGGAGTTTAAAGTCTTAAAATCCGATCCTTATCAGTTAAAACGCTTTCATAATCAAGTCACAATTCTCCTTAAAAGCTTTCAAAATCAATTTAAATCTATAAGAGATCACAAATCTCAAATGATTTGATAATTGTGATCGGGGGAGAATTTGTGATTTAAATTGGACTTAAACTGAGGATTCGGTAAATGGTTTTACGAAGATGTACATGTTATCCTCCCCGCATGTGACAAACGATTTCAAATTTTCCATTCACATGTTGAGGGGGAGCATCTATCTTACACCTATGACTTGAAACGTGATCATTTATCTCAATGTGCAGGTTCCCTCTAGTATGTGCAAAACTCCTTTCATACCTCGAGGCACATATTGAGGGGGAGCAAATTTATGGAAACCTCATCCTTCCCGGAAATGCTATATCTACTTGATTTGATCAAGGAAGTGATGGTGATATCTTTTAGAAAAATGGTAATCAAAGAAGTAATTTCTTCCTCTTGCCTCCGTGTGCAAAACGATTTCAAACATTTGATGCACATGTTGAGGGGGAGCACTTATTCTAAAAATATCAAAAACAATTCAGGTACAAAATGTTTTGATAATATATCACAAGTATCTGGATTGATTTTCAAATGGTTTTTCAATTGATTCCAATGGCAGATGAACAATACCAAATAGACCGACCAACTTTACTTTATGTACGGTGATATAAGGATGATAAGGTTAGGTATTGGTTCCCATGATCCGCCAGAACCGGAGGGATCTAGCCAGGGACAATCCACTAGTTAGTGTAGAAGTCCTTAGGTATGATGATAAAAGGAGAAAAGTGAGATATGGGAAGAGTACGGACTGAGATAGAGCAAGTACTGGAACAAACCCAACAAGGTTCTTGCTATGAAGTCTCGGTAAGCACTGAAGGGGTTGAAGAATTAAAAAGAATTGAATGAGAAAAGGGTGAAAACAAATAGCCCTCCATTTATTCAACCTTAGGGCAGAAACCGGGTTCAATTCATATGCTACTGATGGTAACATCGGTATTGAAGACAAGACGTCACGGACCCAGTGACGCACTGCACTTCAACTTTCCAAACCACTCAAGTTCCTATTAAAAGGGCTTGTTTCATTCTCACGGGGAACCGACATTATCTATCGACTTTCTCTTAGAGATTGTTGATATTGAAGAAGGAGACCCTCTCCCTAGTCTCCGGCACAGGATCCAAATATGCACAAATTGAGTCTAGAGCCACGAGATCATCAATAAATCTCATTAGGACACTTTCAATGAAGACTCTCTGTTTCACACAATGTGGAAAGAGAGATTATATCTTGAGTCCTACGCATTATCCTTGTGGTATTGCCAGAACATCTGAGTGATGTGTATACATATTCACTATGAAGATGGAAAGCCTTCTGGAGCCAACATCAAACAAGCTCCTGGTAGGTGGCATGTGAGATCTATTATATAGATTAACCATGTGACAACTGAACAGAAACAATGGGGCGATTCAAGTCTTGAATCAATCCTGGTTCAGGTTATGGATTGACGGATACCTTTGAAAACCCGGTCTTTGTGCTTAACAACTCTTTTCTTTAGTACATCGACCGTGTACTCATTTTTCATATCAAAAGGTATTTTTATGATTGATAATTGATTTTCAATAAAACCTTCGTTGTATTGCAAAAAGAATTTCTATTGAGTAATACACGATTGTTTTTCAAATCTCTTTTCATCAATCAGTGGACTTAACATTCGCTGGTTCACTCACTCCGTGTTGTCTTCTTTGAGATGTTCCGGTTTGAGAACAGCTAGAGCAGCTGCGAAACCCTGTCAAGGAAATTCTTCGGAATTATACCTGATCACAGGCAGTACATGTACTGATCAACGGGGAACCGTGGGCCGTGTACCTCAATTCAACGAAAGTGATCAAAGACACTTTCGTGCGATTTATTGCTAACTGTTGTATGCAGGTACACCCGACGTTTGCAGCTGATCAGAATGAAGCGGTCAATCCATAGCCGCATGCTCACTTAACACATTCATCTCAAAAGAAATCATGATTAGTGCATCAATGACTCTGATATTTTCACTCCATGCTTCTGCTACGCTGCTGCCAATATCATGAATCAACTAAAGCTTCCGCAACTCTGATGAGAAGATATCATGATCCAGAATGTGAGCATGTCGGTCCTAAAGTCACAACACCACAATGGATGTCTCAGAGATTTTTTATAGCTGATGATCTCAAAAGCTGGCTCAAATTTATAATCACGTGGATCAGTAAAAGACCTCCACCTGGAGTAACCAAACATGCAATGTGAAGAATCAATGACTACGAGCTTAGGAGCAAAGTACTACATCAAGAATGCAAGAAAAATTGTTAATGTAATATCTATTTGTATTCTATGTAATTTTAGTACATGATTGAGGTGACCTCCCTTAGGGGGAGATTGTTAGGAATTAGAAATTCCAGGTATTAAAGAGTCGGTCACCTCAAGTATATGTAATCGTTAGAAAGCTCGTAGTCGTAGTTATTTTATGTTAAGTAGTATTTAGTTAAGTAACACCGTGGAGGACGGACGGGTCTTTACCCACTGTATGCCTGATCCACAGCCCGATGTGTGGCGTTTTATGTAAGACTATAAATACTCTCTACCTCCCAAGGTAGAGAGTTGGAGCTCATAATAAGAATTTTCTTTCTCTCACTAAAGTTCCCTAAACCTCTAACTTTCTCTCTCTAGAATTCCACTTATTCGCCACCTTGTTGTTATGGTTTGATGTGTATGTGAAAACTAATATTCTACAGATGTAATATAATAAACAAACAAAGTATAGTCTGAATAAATAAATAAAAATATATAATTATAGAGGCGGCTTTATAGTTGAAAATGAAAATGAAGAAGAAACAAACTAGGGTTTCATCTTATATTATAAAGCCAATATAATAAAAATATTTTTACGGGCTGGGCTTTGATGGGCTGAAAAAGGTATTTATTATAAAAACACACTACTTAAGTCCATAATAGATTAATTTTAACTTTCAATTTAATACTATCATTTCATGAAAATATTTTACATTTTTATTTATAATTTATTATATTTTTATAAAAATATTTCATAATATTTCAACTTTTTGAATATTTTAAATATTTCAAAGTTTGATAAATATTAAATATTTCAAAGTTTGAGATAATTTTCACATGTGAAAAGTTCATTATAGATAAAAATATAATTTTTTTTATTATCTAAGCATTACTGTTTGTTATATAAAATATAGATCAAATTAAAAAGATTGCTACATAGCTTCATCAGCAATAAAAAGTATTGTACATAGCCATCTCCTAAGCTTTAACAATGTCTACACCCATGCCTATATGATGTTGGTGATTATGAGCAAAGCATGATAACAATCAGCAGGAACTTCCAACTTCAGTTCTAGCATTTTCTGCATAATCTTTACAGATACAGCATACTTTACAGATAGAGGTTACTTGACATTTCATAATATTTCAACTTCAGTTCTAGCATTTTCTGCATAATCTTTATAAGCTAAATTTATTAAAAATATATGCTGCTGTTAACTATAAAACAATAAAAATATAACCTTATGTAAAAAATTATATGCTGTAATCTATAAATGTAATTTGAAACATTTTGGCCAATATATCGAAATCATTTTTCCTCTAAGCTTCAATCATTTTTTTCTCGTACATCCCTATTAGCAATAGCATATAGAATCATCTTCCTCCTTTCATCTTCTGATTTATCCTCAAATTCTTGAACCAACTTCAAAAACTTATTCTTTAACAAATTCAGGTCAGACAATAAAATCTTCGCAGCAAATCTTGATCGCAATAAATTCAGTTGTGTACTTTGTTTTTGAGACTCCAAAGAAAGACCACAATCCCAATTTTTTAAACCGTTATAAATTTCCATATGAAGCATTAAAAAAACACCACAATCCACATGATTATTCTTCGTCCTCCATTTCATTTGCATCCTTTGACGGGTTTGTATTTCTAATATCTTCAGACTTTGGATGTTTAACGTGATCTAAATAGGCAACAACAACTTTTTTCTACAAAACAAATTAATAAGAAAAGAAAAAAAAAATTATTACAAATTATTATAAGAACATATATAAAAACAGATGGGACGATAGTAGAATAACGCTAGTGATGAGCAGTATTTAATGATTGCTAGGAAATCTGATAAGGATTGGTGTAAACAAACGGCTAATGTTTCCATCTAAAATTTCCCATGTGAATAAAAGGGAGAAATATACTTACAATTTCTTCAGGAATGCCATAATATCTTTTACTGAAAGTAGGTCCATTGGCACTATTGTCAATAACTTTAAACGAACCATTTCTGAAATCAACACATATAAGATACATGTGTCCTTTATGACAAACAGGGAAGAAAAGCTGCAGTAAAAATAAAAGCAGCTTAAAAAATTTGTTAAATTTACATATCAACTATACATTAGTTACTGAATTTTAAAAAAATTTAAAAACATACCATATCAAAAGTTTTCAATGACATGCTTTCATCATTTCTAAAACTTTCTTTAATTCTTTTTGTGAACACTTGTAATTTCTCCTGATCAGTATGCTTTTCAATAAAGTATGATGGATTCTGCATAATAAATAATGAAATTATTGTTTTTAAATATGATAAATACTATAAATATATATAGTAATATATAAAAAAATTACTTACAATTACAGAGATTTTAAAGAAAAATCTGGATGGTAACGTATCATCTTCTTTATATAATTCCAAAACGTTGAGAATCTCTGACCATATATCGATGACATTCGTTGACAATTCCAAACTTGGGGTTAATGTTTCCATATCAATATGATTTAAACAATGGCCACTTTCACTTTTAAATATTGGTTCCCTGTAATATTTGAAAAAAATAAATAAATAAGATTAGCATATAGTCACAATTTAATATATAAAAAGGAAATTTGAAATATTAATGTTTTTTTAAAATAAAGTTACCATTTAGGCGCTGTCATTGCAAATAATGTATTAGCAACAATTTGCTCATCTTCTGAAAGAGGATTTTTAGGATTTACAGGTTTATACTGAAAAGGAGAAAGACGATCTGGTCCATCATATATATCAACATCAGCATAATTTAAATCATCCACATAAAATCCAGAATCTGCCAAAAAATATATAATAAAAAATAATATTAATTGTTATAAACATTATTAATGTAAAAAAAATAAAAACTAAAAAAAAACTTAAATTGGTATTTTTTCACATGTGAAAAATACTATAAATTGTGATAAAATTAAAAAATTCTATGTTTTTTCACATGTGAAAAATAAAAATTGTAAAAATAATATAATTGAAAATTGTAAAAATAATATAATTGAAATATGCAAAAAAATAATAATTGAAAATTAAAAAAAAAAGTTTTAATAATAAATATTATTACAAACCATAATAATTCACAAATCATCAAGTTTTAGAATAAACTAAACCTTGATCATCTACCAGAAAATCTGAAACTTGTATTTGAGAATCTAAATCTTCATCCAGTTGTTCTTTGTTTTCAAATACATCTAAAACTTCTTCTCTTTCAGCTTTACTCTTTTTTTAGGGATCTTCTTTGGAAGTAGTAGAATTATTTTGAGGTTCAACTTGAATGTTTTCATTGCTAATTTCATCTTTATCTTCTGCTTCTTTTGATGAATCTTGAACATCTACAGTTTTAGATTGAATCACTCCCAAGTCTTCAATCATTCCCAAAATTTCTGCACGTTCAGTTTCTCCACCTCTTTGATAATCATGAATCTTCAAATCTTTATTAGGTTGTTTTTCAGGAACATTTTCAACATTAACAGCTGTCATTTCTTCTACACAATCAATCACTGGTAAATCTTACTCACCAACAGATTCTAAAACTTTTTCACATTCAGTTTTACTTCTTTTTGGCGGATATTCTTCATGTTCAGGTTCAGGTTCAGGAATCTTCAAATCTTTATTAGGTTGTTTTTCAGGAACATTTTCAACATTAACAGCTGTCATTTCTTCTACACAATCAATCACTGGTAAATCTTGCTCACCAACAGATTCTAAAACTTTTTCACATTCATTTTTACTTCTTTTTGGCGGATATTCTTCAAGTTCAGGTTCAGGTTCAGGTTCAGAATCTTTTGCTTGTTCAGGTTCAGGTTCAGGTTCATGAATCTTCAAATCTTTATTATGTTGTTTTTCAGGAACATTTTCAACATTAACAGCTGTCATTTCTTCTACACAATCAATCACTGGTAAATCTTGCTCACCAACAGATTCTAAAACTTTTTCACATTCAGATTTACTGCTTTTTGGCGGATATTCTTCAGGTTCAGGTTCAGGTTCATGTTCAGGTTCAGGTCCAGCTTGTGTGTCTTCTTGGATTTTTTTATGATGGAATATCTCAAAGCAGTGATCATCTCCCTAATAATTAAAAAATTAGCATTAATAAAAATTTAAAGATAGTTTCACATGTGAAAAATATAAGTTATTAAAAAAATAAAGCAAGAAAAAATAGTTTTCACATGTGACAGAATTTACTTTCCTTACATCAGATGGATTTAAATTTTACCTGACTTTCATCATCTGAATTGACTGATGTTTCATTCATTGAAATATCATGATCTCCCATAATCCCTTTCCATTTCCCTTTCTCTACCAAATCATCATCTTCCTCTGCCAAATCAGCAAAATCCTGAAAAATCAAATATTGTGTTTGTTAACCATGAAGGTAAGGAAGATACTAATTTGATTACTTAAAGGTTCTAACTTCTAACTTCTAACTGAAGGAAATATAACATAGCCTATCAGATGTCATAGTTTTTGAGAGATTCAGTTCCCAAGTTTCTGCTGATAGAACTTCCTTTGCTGCTGGTAGTGATAAGATGCATAAAAAGTTAAAATGTTTGCATATACAGTTACTTCTTTAGAGACACCTGAGGTTTCTACTCAAGATATCTCCTCGCCTACTAGGGTTGGTCTAATTCTTTGAGGTAATTTAAAAGTATTGTTTTCCTTTGACGACATTATAAAATATATTAAAGAAAAAAATACCTTTGACTCTAATCCACAAAAATCGTCTTGTTTCGGTAGTAATCCAAAACCTCCAGCCTCGATTTCTAATTTCTCTCTATACTTCATTTGAATTGTCTTCCATTCTTTAATTACTGGCCTTTGACGAGAAACAGGAAAACGATCACATCTTGTTGAATCAAGATATAAGAGCTACAAATTAAAAAATTTACGTAAATAATAAATTCAAATAAGTGAAATAAGCTATAAATGAATTTATATGTAATGACTGATTACTTACAGTCATAAATGTAATTGGAACTGTGAAGTAGCGATTGGACCTGTAATTCCACTTTTTTATGCTTGGAGCCAAACAATCTATTATATATTTACACCAATTTACACTTTCAACTTTCTCAAGGACATCATCATTTATACTCTTCAAAATATTCAAATTACATACTCCTTGCGTATCACACATCCCCATTGTATTTGCAAAGAGTATCAAAAAATTCATTTTAAACAACTTCCCACAATCATTTGTTGAAACTATAACATCCGTTATATCATTCGGTCTGATGTCATTCTTCCTAGACTTAAAAGAAAATTGATTTAACCATTCTTGGATAAAAGGATCATCTGCCTTTCTTTCATTCAAGGAATCTAATGAAATTCTTCCTATAGGAATACCAAGAACTTCATGTACCTTACTTTCTATAACATCTATATAACCATTACTTAATGGTAATTTCATTACTTCCAGATCTAACTTAGAAATAACATAATATCCTAAACATCCGGGGATATCGTGAATCATCATCTCAACAAAACCTCCAAAACCCATTTCTATCAAAACCTCTTGCCTTTTAGCATTTAAAATGCTTATTGCAGAAAACAGAGCAGTTGGTGCTGTCCTTGTTCTAATAGAAGGAATTTTATCATTATCTATTACTTTTCTTTTTTTTTGTCTTTGGTTTAAAATGATCATCATTGTCCTTATTTTTCCTCTTTCTCTTACCAAAATCATCACCAGTAGTCTTTCTAGGTCTTCCCCTCTTACCAGCAGTTGAAGAATCAGTTCCTTTTCTTGCCTTATCTATAAAATAAAATAAAAAATATTAATAAAATATATTTTTCACTTGAGAAAAATTAACAATATGCATACTAAAAAATATTAATTTTACTGTTTTCACATGTGAAAACTAGGCTGTCAACACAAAATAATCTAAAAAAGTGTTATTGTAGAAAGGAAATAGTTCTTTTTCAACAAAAGGAATAACCGAAAGATGTTAATAAGGATGTATGATAAAATGATATTAAAGATGTTAAAGTTATTTACCAGAATTATCGCCAGCAGACTTTTTTGGTCTTCCTCTCTTACCAGCGGTTGACGAATGGGTACATTTTTTTGAATCGTCATTAGCGGAATCTGTACTAACAGCATTATCCAAATCTAAATCTGAATCTTCATCTGTAAAAAAAATTATTTTATTTTTCAATGTCAAGTACTAGAAAGAAACAGAATGTATGGAAAAGAGTGTGATAAAATTGAATGATGACAATAATAAAGAAGAATCATAGAATCAGATTTAATTTTTTACCAGAATCATTACCAGTAATCTTTCTTGGTCTTCCCCTGTTATCAGCAGTAGAAGAATCAGTTCCTTTCTTGCCTTATCTATAAAATAAAATAAAAAATATTAATAAAATATATTTTTCACTTGTGAAAAATTAACAATATGCATACTAAAAAATAAGAGTTATACTATTTTCACATGTGAAAAATAGGCTGTTAATAAGGATGTTGGCAAAATGTATCATAAAATGATATAATGGCTATGCTAAAACAGAATCATGGAATTAGATTAAAATTATTTACCAGAAATATCACCAGCAGACTTTTTTGGCCTTCCTCTCTTAGCAACAGTTGAAGAATGAGTACATTTCTTTGCCTTATCTATAAAATAAAATAAAAACCATTTAAAAGAACAAAAATATCTATATTGAAATCAGAATCTTCATCTGAAAAAAATAATAATAATAATAATAATAATAATTATAAAAAAAATAAAAAAAAAATAAAAAAAAACGAACAAAAATATCTATTAAATTAAAATAAAATTATAGATTAAATTTATGTACCAGAATCGTCAGTAGCAGAATGTGTACTAACAACTGATGGAAAATTTCGGTCTTCTGTATAATCACTGGTTTTTTTTGGTGTAGAACAAGCAACTGCATTAAAAATGATATATAATTTTAAGTATCATGTAAATATTAAATACGTTTAATAAAATGTTATTATAATTAATTTGAATTCAATAAAAAAAATACTTTAAAATAACAAAATTAGTTTATGTTAAATTACCTTTAACAACATTATCCAAATGTAAATCTGAATCTTCATCTGAAAAAAAATTATTTTATTTTTAAATGTCAAGTATTACAAAGGACATAATGTATTGAAAAGTGTATGATAAAATGAAATGATGACAATATTAAAAGCAGAATCATTGAATTAGATTAAAAGTTTTTTACCAGAATTGTCACCAGTAGTTGTTGAAACCAAGATCCGGACTCAACTAGGGTATAATAACAATGATTGAATAGATGCACAACGGATAATAATTAACACAATCAAAGTTACCAACAAGGTTTTTCACAATAAATCAATGATCCTCTATGGATCTTTTTCACTCTCTCTAATAATGTTTTCTGGAATGTTTTTCTCCAGAGGTTTCTAATGTTCAAGTGTTCCTAATACAAAAGACATCAGTTCCTTTTATACACAAGGAACCCTAAATAAAACAATAATATAAAATAAATGCATATCACTACCTAAAATAGCTCATGCAACTCCTAACAAACTAATAAATATACGGAATATCTATATCCGTAGAAACCAACTATACTATAATATAACTTCAGCAGAAGTCCTTCTTCAGCAGAATCCATATACTTCAGTAGATTCCTTCAGCAGAATCCATGTACTTCAGTAGATTCCTTCAGCGTTATTTTCAGCATAATTCGTACTTCACAGAATTCCCAACAATCCTCCCCTAAACTGGAATTTGACATGGTTAAGTTCCAGTTTCCTGATAGTACTTTAACGCTTCAGAACTTGAGGATTGTACTCGAACATCAGCAGCAAAGAATCAAAACAAGTACATCTCTATGATGACAAACTTTGAAACTCCAGATCTTTGCAGCAACAAATGACAAAAGATACATCAAAACAAATTAGTTTCATACTATTCTCATCACATCTAGGTGTGTTAACACCTGTGAGAGGTGAATCATTGAAAATAATGGATTTGATGTCTCTTTCCCAATAGCCATCACTACTGGAGTAGCCAAATGTTTAAGTTCGAAAACTATGGTACACTGATAACCATCTGATTTATTAGCAAATCAGCAACTATATAACGGATTTGATATGTCTTTACCTGTAGCCGTTTGCTCAGGACTAGCCAATCCTTTGGTTACCCAATAGAGCAGTAACCATGGTGAATTGATGACCATACAACTCTCAGCAATTAAGCATGGGTGAGATGCAGACCCTATGATTTTGAGCAAACCATTACAGCTATCAACGGAATTGAGATGTCTTTACCAAAAACCGTTTGCTTTTGGACTAGCCAACTCTTTGATGGAATGTCGTCATCATCATGGTGAGTTGATTACCATTTATGGATTTCCGCAGCCTTTACCACAAGCCATAATCCTGTGGGCTAGTCAACTCTTGTGTCAGAAAGACATGGTGAGATGAAAACCATTAGTTGTGTGGTTATTAACCAACACCAAAACCTGCAAGCAAGAAAGAGTAGAAACTGAACACAGACAGGTTAGAGCCCTTTTTTTTTTTTTTTTTTTTATCACTAAAAGAAATAACACGATTTTTTTTTTTTTTTTTTTTATTTTTTATTTAATTTTTTTTTTAACTAAGAAAAAGAAATAATACGATGTTTTTTTTTTTTAACGAAATATAAAATAAAGAAAAAATAAATAAATAACCAAAACATGGAAAATAAACCATCAAACATCAGTAGAAACCAAAGACAGTTGTAGTGTCAGCTAAAACACTAAGCCTCCCCTTAGGCGTATGAGGATCCAACATCTGCAAAAATGGTTAGAATACAAAAATACAAAAATAAGCCTCCCCTTAGGCTTATGCCTCCTCTCAATCAATGCACCTGAAAAAGATTATTGTTCTTGGGTACCCAGAATGAACCTGTTCTTTGAGTTTTCCAAGAATAACCTTTTGAGGGCTTAACAGCAGTTGCCACTCTAACTCCACCATGTGCCATATTCATATGAGATACATAAGGTATATATGACTGAAAGTAAGAACTTGTAGGTCTATAGGGCATAGGTCTAGCATTACTGTTCCACCAACCAGTAGCAACTGCTGAAGAATATCCTCCACCAGAGGGAACTGGAAAAGGCCTATTAAGCCTTTCAGCAGAAACAGATGCATACACCTTTGGCTTACCAGTTGGAACTGGTTTACCTGTTCTCACATGAGTAGCTTTGGGAACAAATGGAGGAATACTAGCAACATTAGTCCATGTGGGTCTAAAAGTCTTATGGCCAGAGGAAACACCCATCTTTTTCTCATGATAATCACAATCTTTAATAAGATGGAGTTTACTACCACACACAAAACAAGATTTCTTCTTAAAAGACTTATTCTTAACACAACTTTGTTTATTACATTTAAACTTATCAGAAACAAAACTAGAAGCAAAACTGTGAACATAATAAGTAACTGGCTTTGTTTTGGGCTCATCAGCAGCTACTTTGGACATGGGATTGGTCTTGGGTGTCTGCCTAGATGAGTCAGACTTTTCACTTGAATCACATGAGGCATAGTCAGTGGACTTTAGATCTGAAGACTTGTCACTGTTAGAACCAGAGACAGAGTCATCAGTTTTGCTACTAAGGTCTGGCAAGTCACTTGACTTTTTACCATATAAATGGTGTGATCCATCAAAGTCAACAGGGATGGATAGGTCAATAGGCATATGTTCTCCTCTAATAGGACCAGGGACAGCATGTAATTGACCTTCTTTGACAAAATTACCTAAGCCAGCTGGCGTAGATTTACGCCCATCATATTTAGCTTCTGGACCTACATACTTTTTAAACCCTAATCCTATTGGATGCGTCTGAGATTGACTAGTATAGATAATTCTATTTAAGCTTTTACCAGACATTTGATATTCATTATTTCTCGCAATTTCCTCATCTAGTTTTTCTTTTAGCACTAAGTTTTCAGAGATTACCTTAGCTTTTTCTTTTTCAGTGCGTGCTAAGTCATTTTTAGTACAATCTAGATCACTTTGCAACACCCTAATCTTCTCATCATAAGCCAATTGATTCTTTTGAAACCAAACTTTTTGTCTTTCTAATGTCTTTAAAGCCTGTTTATAAGCTTCAACTTCAACATAGCATTCATTATATTTAGGTTTCAAAACATCATAGGCTTCCTTAAGTTCATTATAACGTTCACTACAACCAAACACACAATTTTGTACCTGAGAGATGCCCATGAATGCAAAGTGTGGACTGACAAGTTCTTCAGCATAACCTGCAGCATCAGCTTCCTTGCTCATCTTCTTGAATTCAGCCTTTCCACCATACCTTTCTTTGAGTGCATTCCATATACGACTTGCATCATCCATATAACGAAAATCTGCTACATGATCAGCAGGAATAGAATTAAGCAAGGTAGTTCTGGCCTTTGACTCTCTTTGTACAGCAACTTGTTCATCTGCAGTCGTTGGAGGATGAAAAAAGAGATTTCCATTGCGATCACATCCAGTCCTTTTCAAGCTGTTGCCATTTTGGATCACCTTCCAGATATTCATATCATTATTCATGATCCAGTGTTCCATCTTCTTAGCCCAGACATCGTACTCATCATCCATCAAATAAGGAAACACATCATCCCTATTATTATCAAATTCTGCCATTTTAAAGGTGTAAATTGATCGAGTTTTACAGTACCACTTTTGTGAAGAAAACGACGGATCAACCAATAACAAATCTTCAATATGACGTAGAGTATAGGACCACCACAGACAAGTCTTTTAATATTAAATCCCACAAAATCAACTTATAAAACACTAATATCGACCACCGATAGCAATTTACCATTCAGTACAAAGCATCAGCAGAATCATCGATGTGACCAAATAATCATTGGTCAGTACCACATGAATCCATGCGTCGGCCAATCAAATATATATGGGACCAGACTTTCATTGACTTGTGTAAATTCCTTAAAACAAAATAATATGTCGACCCCACAATCAATCGAGCAAGAATAATGACCCAATCAGATAACTCCCCACGTGATCAACAAATAATCAGTAGCAATGACAGAAAATATAAGGTGATCAGTATAGATGTGATACTATGTTCAATCGGTGGCCCACATGTTACCTCGTGAACCAAAGACCAGTCAATGACTATTAATTGTCCCATTGGATCATCATAAGTCACAACTTTATACGAAAACCCCACTTGATCACAAGAGCACAATTTAAAAGACCACCAATGTATTTAAACGTGGGACCAGGAAAACATCAGTAGCAACAACTTCGAAAATCAAAAGATTCGACCAATTAAAATATCATTCTCACAAGCCAATAATAACACAACAATGAGAATAACGCATCAAAGTAGTACGAGGTTACCTTTATGTTATCCCATAGATGACAAGTATAGCGGCAACAATATAACATCAGATCTGCCCATACGAATCTGATATTCTTCTTCTTTTCAGATCTGCTGCATAAACCCTAATTACGAAAAACCTTATCAACCCTAGATCGAGAGCCACCCGCTCTGAAACCACTTGTTGAAACCAAGATCCGGACTCAACTAGGGTATAATAACAATGATTGAATAGATGCACAACGGATAATAATTAACACAATCAAAGTTACCAACAAGGTTTTTCACAATAAATCAATGATCCTCTATGGATCTTTTTCACTCTCTCTAATAATGTTTTCTGGAATGTTTTTCTCCAGAGGTTTCTAATGTTCAAGTGTTCCTAATACAAAAGACATCAGTTCCTTTTATACACAAGGAACCCTAAATAAAACAATAATATAAAATAAATGCATATCACTACCTAAAATAGCTCATGCAACTCCTAACAAACTAATAAATATACGGAATATCTATATCCGTAGAAACCAACTATACTATAATATAACTTCAGCAGAAGTCCTTCTTCAGCAGAATCCATATACTTCAGTAGATTCCTTCAGCAGAATCCATGTACTTCAGTAGATTCCTTCAGCGTTATTTTCAGCATAATTCATACTTCACAGAATTCCCAACAGTAGTCTTTCTAGGTCTTCCTCTCTTACCAACAGTTGCTTTTTTTGCCTTATCTATAAAATAAAATAAAAACTATTTATAAAATATATTTTTCACTTGTGAAAAACTAACAATATGCATACTAAAAAATATGAGTTATACTATTTTCACATGTGAAAACTATGCTAAAAAAAGCATGCTTTAGTGTTAGGTTGTCAAGACAAAATAATCTGAAAAAATGTTATTGTAGTATGGAAATTTTTTGTAAAATAGAATCTTCACAAGTGATGAAAAAAAATTTGAAAAAACTTTTCAAAAAACTGTTTTTGTTTGTGCTGATTTTAAGTTTCACTTTTATGTTTATCACATGTGAATAAAATTTATATTACCTTTAATGACATTATCCATATTGAAATCCGAATCTTCATCTGAAAAAAAAAACAAAACAAAAAAAAAACAAAAAAACAAAAACAAAATTTAAATCATAATAATGCAAATTTAAAAAAATATATATATTAAATTAAAATAAAATTATAGACTAAATTTATGTACCAGAATCATCACTAGCGGAATCTGTACTAACAGCATTATAAAAATCTAAATATGATTCTTCATCTGCAGAATAATTAATTAGTTTTATGTAACTTCTATAATCTATAGAAAACAGAAACTAAAATTAGATTAAAGTTTTTTACCAGAATCACCACTAGTAGACTTTCTTGTTGAATAAGTTCCTTTTTTTTCGTTATCTATAAAATAAATACAAAGTATAAGCTTATAATAAAGTATTGGTGAATTTCATCAAAAAAACAAAAAAAAAAATCAATAATGCAGGCGGCATTTGTCCAAAACTGTACTAGTACCAAATACTAACATATACTTATCCTAAACCACAGTAAACACCATTCAAAAGCAAACAAAAACACAAACAAAGTAAAAACTCATTAAAACTAAGCAATCTAAACATTTAGGCATAGACCTCAATTTCATCAGCTTAACAATCTCAAACAAACATAATCCAATCTCAAAAAACAAACATTAAAACAAAATACACTTTTATTCTACCTCCAAAAAATACACATCTCCACAAAAAAAGATTAAAAAAACTAATCCCCGAATTTAACACAACAAAAAGTCAAAACTTATCTTAATCTAAAAACTTATTGCCAAACACCTAACATTATTGTACTCATATGTTGTTTTGAGAATTCAAATACTTAGCTATACTAAAAACTTATTGCCAAACACCCTTGTATGGATACTAATATATTCAAAAAACTATAAAAAAATAAATAAATAAATAAATTGTTATTTCTATACTTTTACAATAATCATTAAGCAATAAATAAAATTATAATTATTAAAAAAATTACCATTAACAGTTGGTGTATATTTCTTCTTTCTAGCGATACTCTTTCTTCTTCTTCTCTCGTAACATAGAAATTCTGAACAACAATATATGATTAATAACAATAGATGATTAATAACAATAGAAATAATGTGTAAGAGGAAACTAACTTGGAACCGACGAATGTTGTTTTTCATCCATAATATTAGGGTTCAAAAATAAATTTGGGGTTTTTGTCAAAAACCGATGATGATGGTGGTTTTGGGAATGATGGTGGTTTTGGAAATGGTGATTAAATATTGGTGTATCTGGATAATAAACTCTCTAGGATGGATTAAAATATCTGATTAATTTGTGTGAATTCTTTTTAATTCAGATTTGGATTCACTAAAGTGAGGGAAATGTACAAGTGAAGATATGTGATATACAAGTCTAGGGAGCGTAGGTGATTTTGATATTTGTTAACACGTGTGGTTTTATTTAAGTCACTTTGTACAAAGTGTATTTTTGGCTTGATCCAAAATCACTCAAACAAAGAGTAGCCATAATTTCATATTTATACTTTTCTACCTCATAATTTCATATTTCCAAAGGATATCTTTACTATCTAAAATGAAAAAATAGTCAAAGAGGAAAAATGAAAACTTAGAATATTGAATATTGAAAGTCAATATTTTTTAAACCTTTTAAAATATCAAACATTGAAAGTGAAAAACATTGACAAAAGCTATTCGTTTGGAAACAAGCTGGGCGTTTGGAAAGAAATGGCCTTTGGAAAGTATTCATTACCTTCCCTATTGGTGCAAAGGAGAATAACCTTGGAACATTGTTGGACAAAGAAATGGCCCTTTGGAAAGTATTCATTACATTCCAAAGTATATTAAATTATGTTAGGAAACATAATTTAGGAAACATAATTTAGGAAACATACTTGGAACCTATTAAAACTATGTTAGGAAACATAGTTGGAACATTGCTGAACAAAACTACAAGAAATCAAACACATATATTTCAAGGCGGGAAAAGGGAAAACTTAAATTGATTGCCTATTGCCTATCCAAGAATTAAAGTGGACAAAGTTCAAACATCTTAACTACATCTGTAATGTGCTTATTTAATTTTCTTGAATTTTCTCTCTTTTTTTGTATGCGAACTGTTTATGAAGTCTTAAAACTATTAATATGGTTCCTTCTAATATGTAGGCCATCATGCGAAACCTTCCAGCAAATATATGACATATTAAAATCATGCTCTGTACTTGGTTTCCGGCGTCAAAGAGGATATTTGATGATGATCCCGAGTTTAAAAAAGATAGCGCAAGAGGCGGTGGTTAGTCTTCAGGTGAGTAACCGTTTTGTGCTACACAACTTTGCAATCTCTATAATTTGTTTCTTATTTCTTATTTGAAATAAATTATTGAATATAACATTAATAAGTAGATGATCTTTTTTTTTATAAATGATTTTTGCTAAACAAGGGTATCTGATTATATTGTTTGAATCTTGAAAACGTCTATTAATTTTTCCTAGTTTAAGTGTAAAACTAAATAGTTAGTATACAGTGATGATAATTAGCGTGTACTTCCCATCATTTAAAATAATCAGTTAAGTTTAATACTTGAGAATACTACATCGACTACACTCGAAGCCAACTGATATACTTATTCGTCTCATGTTCAAACTTTTTCATTACCTCTTTTACAAAATAATTTATAAAAATGAAATTGTGCAAGTGGTCATTTATCAAGGTTAAGTTTCAATAAAATGTTTTTATATATTCTTCGATACATGTTAAGAATTTTTATTTGAGTTGAATTATCGCATATTACAACCTTTTGTAATTACATTATGATATTTTCACGTCATATTTTTAACGTTACACAAAAACACATACCACAATATATCGCATATTGTTAATTGTATGTTGCTAGAAACTTACGTTGTGAAGCACGGGTCCTCGCCTAGTATTAAAATTTGTATATATTGATACCCTTCTAGTAAATTATAACTTATTGATTATTGAATATAAATTGCACGGGCATCATAAGTGTTTGATACCGTTTTTTTTTCGTGCTACGTTGTTGTTTGTGTTTTTTTTTAAATTATGGCTTTTTTTGTATTTTTTTAAACTATATGGATTTTTTTGGGACTTTCATATTAATTTGTTGACTAATAGTATTTGGTCCATTCGTTTTTGACCTACCTAATTTTTTATTACTGCTCTCTCAATTGTCGATCATATAACCATGGCAGGGAAGCCAAACATTCAAGAACTCTTGGCGGCTTGTGGTTCCACTGACCTTGCCACTGCTTTTAAGTACCTCTTTAGCTGTGAGGTGACTGAAGATCGGAGTTTGCTGAATCGTTTGGAAGAGGAGCGTGACCAACTGGAGCGCAAGGTTCACAAAAGGGAGAGAACCGTTATGGAAACCCATGGGTATGGGCCTTTCATTGGGGAAGCTGTAGATGGTTTAAAAGGTTTGTTGGAATTGCAACGTGTTGATAGGGACACGTTGGTTGCTCTGTTGGCCCTTCTGGATGCGGTGCGTGATGGCATAGCAGTCAAGGAGAGGCAAATTGTGCTAATGGAGCAGAATGAGGGGATGTCTGATTAGTTTAGTTGACTGTGGATTTTGTTGGTGGGTTGTTTGCAGCTTTTATTAGTTGGATTAGGCATGGTTGGTTAGTATTATTAGTAATGCTTTTATAAAGTTATGTACTGTGTCTTGATGGATGTACCCTTTAGTAGGGTACCATTTTGTTTTCTGTAGGATAATCCATCTGATGTAAGGAAACTATTGTAAGTTTGTCTATGGTAATGGAAAATCAGTATCTTTATCCTATATATGTTTTATTCTTTTATCTATTTTTTGTGTAGTAAGGTGTTTGTAGTGGTTTAGACTGTGTTTCCAGGTTTCAGTTTTTCTATTCAATTGTTCACGACTCTGTGCGTATAAACTTTTCTATGATGCTTTTTGGGATAGGACTTTGTAGTGGCTTATACTGTTGGAAGTTGTCTGCAGATTGTCCCTTGTTTAGTTGTATAAATGTTACCTGTAGCTTGTGTTTAGTTGTGTTTGCTCTTGTTGAACGATATAGTTGTTTTGGCTGCTATGTCTCGTCCTGGTCGTCTTACGGAACTTGGTTTTGCGTGTGATAGTGATTTACTCCAGGATCATATGTGCCTTTTTTTCAAAAGGGAAGTTATTGCTGCTCGTGAATGGGATACTATGATGCGTCTGCCTTGCTTTGAGATTGTTGCACGTATCAGGTACCTGGATGACTTGATCAAGGAAGTTTTTCAAAAACGGCATGATCCTTGTGAAATCAGGTTACGTTTCAGCGAATGCTTTGTGAGGCTACATCATCAGTATTCGTGCAGTGTAATGGTTTATTGTCTTTGTCAAGTGTTTGTTTGTGTGAGATCAATGACCATGAGTTTCAAGCATAATGTGAAGATAAAAGGGTAGCTACTTTTATCGCCTGTTTAGTTAGTGATACTTTAGCCTGGTGTGATGCTTGGTTAGTTTCTGGTTTATGATATATTATTCATGGCATTATGTACTAACGACTCTTTATATTGATTGAAAATGGCATTGTTTAGCCTTCTTTTTTACATCCTTGTGATTTACCTAGAGATTACTAATCTGCAGTTATTACTGTACATTCCCTACACGTAAAGTCTTTACATTGGCCTATTTAGTTTAAGTATCTTATATCTAAATAAATCGCAACTAGACTCAACATACTTCTTCAACAATTTTGGGAGTGATCCACGTAGACCCATCGGATATTAAGAGTTGTGTTTATGCTAACCTCTGGTTCAGATGTGCCACTGTGCATCTGTGTTTATGCTAACCTCTGGTTCATCGGATATTAAGAGTTGCATCTGGGTAATTTATTGAGACATAATAATTCAAACATTATTTTTTGTTTTTTCACATGTGAAAGAAAAATTCAAATGTGCAGAATTTTAATTCTAACACATTGAAAATATTTTTAATGAATATTAACAAATTTCATCTATCAGTATTACAGAGTAATTACACACATAAACTTCCGTTAACATAATTAAACATACATTACCCAAAATACCATTAAGTATTATAGTTATTTCGTCATAGAATCCAAAAGATACTACATAGCATACCAGATGATCTACCAAAAGTCATAGAATCCTAAAACATCCACATTACATAATTACACACATAAACTTCCGTTAACATAATACAAAATTTCAAAAGAGAATATTCATTCATATCATGCTTCAGCAAACATGGAATATGGGAAACTGAATTTGCCTTCCTCGAACACGTTCAGGAATGATTTGAACCATCTTAAAACGTATCATCTTTGGCTGAACAAACCCACAAACTTCGCCAAAACCCCTCCAATTTCCTTTCATTACAACACAACAATTTAAAAAACAACACAACAACAATTTAAAAAATTGTTACTAGTTTGAATGAGTCACTGACGTACGCACATAGAGGTGTATAAAAAACATTCTCTTCATCATCATGATCAGCATGTAAAGTCCAACAGCATATTGAAGCCAGCCTCTTATCTGCATTATACACACTTATAATATTTTTCACATGTGAAGATAAAAACTTTAAAAATCAAAATTAGTTTGATAAAACATAAAGAGGCCCAAAAGATAAAGAAGCCCAAAAGATTGAAGTCCAAAAGATAAAGAAACCCAAAAAATAAAAATTAGTTTGATAAAAATCAAAATATTTCACATGTGAAGATAACAACTAACTGGATTCACAAAACATAAAGAGGCCCAAAAAGATTGAAGTCCATAAAAGAAAAAAACTCTAACTGGACTTTAAGTACAACACAATCACAAACAAAAATCTCATTCTCAAAGCTAGGGTTTTTAAGTGGTTTTCCTCTTTCTTTCAAAAAACATCAAATCATTTTTAAAATTGTCATCAACACCAACAACTGCCAATATCAGGACCATCCTCCATTGATTATCATCATCATCATCATCAGTAAGTGGATTAAGATTTTGATTCATGATTATAGATAAAATATTTTTTTTCTTCTATATGTTTAGAAATTAGATATGTTTAGTAATTAGAAAGTAGAACTCTAGTAATTAGAAAGTTGGCGTCCATTATTAGCTTACTTCATGTAATAAAACCTCCTGAGCTTCAAGGTTTTTTATATTAATTATAAATAAAGAGAAACTTATGGCGGTTGAACCTACCTCATTTTTATGTACTGTAATTGTTAGAACTTGTGAAATGTGAATATGTTATATGATGGTCTACGTAATTAATTGATTTTATATACACGATTATTTGATTTGTAAGAATATCTTCGTGTGTGAAGATATTCAACAAGATTGATCTTTTGATCTTACTCACATTCTATTTATAGTAGATTTGAAAAAAAACATAGGAAATATTGATACCACATAAACAAACATTAAAACATTTTCGACAAACTAAAAAGCTACTATGATACTAAAAACATAAAAAGACTATCATCATAAACTACTTTTTAGTTCTAGAGCTCTCTCCCTTGCTTTTCTTATTTGCTTTGAGTTGTTGAAACAGATTTTCAAGTCTACTAATCCTATTTTCCAAATTATAAAGATTTTCAAATCTTGTAGCATTGTTCCCTTGTTGCTCCACTTCGTTTTTATCATCTTCCTCAGTTTGTTGCACCACCTCGCTTTGCTGCATCACCTCACTTTGAAACTCTTCCTCCACCTGATTTTGCTGCACTATGTGACCTTCCTGCATAATTTCACCTTGCTGCACCACCTCACTTACAGCCTCCTGCTCATTCTCTAGATCTTCCTCATCTTCATCTTCTTCCTCCTCTTCCTCATTAATTCCATAAATCTCATTCCAGTAGAAGTCTTGGCGACGCAGCCAAGTAAGGATATTTGTCCTCATCCACACACTCACTTGCCTATACGAACCATATTCTGAAATCGGTTCTTCCCCAAAGGCATCTAACACTGCATCAAAAAGAAAATAACTGTTTAAGACAAACTCATACTCTTCTTCATCATTTTGAAAGTTTCCATTTGGTGCTGCCATTATTCTTAAGTGAGAATAAGAGAGAAGAAAGCGAGTGTGTGTGATAATAAGAGAGTAGATTTATGTAGTACAATATGGAGTATATAGTAAATAAAATAAAGTGTTTTTTACACTTTGCTGTACATTAGTGAGTATACTGTAAAAAAGTAAATTATATAATCAGTAACAAGAATCTTATCTTTAAATTCTGTCACAAATAATCTTATCTTTTTTCTTATCTTTGTATTGTTTTGCAGTAACAAGAATCTTATCAGTTTCTTATCTTTGGTTGACTTTTACTTGTACAGGTTATTTGCGGCTTCTATAGCATCCATATCAGTTTCTATTTCTAGTTCTCGGCGTTTTGCCTCTGATATAATAGCAAATGGAACTCTAGGCATCAGAGTCAGACGCCGAGAACTAGAAATATAAAGACAGGCTGAGTAGATGATTTTCAATTCACCTATGGCTTTAATAGTGTTACGGTTTGAATATTTTATTTATTAATTTTTTTTAGGTCTCGGTGATTTTGTTTGTAGGTAAGCTGTTTTATTTTCATTGCATTAATGTTTTTATAAGCTTTTATTACTTAAAAAAAAATATCATTTGCAAGTTTTAATACTGACACTTTGTTTGTGGATAACTAGAAACACCACTGATTCATATCACAATGACAGACCAAACAAAAAGATATGTGTTTGTTGCAAAGAGTGAATTTGTTACAAAGATGATCATGAAGATGCAAGAAAACAGAAAGGTTAGTCTTACAGACTAATAAGGCAGTTTTATTGAATGAAATATTTAACAATCATGTTTGATGGCTTTCACACAAATAATTGTTAGAATTGGCCTCAGCTCTAAGTTGGTCACATTTAGGATGTCTAGACATCTGCTTCTCTTGCTTCTTTATGAAAAATTAAAAAATATATTTTTACAATAACAAGCAGCATAAACTGCCTTATATAGACAAACGTCAGATAAATAAAAAAGAAGCGTAGATACATAACTGTTTTGTAATTTTTTTTCACTTAAATTTATTAATATTTAATTTTTAAAATATTAATTTTTATTTTTATTCATTACAATATCTTAAATAATTTCACTAACGATGCCAATTAAGTTTTAACAACAGGTTTATCTATGGCTATAACCAGTTTGAAACAAAACTAACAGCAGGAAACTTAATGTTAACAGCAGGAAACTTAGTGACAATAGGTATCTAACAAGTCTAGACAATTGCTAGAATTAGGATAGTTTCTTAGCTTAGTAAACTTAGGATAACTAGCCATTGTGTTTTCTTAGTTATTTTAGACAACTAAGCAGTTGGTTTGTCAAAAAATTAACATTGCAATTTATTTTTTCTTAGTAAAGACAACCTTCTTTTTAAAATAAGTGATCATGTTCTCATAATTGAATGTTTCACATGATGCACAGACCATCCACTATTTGTCTGATATCACATGGTATTATTAGTGGTTGCATTCCACATTTAGAATTTTTGTCCTTATCATTCTGTCTTTTAAAATAAAGCATTGATCATTTACTGTCATTCAATATCAAAACAGCAGAAAATAGACAAAGTAATTTACTATTTGTTCAGCCACTTTAAATTGTCAGTAGATTTGCTTTTTCCACTTGCAGATATTCACAAGAGTTACTATTTATGAAGACAATTGAAAACAGTTTGTACCTAACCATTTACTTGAAAAAGTTTTCAACAAATTGCATTTACTTCAAAAAGTTTGTACCTAATCATCAAATGCTAATTTTTTTTTTGTTACAGCAACTTTACAAATGTTTTGTTTCTAATTTTCTTACTTTTATTATGTTTATGCAGTGGCAATGGAGCATGCAACTGCAGAAAAAAGAGGACCAAAAACACAGAAAAGAAGAAAGGAAACTAAATGTTAACTTAACAATGTAAATAGTGGGTTGATCTTATCAAAATCTAACCCATTTGACTTTTTGAGTCAAAGTATCGACTTTCATCTATTTTAGCTGAGTTGTTTTAATGAACATATCTGAGAGTTATTAATGATATTGAATATGTTGCTTACAATTTGGTTACCTACCAACTTTATTTTGTTAGAAAATTGGTCTTCATATTGTCTGTTTAATGACTCGGATCTTATCTGGGTCAAAACCAGCTCAACAAGATCACTAGTACTAAATTGCTAATATCTATAGTATGTTTTTACATTTCTGTTTTTCACACTTTAAACCATTTTGATACTCAATTTACATACTATTTTTAGTAACAAGGTAAGTAAGTTAAAAGCATAATCATTCTTACTAATGATATGTGTCGATGCTTAAAAGAAAATATGAAAATTAGTTCAAAATTTTAGTTCATTAACAACCAACAACAATCAAGCCTTCACACTATGGTTCCCAATGAGCAACACAAAGCTTCTTTAACCTCTTACAATTCTCAGAAACACTAATCAATCCAATATTCGTGCATCACAACAACACATAAAAGCATTTAAATCACGACATTTAGATAACAACAAAACACTGACACCAGTAGCATTAACATTTTCCAAATGAACCTCAACTAAGCAGTTATCATCTCGAATCATCTCCAACGTCCTGTGCCACTTTCGCCACAGCAAATGAACTTCAAACTTTTCAAATTCTTAGAACCGCTAATCAACGGTATGAATAATCGTTCATTAAAAACACTAGTAAGTTTAATAAACGGAAATTCGGTATCATGATAGTTAAATAACCTTTTAAAAGACAAAACCTCAAGCTGACTAGATTTATTTAACAACTCAAATACACCTAAATCAGTAACCGAATAATAAACACATGAAAAACAGCCATACCTTAATCAATTAATTCGCGGAGTACATTTAGTTTCAAACAAGATTCAAACAAAACAAATAACCACAACAAAAATTTAACATTTAGTCTAACACACAAGATTCAAAGAAAACAAATAACCACAACAACAATTTAAACATACATAATAACCAACACTTATATTAACATACTACACGTAGAAAGACTGAAAGTACATAAACACAAACAATTACATACTTGATACACAACCTACACCAGCAAACCTACCAAACGCAGACTTTATTCTAGATAACCAACTAAGACAAACAACTAGATGAACATGCCCAGCTTTTTCCAAACAAAAAAGCATAAAAACCCATTCGACATCTAATCACTGTCATCATCATTAAAATCCATGACATTGATGTGCATCTGCTTCTCTTCCATACACTCCCTAGCCTCTGCCAACACATTTTCCAAGTTGTCAAGCATCTCGCGCTCCCTTTGTAGAGTTTCATAAATGCAATCAATGATGTCATTAGCAAGATCGTGAGATGCACCAAAAGTTTCAAGCTCCAGCACATATTCCTCTTCCTTCTCGATCTTCATATGCAAATTGTTGCAATCCTGTTCAAGCTTTTGAATAAAGCATTCTTGTTCAGTCATTTGTTGAGTGAAAAAAAACTTGAAGCATTTTTGGATCTCATTAGATCCGGACTGTTGCCTGAGCTCATTCAAGTTTGGAGTATGGGCCATGGCTTATCAGCAGTGGTAATATGTGAAATGAGCTGCTAATGGTAGATGAAAAACCTAGAAAACCTAAGCTGCTATTTATAAACACTCAGAAAACCCTAATCATTGAACTAAACTGCTACAGTGGTGAGCAGTAGCATTTCTTTCTTATCTTCAAATACTGTCATACATTTCAATTTTCAATGCACATCAAAAAGAATCTTATCTTTTTCTTATCTTTAAATCCATAAACCTCATTTTCTTATGTTTTTCTCACATTTAAATTCTCATACAACCATTTCAATTTTTCATTCATCACATAGACTCTTATAACTTTATTATATACTTTATTCTAGTTTATCACAATTGCAGTTTCTCATTCATCTTTATACCTTGGAATGCTTCCTCAGGAATTGAAGGTGGATACTTTTAGATTAGCTTATGAATCTCTTCAATCATTTTACACTTACAAACATCACCAACAAGTAGATAATTCATGTTTAATATATACTTTTGTTTGCTGTATATTAAAGTTTGTAACAGAAAAATAGGCTAAAAAACAAATTCAAAACACAAACTAAAAGATCCTATGAATTTTTTCACATGTGAAGTTTTTATAGATTTTTAATTTTTTACTTTTTTATTTTTGTTTTTAATTTTATTATATTTATAATAATATTTTTTAGTTTTTATGTTTTTTGAATTTCAATTTTACTAGTATTTTTGTTGACATTTGTTTGAGAATATGTTGATTTTTTTAACTTTTTCACAACTGAAAGAAAAATTGATAGAAATGTTAATATTGGGCTTTATTGTTGGGCTTTATTGTTGGACTTTACTAATGTATAACGGTAACCCTTTTATGTTGGGCTTTATTATTGGATTTTGAATAGTCACGCTATTGGTAACAAAGATGTTACTATTTGGCTAAAAATTTAAATAATAGAAAAAACTTTTAAAATTTGTAGCCACAAAAAAAAATCAAGTTTATATACTATGATTATAAAAAACCTTAGTAGGCAGGAAACTAAAAAAATTGTTAGCAACAAATTCGACAGAATTTAAATTTGATGTATTTCTTTTTGGATTTTATTTTATGTTTTGCCATTTCATTTGTTTATAAAGTTATTTAGGTTAATTAAATTTTCGTCATTTTGCCATTTCATTTGTTTATAAAATTAGTAGAGTTAAGTTTTAATAAAACAATTACATATTGCGTTTGCTTGTGCAAATAATGCAACTCTACTAATTTTATAATTTTTAAAAAATCTAAAAAAAGACAATTAAAAATTTTAGTTAAACTACATGTGTTGGTATGTAGTTTTGAATAACGTTTTGAATATAATTGACAACTATGGAATTTAGACTAACAAGCAAAATAATATCATCACACGTTATTAGCATGAAATTGCTCAAAACAAAATTAGGTAGGGAATTCTCAAGTTATTTTTATTGTTTATCTCTTGATGTCTATTGTAATTTACAAGAATAATAATTGTAATAATAAATGTCATTTAGGGAACTCTCAAGTTATATCTTCTTGTTTATCTCTTGATCTATATTGTAATTTACAAGAATAATAAATGTTCTATTGTGGGTATATGAAGAGTGTTATGGTTTATTTTCTTGTTAATCTATTAAATTCTCTTTGTAGTGTATAAGGACAACTAGCTTATAGATCCGTGGAATCACGAAAATTTTTACAGAATAAGGAGTTACATGCGTAAGTAAATTAACAAACAACAACGGTCGCAAATAGATTTCATTGTTTTATGAAGGGAAAAATAAGTAATAAGTCAACGATTCGATAAACAATTAGGTTTGTAATTATTAAAATAATAAACGTTCATGCATCATCGTCTTCAAATTTGATGGTCTTAAAGAGAAAATGTGTGCGGTGAATATTAATCAAGTGATTAGCCATATCCATTCCTCAAAACATCTAATAAGTTTAAAAAATGTGTACGTAAAAAGAGGCTGTGATTAATAGTATGTGTAAGATAATTTGATCCGTGAATTTACCGCACTTCAATGAAAATCAAGCATAAAAAAGTGGTGAAAAGAAATGAGATGATTGTTATTAAGTTATAATCCCAAATGAGTACGATGTGTCCCTTGCTTATAAGCTTATAAAGGATAAAAATACACCGTTGGTCCTTAAACTTGTCCAAAAGTATCGCAGATCAGGGGCCTCAAAGTTGAGATTTTAGTCGTCGTGAGTCCAAAACTTGTATTTTTGAGGCCGATTGAGTCCTTTTGACCGTAATCTATTGGTCAACACCATTATTTGTTGTTTTGTTTTGTTTTTAGTTAAAGGCATAACGGTCATTTCATATATTTTGATTATTATACTTTTTTACGCATAAAACGTTTTTATTAATATTTGCAGGGTAATTTTTGAGTAATTTTTAAATTACAAGAGAAAAGGGTAATTTTTGGGATTAAATCATTTAAATTGGTCAAATAATATTTTTATGTGATATAATTGGCAGTTAATCTACAAAATAGCGTAACTATTCAAAATCCCCAATTTCCTATTTCAATTAACATACCCCCTCTCCCCCTCTCTTTCTTCTGTCATCAATCTGCTGTTAATTATATTCAATGGCGACTTTAAAATTCAAGGGAGACCATAACAAGGTGGCCTATCTGGATAAATCAAAAGGAAGTGAGGATTATCATCAAATCCTTGACTTTTTAAACCGTTCTTCACTCAGGTATGCTTTGACTCATTGCCCTGCCATTGTCTATGACTCGTTAGTCAGGCAATTCTGGACTACGACCTCTATAAGAAATGTTGAGGGTAGGCCCCAAGAAATTGTAGCAACCATTGATGGTAGTGAATGTGTGATTTCTGAATCATCTGTTCGGACTCATCTTCATTTGAATGATGGAGAGGGATTGTTTGATTTTACAAAAACCCAGATTGTTGAGGGTATGGCAACACTTGGTTATCCAACTGATGGCACATTTATCTTTTACAAGAATAGATTTTCTCCACAATGGAAATTTCTTGTTCACACTCTACTTCAGTGCCTCAGTCCCGAGTCAGGAGGTTGGGATCAATTTTCAAGCTCTCTTGCCTCTGGTATTATTTGCCTATCTGATGGGAGGACCTACAACTTTTCTCGGTATATTTTTAGGGAGATGGTTGGGAACATAGCAGCTAATACTAAAACTAAATTTCTCATGTACCCTAGGTTTCTCCAAATGATATTAGATATTAAGACCATTGATACAAAACCCATGGCCATAGTTAGGCTTACTTCCAAATTATTTGCCACCATGAAGACTAATTTTGATGGGATCCATAAGCCCCTGTTGCCAGCTATGTTGTCTAATGGCAATAATGGTATGGTCCAGTTGTTGCTGCTGGTGATAACATACCACCCACACCAGGAAATGATGGTGCTGGTGTAGCTGTTATTGCTGGAGGTAATGTACCACATCCCACACCTGGCATAGATGGTACTGGTGAAGCAAATGCAAATACTAATAATATACCACCTTATACGTTTCTTCAGACGATGGTGCTGCTGCTAATCCAACATCTCCTCCCAGTCATACCACCACCCATGCTTACCCAGGCACCTCTACAAGGAAACCCACTCTTAGTCCAACTAGGCAGCCTTTTGAAGATGATACATTTTCAGATCGTAATTATAATGCTTCTCCTTCAAGATCCAATGACGCTCCACACTCAACGGGTAAACATACTGGTGGAGCTGAGGATTTTGATACTCTCACGTCTATGTCCTCTTTACTTAAAAGGTGCATGCAGAAGGTTGATACTTTGGAGTCAAAACTCAGGGACACCAGAAAAAAACTTGGTACTGCAGTTCTTAATTTGATTGCTAGAGTCAATAATTTGGAGGTACAACTTAAGAAGCGTAAGAGATATGTTGTGCTTTCTGACTCGGAGGATGAAAATGAAGCACCAAAGGATGATATTGACATGGATGCTCTCCACGAGTTGGCAAGTGTCTCCCTAGCAGATGCCAATACAAAGGATGCAGAGCCTGAACAAACAGAGGAGTTTAATTCTACTTTCCAGGAAGCTGAGCTTAATGATGATATTCTAGTTTCAGACACATCTTATATGTCCTATAGCAGACGCGGAACTTTGAGACGTCTAAAGAGGTTACCATATGTCTCAGCTTTTGAGAGGTTCAGTTCTCAAGTTTTTGTTGCTCAGACCTCCGTTGTTGGTGCTAGTTGTGTTGCTTCCGCTGGTGTTGCTTCCGGTAATACTTCTGCTGGTGTTGCTTCTGCTGGTCTTTGTTCGGTTGGTACAGGTATACCTTCTCTGAAAAAAATATACGGATGCGATATCCTTTTCTCTATTAAAAGTTCTAAAAATTCTCATGATTTAATAAAAACAGGTGAAGATGCTAGGAATAATGATGAACATTTCGGGGTAGAAAATGCAAATGATGAGTTTGTTGAAGATGCTGTAAATATCAATATTGGTGCGACTGATATAGGTAAAGATGCTACTACTTCAAATAGATACATAATTAAGTAGAAACCTCATATATTTTTATCAGGTTCATTGAACTATGTAAGTTTAACCAACGAGTGGATCACTTGTCTCAATTTAACTGATATGATTCTCATATTATTGATTCTCTGAAAATTTGTTATTTTACATGTGCAAAAAATAAGGAAGGGACATGCTTTTTTGAAAAAACACTATACTTGCACATGTGAAAAAAATCTATACTTGCACATGTGAAAATTTTAAAAATGGTTATATATCTTTTTTATTGATATCAATTATAAAGTTTAGTAATATATACAGTTTTCAATATTTATAAAACTATAGTATATTTCTCTATTAAAAGTTCTAAAAATTCTCATGATTTAATAAAAACAGGTGAAGATGCTGGGAATAATGATGAACATTTCGGGGTAGAAAATGTAAATGATGAGTTTGTTGAAGATGCTGTAAATATCAATGTTGGTGCAACTGATATAGGTAAAGATGCTACTACTTCAAATAGATACATAATTAAGTAGAAACCTCATATATTTTTATTAGGTTCATTGAACTATGTAAGTTTAACCAACGAGTGGATCACTTGTCTCACTTTGACTGATATGATTCTCATATTATTGATTCTCTGAAAATTTGTTATTTTACATGTGCAAAAAATAAGGAAGGGACATGCTTTTTTGAAAAAACACTATACTTGCACATGTAAAAAAAAATCTATACTTGCACATGTGAAAAATTTAAAAATGGTTATATATCTTTTTTATTGATATGAATTATAAAGTTTAGTAATATATACAGTTTTCAATATTTAAAAAACTATAATATATTTCTCTATTAAAAGTTATAAAAATTCTCATGATTTAATAAAAACAGGTGAAGATGCTGGAAATAATGATGATCATTTCGGGGTAGAAAATGCAAATGATGAGTTTGTTGAAGATGCTTTAAATATCAATGTTGGTGCCACTGATATAGGTAAAGATGCTACTACTTCAAATAGATACATAATTAAGTAGAAACATCATATATTTTTTTCAGGTTCATTGAACTATGCAAGTTTAACCAACGAGTGGATCACTTGTCTCACTTTGACTGATATGATTCTCATATTATTCATTCTGTGAAAATTTGTTATTTTACATGTGCAAAAAATAAGTAAGGAACATGCTTTTTTTTAAAAACACTATACTTGCACATGTGAAAAATTAAAAAATGGTTAGATATCTTTTTTAATGATATGAATGATAAAGTTTAGTAATATATACATTTTTTAATGATATGAATGATAAAGTTTAGTAATATATACAGTTTTCAATATTTATAAAACTATAGTATATTTCTCTATTAAAAGTTATAAAAATTCTCATGATTTAATGAAAACAGGTGAAGATGCTGGAAATAATGATGATCATTTCGGGGTAGAAAATGCAAATGATGAGTTTGTTGAAGATGCTGTAAATATCAATGTTGGTGCGACTGATATAGGTAAAGATGCTATTACTTCAAATAGATACATAATTAAGTAGAAACCTCATATATTTTTATCAGGTTCATTGAACTATGCAAGTTTAACCAACGAGTGGATCACTTGTCTCACTTTGACTGATATGATTCTCATATTATTCATTCTGTGAAAATTTGTTATTTTACATGTGCAAAAAATAATTAAGGAACATGCTTTTTTTTAAAAACACTATACTTGCACATGTGAAAAATTAAAAAATGGTTAGATATCTTTTTTAATGATATGAATGATAAAGTTTAGTAATATATACAGTTTTCAATATTTATAAAACTATAGTATATTTCTCTATTAAAAGTTCTAAAAATTCTCATGATTTAATGAAAACATGTGAAGATGCTGGAAATAATAATGATCATTTCGGGGTAGAAAATGCAAATGATGAGTTTGTTGAAGATGCTATAAATATCAATGTTGGTGCGACTGTGTAGGATCGTTATTTTTATTGTGTTGATGATTCGGGTGGTCTTGGGAGATCAAAATACATGTTAGCCATTAGAGAGAGAAAGTTAGAGAGTTGGGTGTTTCTTGGTAGAGAGTTACTTCACAAAAGTTGAATATTAGATTGAAAAGCACCACCCCTTCCATGGATGGAAGGGGTATTTATAGTTACATGAAATACGACCTCCTATCGGCCTGTGGATCAGGGATACAGTGGGTAAAGACCCGTCCTTCCTCCACGGTGTTGCACTAAGCTATACTACGCTACAAACTAATAAATAAACTACTAAATAACGAAACTAACGACAAGTCTACGAGCTAACATATGCTAGACCATTATTGGGGTGACCGACTCTTTAACATGGAATTTTCTAATTCCTAACAATCTCCCCCTAAGGGAGGTCACCCCATGAAATACATTTTTGCTTCCTAGCATTCTATCTTTGACTTCGTTCTGGAGCTCGTAGACTTGAATTCTTCAATTACTGCAATCTTTGTGCTTTTGTAGCGATTCTTCAAAGTCCGCATTGATTTGTACTTTCAGTGGAGGCCTTTAACTGATCCACATCTTTGATGATCTTCGAGCTTTCATTGAGATCATCAGCCACAGTAAATCTCTCTGGATCATCCATAGTTGTGTTGCCTTCATGTGAAGTTGTGACATTTGGACCGACATGCTCACACTTTTGAATCATGACATCTTTCCATCAGAGTAGCGGAAGCCTTACTGGTTCATGATATTTGCAGCAGCGAAGCATAAGCATAGTATGAAATATCAGAGCCAGGTTATGTAGATATGCACCAGTCATGATTTCTTCAAATTAAGTGTGGATGTTGTGAGCATGCGGCTTTGGATTGACTCCTCAATTCTGATCAGCTGCAACCGTTCAAGTGTACCTGCAAACAACAGTTAGCAATAAAACACACGAAAGTGTCTTTGATCACTTTCGCTGAATTGAGGTACACGCCCACGGTTCCCCGTTGATCAGTACAAGTACTGCCTGTGATCAGGTAGGATTCCTAAGAATCTCCTTGACAGGGTTTCGCAGCTGTTCTAGCTGTTCTCAAACCGGAACGTCTCAAAGAAGACAACACGGAGTGAGTGAACTAGCAAATTGAGATTCACTGATTGATGAAGAATGATTTGAAAAACAATCGCGTATTGCTTGAAGAAAGAGTTTTGCAATACGATGAAGGTTTTATGAGAAAGATCAATTTTCAATAAAAACACTTTTTGTATTTGAAAATAGTACACAATCGACGTGCTAGCGAAAAGAAGAGATTCGCACATCGAACGGTTTTTCTAAAAGTATTTTTTCAATCAGAGATACTTTTTGAATTTGAAAACATAAGTACACATTCGACGTGCTAGAGAAAAGAAGATTTGCACATCGAACGGTTTTTCCAAAAGTATTCGTCAATTCCATTCCTGGACCAAGGTTGATTCAAGACTGAATCGCCCCATTGTTTCTATCCAGTTGTCACAAGTTTGATCTTACGAGAAGATCTCACATGTCACCCACCAAGAGCTTGTTTGATGTTGGCTCTAGAAGGATTTCCATCTTCATCGTGAATACTTTTACATACCACTCAGATGTTCTGGCAATACCACAAGGATAATGCGTAGGACTCTTAATATATATACTTACTTTCCACATTGTGTGAAATAGCAAGTCTTCATGAATTTAGTGTCCTAATGAGATATTGTGGATGATCTCATGGCTCTAAACTCAATAGTGCATTTTTGGTTCCTTTGCCGGAGACTAGGGAGAGGGTCTCCTTCTTCAATATCAACAATCTCTAAGAGAAAGTCGATAGATTATGTAGGTTCCCCGTGAGAATGAAACAAGCCCTTTTAAGAGGAACTTGAGTGGTTTGGGAAGTTTAGTGCAGTGCATCACTGGGTCCATGATGTCTTGTCTTCAATACCAGTGTTACCTTAGTAACCACCAGTAGCATATGAATTGAACCCGGTTTCTGCCCTAAGGTTGAATTGATGGAGGGCTATTTCTTTTCACCCTTTTTCACATTCAGTTCTTTTTCATTCTTCAACCCCTTCAGTGCTTACCGAGACTTCATTACTAGAACCTTGTTGGGTTAATTCCAGTACTAGCTCTGTCTCAGTCCGCACTCTTCCCATATCTCACTTTTCTCCTTTTTTCATCATACCTAAAGACTCTACACTATCTAGTGGATTGTCCCTGGGTAGATCCCTCCGGTTCTGGCGGATCGTGGGAACTAATACCTAACCTAACCATCCTTATAACACCATGCATAAAGTAAATTGGTCGGTCTTTTGGTACAGTTCATTCTTCCTTAAAACCAATTGAAAAATCATTTGGAAAAACAATCAAGGTACTTGTGATACGAGATCAAAGCATTTTGTACCTTAATAGTTTTGATCATTTAGAAAACCTCCCCCTCAACATGTGCGTATGATTTAGAAATTGTTTAGCACAAGGAGGCAAGAGGACTTTGAAATATTTTCTTTGATCACAATTTTCATACGAAAAAGCCATTTGATTTTCATGGTAAAATTCTCCCCCTCAATATGTGCATAGGATAAGTGAAATCATTTTTATCACATAGAGGCAAGAGTTCTTTTGAAGCACATCCACGATTAGAAAATCCATTAAGAAAACCATTTGAAAACACAATCAAGGTACTTTATAATCTCTTTTAAAAAACTTTTGTACCTCGATGGTTTTGCTCCCCCTCAATATGTGCTTCGAGATTCGAAAGCGTTTAGCACATATGAGAGAGCAGCCTGCACAACTGAATCAAAACGATCAACTTATATCAATTTTCATTATTAAATCACAAATTCTCCCCCGATCAAAAATATCAAATCCTTTGAGATTTTGGATCCCAAGTGATTTAATTAGGTTTAGAAAAACATGGGAGAAAATGTGGCCTTGTTTAAATACTCATCTGGTTTTTGGATAAATCCTCCTCCTCAACATGTGCATTATGTATATTGAAATCGTTTGGCACATGGAGGCAGGAGTGCCTTTAAAGGACTAAAACCAATTCCATTTAAAACAGATTTGAGATTTAAAACACGATCTCTACCCCGATCAGAAATATCAAACCATTTGAGATTTGTGATCCCAACTGATTTAAATCATTTAGAAAAATTTGGGGAAAGACGTGGCAAGATTCAATTATGAAAGATGACAGATACGGACCATATTAAGACATTAAAGATTGTTAGTGTCAGGTATGATAGTTTTTAAGAGATCTTTTAAGTAAAACAAAACAATTTCACAATCAAACAAGAACAAAAAAGATTTCATTTTGAAAGACCTTGATTCTAAAGAAAAAATCATACCATGACATAACATTAAATCTTTAGATCACCACTTTTTGTTGTACAAAATGGACTTTTTGAAGATATATTGTATGAAAATATTTTAAATTAAATCACTCTCCCCCTCAATCGATGACCGAAGTCGATAATTGAGTGACTTAAGTTTTGATAAAATGAAGTTTGGTGATTTTCAAAATTTAGTTCAATGTATTTTCAAAACAATATATTCCATTTTCAAAACAACTTATTCAAATTAAGTCAAAATTGTTTAAAAATGGTATCCTGCACAAAGATACATTAGTGGTTGAGAAGCTTCCGTTGTTGTTGTTGTAGGGTTGGAAGAAAAACCGTCTGCAAATGCAGTGAGACTTCTTCTTACGTTGCATTTGAATGCCAACTGAGGTCCAATTAAGCTCCGTTTCTTCACTTGCTGAAGAAAACCATCTGCTGATGCAGTAAGACCTCTTACGTTGCATTTCATGCCAACTCTCCATTGAAGTCCAGTTAAGCTCTGTTTCTTCATTTGTCAACCCAAGATATAGTTACCCTTTCCTTGCGGCATCCAATCATCTTCAATTGTGGGATCCGGATCGGGAACATTCTTTTATACCAATATACCTGCATACGTTAGTGAACACACATACAAATATATGGTGGTCGACATCACCCAAACAACAATCGACTAATTAAAGTCAATTCAACATATCAATCAATTCATATATGGCATGGGGTTTATGTGTTAATCAAACTCTAATCATCTAAACCTAACAATCATATCCTAAATTCCTAGTCCTTCGACACAGGCAAATATCATTTTTAATTAAGCACGTAGGATAATTAAGAAAGCTCGTTAGATGATATAGATTTGAAAACATTCTCCCCCTCAATCAATGACTCATTTTCTTGAAAAGTTTTAAAAGTGCTGAAGTCATTGATTGAGTTTTCAAAAACTCTGAATTTGATTGTTTTTAAAGCAACTCTTTTTCCACCATTTTGTTAAAACACCAAATATTTTTCTGAAGAATTTTAGACGGAAAAACATTTGTGTAGGAACAGCAGTCCTTCGACATACTTTCCTTGTTTTGTTTTTAGGATAAGTGCATGAAATATTTTGAAAATAGTTTAAGCGTAGCACTTTCCTTCTTTAAAAAACGGGTTGCTATCTGAAATAATAACAAGCCATTGTTTAAGCACGGGTTACAGTCAGAAGTAACTGCAAGCCATTATTTGAAGCCCGGGTTACAGTCTGAAATAACTGTAAGCCATTTTTGAAGTGCGGGTTACAGTCTGAAATAATTGTAAGCCATATTTTGAGACATGTTTTGAAAAGAATATTTACACCTCCTGCTCGAACTTCATCTAAAGTCCCGTGCCATTATTGAATGACATTTCTAAGACCGTAGATGTTATCGATACCAGAAGACATGTCATGAGAAAACAATATTTTTGGCATTTTTCAAATTTTCTGATTTTTATGGGTTTTTGAAGGTTTTATATTTTTCTATTTTCTTTTTCTTGGTTTTATATTTTTCTATTTTGTTTTTTTGATAAATATATACAAGGATAGAATAGATGATATAGTTAAGAAGATGATGATACGAGTACCGAGATAAGGATATCGAGCAGCCCCGTTGAAGAAGATAGAAGTCATCATCCCTAAAACTTTCACCACCAAAGCTTTCGAGGCTCTTGCATTGAAGAAAGAAATTGAACCATCTGAAAGTGAGACTTTGGCAGCTTCCCCCCAAACCGAAAATCCTTTAGCTGAGCAGATTCGAAGCTTTATTTCAAGCTTGCCTTAGCCAGGTGCACAGAGAAGCACACCATTATCATAAATCCCGCTGCTCTTATTAAGACCGATAATCGAGATTCTCCATTCGGGGTTATATCATCCATAAGAACAGCAACGTATCATCCCACACATAAATAATCTTCTCAAATTTCATAACCACTGAAGTCTGAAGCGATCCATTCCAAAAGGTGTCAAGAGAGCAATTCCCCCAAGTAGTTGAATTGTTGCAGTCAGCCTCTTTGTATAATGCTCTAGAACTCTCCCAAATACACTTCATGAGGGGAATGAAGAACACCTTCCCATGTTCACATTTTTCTTCCCTGATGAACGTGTATGAAGCTCAAGAACCCGAAGTACACCAATATCCAAGAACTCTCCCGAATACTCATCAAGAGGGTAATGTAGAACACCTCCCCTATGTTCACATCTTTCGTCCCTGATGAATGTGTATGAAGCTCAAGTAACCGAAGTATACCAATACACAAGGAATGAATAACTGATAACATTGAAGAAGCAGGCCAAGTCACTGATTATCTCTGCGGGTGACAATCTATGCGGATGTCAACACCGGAATAAGTGATTATATCTCTGAATCACTGATTAAGCACTCAAGTGAAACAGCTGAGCATCCCCAATGTACACGATCTCTCTCCCCTGATCATTGCGATACCATCGAAATCACCACACACTAGTGTACCTCTTTTATCTTCAGAAACTTTTTCTAACATCACTTCCCCCACGTAGTTGGAATAATAACACTTAACGCCTTAATGAGTAAAACCTTGAGTTTCTCTGCGGTCATGACATTTGTTTTCCCGGGATATCTTCAATCACTTAGAAGAATTAAGTTCATCAAGTTTACTCGTCATGAGTCAAACCTTGAGTTTCTCTGCGGTAATAACATTTGTCTTCCCGGGATATCTTCAATTTCTTAGAAGTATTAAGTACATCAAGTTTACTCGCGTTTAGATGCTTGTCTCCTTCCCCCTTTCTAGTTTTGATACTTCAGAATCAGCAACTCTTTGAATGCCCAAATACTTGAAATTTGTTGAGAAGATCGCTTGAAGTCTTTGTGAGAATCAACTTGCTGAAGACTCACTCTGACTATTTTTATCAACCCTTATGTAGACAATTTGAAGTGACCACTGAAGAAGAAAAACCGATATACCCTACTTTGAAACTGAAGTCAACTTCCCCACAGTTGTATCTTAAGCTTGCACCTAATGATGGAAGAACGGTGTAGAGAATTTATGCTTCAAGCAAATCTCTAAGTACTCACTACCCAAACAGAGTATGAGACATTAACACCTCTTGAGATTATCCACACCGTCATATGCGTGTGACACTGAGTAAAACAAAGTAACTCCTAATAGTGATAGTTAACCAGGTCTTCAACCATCCACCTCGACTGCTGGTAACTAGATAAACCAAGTCTTCAACTCAAATTCTTAAGCCCGAGCAAGTTATCAAATAAGAACACGCCTTTGTGAAAGTCAACTTCATTCTCAAATAAGTGATAAATGATTAACTCCGAAGTAATCACCTTGTGTCAAATGTCCAACAACAGTCAATATCAACGTCTCGAGTAGTCACAGATAAAGAATATGAGCAAGTCTAATTGGGAATTGAATCTGACTTGTAACTTTCTCCCAATTAGTGCTCTCCCCTACACTGACAATCTGTTAGATAAAAGCCCAGAATAAGAAGAAGTCTTTTGATAATCGCATGCAACTAGTCTTTTAGTCTTCTAACATACAGCAGAAAATGTAGAACCGACTGTAGACTCGACCTTCTTCTAGATTGTCCAGTTGGGGAATAGATAATTAACATCTTCAATTCACACCAAAAAGCATCCCACCAAAAAGCATCCTAATTAACTTACATCTTGCAAATCCCCTTAACTAAAATCCCTCCCAATCAAACAAGAACAGAAAGATGTTCATCAAGGAAATCAGCAATCAGGCCGCAACGAACACACAAGATGGTAACACCAAACTACCAATCACATCAAACAAGAACAGAGAGATTGTTCGGAATCATCATGTTGATGTATACGTGAAGCATTAACCGGAAGCACTTTGTCGATAAGCTCATCAATCTGAGTGAAGATGTCAACCAACGGCTCTTAGAAGAGAAAAACTCCATGTGAAGATGACCCGATAAGAAGAAGCTCGGTTCTTACATGAGTTTAGAGACGTATGACCATTTATATTCTCAAATATCAATCAACAATGCAAAAAATTCACACTTCTTCTCCCCCTCAAGAATTGCATACGGAGATGCCATTCTTGAATAAATAAGTGAACATTATCCAAATGTAGTCTATTCACACTTCTCCCCCGCAAAATCAGCACAGGATGTCGCCATCTTCATTATAGTTGAGAAAGTGGAATCAGAAAACAATCAACAGTAGCCCGGTTCACTTGATGACTGAAGCGCATGGAAAAAGTATGAAGCATGTTGATGAGAATGGTCATAATAAGAAGATTTCTCTTCTTCAGAAGATAAAGCGCACTGACACGTACACTTTTCTTTTCTTTAGAGAACGAGGCCTGAACTGATGTGAACAGACGTCATTATCTCTCTCTCTTTTCAATCTCTTGGCAAAACTTGTAATCAACCCCATTATCATTCTGTAGGCTCTTTGTCGTGACAACTGATGGAGAAAACCCAATATGATGAATTTGACCCCGAAGTAAACTAACCCGAACTCGTGACTTAAACTTGCACATATGAAACAAAGAGCGGTGTCGTGACTTCATCCTCCATTGAATCTCTAAGTACTCTATACTCCTCATCCAACCAACCATCAAGTATAAGACGTACATCACCTCTTGAAAATCCACAATTGAATGTGACACTGAGCACTACAATGTAACTCCTTAAAGTGATAGTTATTTTGTAGTGGTAAGAGCCCAATTCCCCCAAGTGGTAAAAGAAAAGGTAAAAGACACCCAACAATAACTAGATTTCCAAGTCTTCGTTTTTGAACATAAGCTTGAACAAGGATCATGAAGAATCTTCATCCAACCATCCCCGATACCTTCAGATACTAAGTACACTTGCCCGTGATATTTCACTTCAACCTCAAATAGATAATATTGAATTAACGCCGTTGTCACATCCTCTGGTTAACTGCTCAAATCTAGCCTTCTTTGACATTTAAACGAACTCTGATAATGGTTTCATCCCGACCATGGTTAAAAGCACATAACCCCGTAAAACCATGTAATAACCAAATTGCCATGAAGAAAAACCCAAACACACACCCAATTCATGAAGTACACCCTTTTATCCCTTCATTGAAGCAGAAACCGTAGCATCAGCATCAAGTAAGATCCAAAATTACACTTTCTCTTCTCCAAGATGGTTCCATCATTACGGGATTTTACAACTCTATGGTTTAAACCGAGAAATAGTTTCTTTCGCGGGATTTTACAAAACCAAGAATAAACCGTAAGATAGATCCGGAAATGCACTTTACTAATACCAGGATGTTTCCATTGTCACGGGATTTTACAAGTCTATGATTTAAACCGAGAAATAGGTTCTTTCGCGGGATTTTACAAAATCAAGACATAACCGTAAACAATGTCAGCTTGAATGTGTACTGACAACTTTGGTTTCGGTGAATATCTGTTTTAGGGGAACATGCAGTGGTTCGTCAATGGTTCATTATCCAGCATTATCAACATCATCAACCATCCAATCAACACTTTGGTAAACACATCATTCACGTATTCTATCGGCTACTGAAGTGACAACATGGAGAAGTAAACGCGATATACCAAACTTGATCTTGAAGTGAACTTCCCAGATTTGTTACTTAAACTTGTACTAATCCTTGTGAAGAAGAAACGGTGTACCCAATGTACAAAACCTCTTGACGTTTCCTCAACTGCGTGAGACACCGAAGTGATAGTTGCGTTGTGGGTTAAATGAGAGAGAATCACAAACGTAACTAAATAGCCAAGTCTTTATCACACTCTATAAACGCCCAAATAAGTCATCTTCGAGGAAGGGAAGACGAAATAAGTCAACGTGCCGGGAAAACCACACTTCAAATCCAAATAAGAAATACCATACAAACAACCCTGTAGTCAACTTTGTTCAATAAACAATTCAAGCTGTGACATAATTTTCTCCGTGGAAATGTGTATACCAAAGTACCCAACCACATACCACAACTAATCTCATCATCAAATCTCATGATCAAATATCATCAGCGCATCTCATATTAGCCCATTCTCATAAAAGCAATCCAGTTTTGAGGTGCCCATATGATCAATAACAAAATCCAGGTCATCACACATACTACTCATACACGAGAATTATCAATTCTTATATATCCATATTTCAAAATATATCAAGTATCAAATATCATTTCGTATCAAAAATCAAGTTCGGATATCGTTGGTCCAAGGTAGTGTGTAATGAACCCATGATATACCAAGTATCTTCACACGACCTAATTAAATACTCCATATCTATGATATATGCTACTTGGCGAAGAAAATCACGTTCCAAATAAAAGATACCACACTAACAATATTCCATATAACATGAAAATATTGTGGGTTTTGAAAAATATCTTTCATAGCAAGAAGTAACATGTAAATCTAACGACACCCACGAACCAAATAAACGGCGCATATGAACCTTTTCATAGTCCACGAGACCAAGTCCATATTGATATTACATGATCTGGGCCCAAAGAATTTACATTAGGCATCTGATCCAGCCCATATACTCACGTCCATATTTAGTCAAACCCTAAATATCCGGATATTTATCATACCTCTCACTTGTTAGATCACAAACCCTAAGAAGTCTCTCACACTAAGACGCAGCCACCTCTCATCCTAATTTCTCTCAGAAAAAATAACCGCCTCCCAATTACAGATCCTTAACCCCAAAAACACATTTCAGTTAACCCAATCTCAATGACATACGCCTCCCACATTAATCTTTCAAATCAAAACCGGATTAGAGAAAAAGAAACCAATCAAACTCATAAACCTTCATCACCAATCGGCCTAACTCTTAACCTAATCTGAGCAACTTTTATCTTTAGAGAACACCATGACCTCGCCACAGAGATGGCATGAGGTGCGTGATATCACAGCCACAGGGATGGCTTGGACATATGAGTCGGCTTCAAACACAACTTCCAGGTAGGTATAATCTTGACTCTTGTAAGCATTATTGCCTTAGAACGAATTGATAGAAAGAAAATAACTTTTTAGTTATATTTCTTATCTATTTGATTTCGGAAAATAATTGAAGAATTAGCTTCAAAAATGAATCGATGAGGATAAGCATTCGTGTGTTTGACTCTTGACAGTCATGATGTTATATCTTCAACAAACACGAAGCAATCTGAGATTTAATCGATGTAGTCCGAGTCTTAGATCTGTGAGGATAATTTTCATTCGTGTAAATGTTCTTTTAATGGACCTTGTGTATTTGAAATACCACACGAAGAAAAGATCTGAGATCATAAATATTCGTTTCATTATGAGTCTTGGAAATAATGAGAGTTGAGGAGAGGATGGTGAGGGTCTTGGTGAGTCAAGATGTAGGATGTTTGTTTCGGATCAGTTTAAGCTCAGGTCTTCACGTTTTCTGTTTTTATGGACTGATAATGCTGAGAATAACTGAGGTCGTGTAGTTTGGTTATGGTATACGGTTTGAGTCTATTTGTGGTCGTGTTTTGGTTCTTGGTTTTCATGGTCAACAAGTCATAGTCTTCTTCTTCACTTCTGTACCAAATCGCTAGTTTACTGGACAAGTCGCTAGCCAAGTCGCTAGGACAAGTCGCTAGCCAAGTCGCTAGGACAAGTCGCTAGCCAAGTCGCTAGGACAAGTCGCTAGCCAAGTCGCTAGGACAAGTCGCTAGCCAAGTCGCTAGGACAAGTCGTAGCGACTTGTAAAGACAAGTAGCTATAAGAGGTGCAATGTATCTGGTCAGTTTTGTGTCAAATCGCCAGCAAGATTTTTTATGTTTTCTGATGAGTTTTCCGGCTACTTTTCCGACCACCTTCATACTAAACCCAGAAAAACTATCATAAAAACTGCTACTTTAGACCCGTTTGACCACACAGATGACAGTTTGACCACATATTTCTCACGGATTGGTAACAAAAATCAAAAAAAATGATAAACGCATGTGAAACAAGACAGATAAAACTTGATTGGACCATATGACTTATTATTATTTTGACCATCCTTAAAAGGATACAAAATATGTTAAAAGATAGTATTATCAGAATACACAAAACATTTTCCGACCCTCACAAGTTACCAAAAACATTCAAAACATGTATCAAAAACTGTAATAACACATCAAAACATCATAACCGCATCCAAAACCAAACCAGCCTCATAAAACGAACCGTGGAAACAAAACCATAAAATCATCAAAACAACAAAACCTTGTCTCTGATACCAATTGTAGGATCGTTATTTTTATTGTGTTGATGATTCGGGTGGTCTTGGGAGATCAAAATACATGTTAGCCATTAGAGAGAGAAAGTTAGAGAGTTGGGTGTTTCTTGGTAGAGAGTTACTTCACAAAAGTTGAATATTAGATTGAAAAGCACCACCCCTTCCATGGATGGAAGGGGTATTTATAGTTACATGAAATACGACCTCCTATCGGCCTGTGGATCAGGGATACAGTGGGTAAAGACCCGTCCTTCCTCCACGGTGTTGCACTAAGCTATACTACGCTACAAACTAATAAATAAACTACTAAATAACGAAACTAACGACAAGTCTACGAGCTAACATATGCTAGACCATTATTGGGGTGACCGACTCTTTAACATGGAATTTTCTAATTCCTAACAGACTGATATAGGTAAAGATGCTACTACTTCAAATAGATACATAATTAAGTAGAAACCTCATATATTTTTATCAGGTTCATTGAACTATGTAAGTTTAACCAACAAGTGGATCACTTGTCTCACTTTGACTGATATGATTCACATATTATTCATTCTGTTAAAATTTGTTATATTACATGTGCAAAAAATAAGGAAATGGACCTGCTTTTTTGAAAAAAAACTATACTAGCACATGTGAAAAAAATCTATACTTGTACATGTGAAAATTTTTAAACTGATTAGATATATTTTTTAATAATATAAATGATAAAGTTTAGTAATATATATGCAGTTTTCAATATTTGTAAAACTATAGAATATTTCTCTATTAAAAGTTTTAAATGTTCTCATGATTTAATGAAAACAGCAAAAGATGCTGGAAATAATGATGATCATTTTGGGATAGAAAATGCAAATGATGAGTTTGTTGATGATGCTGTAAATATCAATGTTGATGCAACTGATATAGGTAAAGATGCTACTATTTCAAATAGATACATAATTAATATAAACCTCATATATTTTTATCAGGTTCATGATTTAAATGTTCAGAAAATTTGTTATTTTATATGTGCAAAAAATAGGGATGGGACATGCTTTTAAAAAAAAATCTATACTTGCACATGTGAAACAAATCTATACTTGAACATGTGAAAATTTTAAAAATGAGTATATCTTGTTTATATTCATAATTAAGTAATTGCTAATCCTTAAGATTTAATGAAACAGGAGAAGATGCTGAAAAAAACAATGTTGATAAAGATTATATTACGTCAAATATATTAATAATTAATTATAATTAATTAGTATTGCCATAATCGGTCGTGACTAATGAAAATATACATACTCTTCCTGGTGCAGACACAAATGATTCTTCTGGCCTCATTAACAAAGGGAAAACAAATATGATGGATGATAACAGTTCTTCTGATCAAGAAAAGTTGTTCAAAAATTTAGAAAAAGAAAAAATTGCAGAGAATGATGCAGTTCCTTCAACTGATACTACTATGGATGAAAAACTTGGAGAGGGTGATGCAGTTCCTTCAGTTGATACTAGTAATGACAATGATGAAGAATTTGCAAAAAAAATCCATGCTGAGAAACATGCACAATTTGGAAGGAGAATACAAGTTGAGAAAGAAGCACAACTGGCTAGCGCCCTAACCACCCTGAGAAAAAAAGAATTGGATGCTCAATCTATGATGTATAGTGACACTGACTGGGCTGATATTTTGGCTAATGTTGCAACAAAATCTTCTCTTAAAAAGGAACTATTAGGCGATGATGTGACAGAGGATGACTATCCTACTAGGATGGTTGCATTAATAAAAAAGAAGCAGCAGGCTATTGCTGAACGTAAGGCTAAGGAGAAACGGGACAGGCCAATGTCTCAAGCTCAGCAAAGAGAGTTTATGCGAAATTTTGTGAAAAATCAGAGTTGCTTTCTTTATAGCTCTGGATGGACCATGAATCAAGTCAAGCGCTTACCTGATGAAAAGCTTAGGGCAGAATATGAGAAGCTTCGACGGGCCCTTGAGAAAGCTCATTTCGGAAAGTATAGGAATAGTTTGAGCAGCTCTAAACCTCTGTTAGATGAACCTTATCCCAAAAGGCTTAAGACTTCTAATATTTGTGACTCTTTTGATGAGGTTGCTGCTGGTTCTTCTCAACATGATGGGTCTAGTCAACCTACCGCTGATACTACCTTTTCTTATGTGGAGTTGGTTACTACGCCTTCTGCTTCTTCTGGTGACAAACCCTCCATTCCTACTGTTGCTTTTGTGGAGACACCTAAAGCTCATATACCTTTTGTTTCTACTCCAAATATCTATTCATGTACCTCTTACAGGAAACGAAGGAAGTCTTTGGCTAAGAAGCCTGTTCCTAAGCCAATTGAGGACTTGGATGATCAGGTTTTTCTTAAGTTTGATTCTGAGAGTGAACCTGATGACGATCCCCCTCTTCTTCGGAATGATATTTCTGCATGGGAAATCGTGTTTACACCTCTGGGAGAAATAAATTCAATAATATGGAATAATGGTGTCACCAAGTACTTTACCTTTCTTAAGGAAATTTTGCATATGGTGAATAAAAAAGACTTAATGTATCTCTATGCAATGGTGGATAATCATTATGCAAGGAACACTGCTTCAGGGGTTGGTCTCAAGCTTTGGAATGATTTAAAGGTATTGATAGAATCCCTTGAAGGTGGGGATGCTTACTCAGTCTGGTCCAACCAACAGTTTTGGCAAGTGAGGAGTTGGAGGTTATACCCCTTCTCGAATGTTCACATATTGGAGACTATGACTGGAGAAGTGCTATATATGTTTGTGGATGTGCCATATCCGTTGACGGCCAAGATTATGGAAAGGATGCTTAAGCACAAGTTAGAGATTGGAAAAATGGTTGTTGGTAATGACTTAACTACTGCTGAGAAATTGGTTAGGTTCATTAAAAATCAACTTGTTAATGCTCAGGTTCATGGTAAAATTAAAAAATAAATAAAAATAAATAAATAAATAAATAAATAAATAAGTAAAAATAAAAATAAAAATTATTTTTAAAGTAACTTGCATATAATAAATTTTTTTTTGAAGTGCTATGTTTTCAAACAAACAAATGTTGTGATCATAAATCCATTGACAGTTGCTGACTTACTCAAAATAAGATGGTTCTCAATGTACCATGGTCTAATAAACTAAAACATTGGCTACTCCATGAGCAAACGGCTCTGGTAAAGAGACCTCAAATCCGTTAATGGCTGACAAATTGCCAAAAATTGTATGGTGCTCAACTCACCATATCTGTGTAGATGAAGAGTTGGCTAGCCCACAAGTTCATGGCTTGTGGTAAAGGCAGTGGAAAACCATGGCTAGTCCTGAGTAAAACGGCTACAGGTAAAGACATGTCAAATCCGTTGATGGCTGTGATGATTTGCACAAAATCATTAGGGTTTTCCAACTCACCAATGATTCACGTTCCAAGATTTGGACTGGTTATTAGTTCACCAGGGTGATGGCATAATTCCACCAAAGGACTAGCTAGCCCAAGAGTGAGTAGCTACTTGGTAAAGGCTCATCAAATCTACTACTGCTGGTGGTTACTACTTATGTTGCTGCTGGTGTGTTATCGTTGCTGCTGCTAAAGTCTATTGTTGTTGTCTTATTGTTGCTTCTAAACATCATATATAAATCAACAATCTTTGGAAGTCGACATCTATGTGAATGCAGACTGGTTCTTGCTGGTATAGTACTTATATTGTTATAATAATATTCAAATCAGTTTATGTTTATAAGTTTGTTAGAGAAAGGGATATGCATGAAATATATTAGTAAGTGATAATGCATATCTTCTCTACAAAGTTTTATAGTAAATGTCGTTTAGGGATTCTTGTAGTTTATATTAGGAAGTGATAATTATTTTAGTGAAATTATATTCACATGTGTAGTATCTTCAATTAGGCGATTTAAGGTTTTAATAAGTTTTCTTCACTTGTGAAGAAAATCAGAAGGCATTGGATAATTGAGATATATAAGTTCGAAATAAGTGTAGTTGTAATATCTTCAATTAAGTGATCTAAACTTTTATTAAGTTTTCTTCACTTGTGAAGAAAATCAAAATGCACTGTATAATTGAGGTATATAAGTGTAAATAACTATTATGGTATGACTGAAACATGTTGCTGCTTCTTTTTAATTGTCATTAAGATATCTTTTACTGTGTTATAATTTACTATGATTCAACATGTGTGGTTTGCTATTTGCAGATGCTTTCGCAGTTCAGTTATTGAAAGATATGATATGACTGAAACTTAATATGTGAATGATGCTGATAACTTGAATGGTCATGTTGGTTCACTTAATCCTGCATGTGATCAGTTTTAATTCTTTGCTTTATAATGATCACTTATGAGAAAATTCATCTTTGAAATGTCTTTAGTTATTAGTTTCATAGCATTTAGATTCACTCATGTCCTTTTTTTTATTCGTTTGATGTTTTATATCCAAATAAAACAAAAATATTGACATTAATTAAGAGGACAATAAATATTGATTATCTCTTACCATAGTGAATATTGTATATCCAAGTAAACTTTGTTAGGAGGCCCATTGTTTTCCAAGGCTACTACAAAAAACAGAGTCCATACGTCTGTAACTAATCTCATTTCATTCTTTTTCTTGAGATCAAAAGAGATATAAATTGGTTCAACTGATTAGAAATTACACTTAAATGTGCAGAAGAGAATTAATTGATGATGAGGACTTGCTTCATATAGCAGATACTCACTCTTAAGATTATAGATAGGTAACCTGAATCTTTATATTTTTGTCTACATAGTTATAATTTGACAAGTGAAACTTCTGATTGTTGCATTTGAAAGTGATATGTAATGTTAAATTGATTGGTGACAGGAAAAAGAACATACGTAAGTTGCTGCTGGTGTCTTATCATTGCTGTCGCTAAAGTATGTTTTTGGCGATAAAAATCATGTATCAATCCGCAACTTTTTGAAAGCCGAGATTTATGTAGAAACTTGAAATTAACCTTGTAAAATTAAAGTTTAGGGGAGGCTTGTTAGAAATTATTAAAATTGTAATAGTACATTGTTGCTGGCGTATGTGGTTCCTGTAGTAAAATATAAAGTTCTTGCTGGTATAGTATTTATATTGTTATAGTAAATAGTCAAACATGTTTATTTTTTGAAATTTGTTAGAGAAATGTATATGCATGAATTATATTACGAAGTGATAATGCATATCTCCTCTACACGTTATCTAGTAAATGACGTTAAGGGTTTCTTCTAGTATAAAAGAAACTCTCGGAAATGTAAAATGTATACCATGAAAAAACACTTTTAATAGTTAAAAAAACAATTTTAGTTATTCTTCCTTAACTCTTTTGTTTATATCATTTAATTGGTAATTTCTTGAATTTAATGGGATAACAACTAAAGAAAATGTAAACGATATAAACTTTTCTAATATTAAAAAAAATAATTGGTTATAAACGTTACAAAGGATGTTTATTGGACTTGGATTGTGGGCATTTGAATTGGTTGAAAGCCCTTTTAGGCCCAAACTTAATCCAAAAATAAAGTTGCAGATAAAATCAACCACACACTCCTATGTAAGACCTATTTTACTCAGTTAAAGAAAACACAATTAAAATCAACCACACACTCCTACCTAACTTAGTTAAAAGAGAGAGAAATAATCATCGGCTTGGATTTTTGAGATAATCAATCTTATTTAATCATCAGATTTAAGAAAGGTAGAATTCAAAATCTTATTTAATTGCTTATATCTATGAAAATATGCTGATTGATTGTAATATGTGATTAATTTGAATATTAGGAAGTTCGGTAAGATTGCTTATTTTGTTTATTAATAGGGAAAATGTGATTGATTGGAATATTAGGACTAGGGCACGAGCTATTTGATAAAATACCCCACTAATTTAGTAGAAAAAGTTTAAAGTTTTCGCATGTGAAAAGTTTAAAATACCCCACTAATTTAGGGCAAGTATGATGGTCCTAATGATGATCCTACATATATTTCGTATATTTCTCACCGGTGGATTTAAAAAACCTCGTGAATTAACTTGGGTTACAGGTGTGGTTCTAGCTGTATTGACTGCATCTTTTGGTGTAACTGGTTATTCCTTACCTCGGGACCAAATTGGTTATTGGGCAGTTAAAATTGTAACAGGTGTACCTGACGCTATTCCTGTAATAGGATCACCTTTGGTAGAATTATTGCGCGGAAGTGCTAGTGTGGGACAATCCACTTTGACTCGTTTTTATAGTTTACACACTTTTGTATTGCCGCTTCTTACTGCTGTATTTATGTTAATGCTAATGTGATTGACTGGAATATTAGGAATAGGACACAAGCTATTTGATAAAATACCCCACTAATTTAGTAGAAAAGTTTAAAGTTTTCACATGTGAAAAGATTTAGATATTTGTTAAACCTTTTACATGACGAAATGAAACTAATAGCTACATATGTAATTGTTTGTATATCTTAACTGAAATTAAATATGAAGAACTCAAAAAGAATAACAAGAAGCCAAATTGTTGAGAAGAAACATACAGAAAAAAGAATAACAAGAAGCCAAAAAGTAATAGATGATGAAGGAACAAGTAAAAGAAAAGGAAGAAAGACAAAGGAAAGTACTGAAGCTTCTACTTCTTCAGGCCCCAGACATGTATCTTCTAAGAAGTTAAAAACAAAAATGGGAAAAATGACCAAAAAACAAAAAAATGCTAAAAAGAAAGTTACTATTAGAACAAAGACGGCAGCAACAGCTCTTTTTTCAACTATGAACGTTTTAAATGCCGAGAGAAGAAAATGTTTGATTGAAATGGGGTTTGGAAGTTTGATTGGTATGAAGATACATGATATTCCAGGTGCTTTAGGGTATTATGTTATTTCAAAGTTTGACATTGAAAAAATGAGTTTACCGTTAAGTAATGGTTCTATTGATGTTACTGAAGATAAAGTTCATCAAATTTTGGGTATACCTGTTGGAGGAATTTCAATAGAGTGTTTGGAAGAAAGAAATGCAGATGATCCGTTCATCAAACAATGGTTCCAACAGTTTCAATCAAAATCTGCAAAAAATGACATCCGACCAAATGATATAATGGATGTTATAATTACAACAAATGATTGTGGCAACCTATTTAAAATGAACTTTCTAATGCTCTTTGCGAACACGATGGGTATGTGTGAATCTTCAGGAGCATGTAACTTATCTATTTTGACAAAAATAAATGATGCTATCCTGGAGAAAGCAGAAACTGTGAATTGGAGCAAGTTCATAATTGATTGTTTAGAACCAAGCATAAGAAAATGGAATTACAAAGTTTCAAACTACTTTGTTGGTCCGATCACTTTTATGACTGTAAGTAAATCATTCATTATATATAAATACATATATTGCTTATATAATTTGTATGAATTCAATATTAACATAATAATTTAACATGTAGCTTTTATATCTTGACTCAACAAGATGTGACCGTTTTCCAATTCCTAGAAATAGGCCAGCTATAACAGAGTGGAAGTCAGTTTTCATGAAGTTCCAAGAAAAAATAGAACTTCAGGAAGGAGGTTTTGGTTTATTACCAAAACAAGAGGATATTATTGGGAGTGACTTACAATCAAAGGTACTTTTACTCTAAAATTTTGTATAATTTTTTACAAGTGAAAAAATCATTAAAAATATTATATGCTACCATAAATTTTAATTTACTTCTTTTTCTTAAACAACTTGCTGAAGAAAAGATTGAATCAGATCTTTTGATGTTGATTGATGAGAAAGAAAAGTTAAATGAGTTGTTAAATGAATCAATGAGAAAATTTCCAGAGAATCAAAAGATAAATGATTTGAAAAGAAAATTTGATGGTATCTTTTCTAATGATATAAATGATAATGGTTAGTAATATATACAGTTTTCAAATATTTATAAAACTAGAGTGTATTTCTCTATTAAAAGTTAAAAATGTTCTCATGATTTAATGAAAAACAGTTGAAGATACTGGAAATAATGTTGATCATTTCGAGGAATAGAATCAAAATGATGAATTTTTTGAAGATGCTGTAAATAACAATGTTGGTACAACTGATACAGGTAAAGATGCTACTACTTCAAGTTTAACCAAAAAGTAGATCACTTGGCTCTCTTTGACTGATATGATTCTGATATTATTGATTCTGTAACAATTTGTTCTTTTACATTAGCAAAAAATATGCATGGGACATCCGTTTTTGAAAAAAAATCTATACTTGCACATGTGAAAAAACCCTATAGTTGCACATGTGAAAAAATTTATATTTGCACATGTAAAAAATTTAAATGATTAGATATCTTTTTTAATGATATGAATGATAAAGGTTAGTAATATATAAGATTTTGAATATTTATAAAACTCGAGTATATTTCTTTATTAAAAGTTTAAAATATTCTCATGATTTAATTAAACAGGGGAAAACAATGCAAATGATGAGATTGTTGAAGATCCTACGGGAAACAATACAGGTAAAGATGCTACTACTTCTGGTATATTCTTAATTAAGAAGTTGCTAATCTATAAGATTTAATGAAACACGTGAAGATGCTGAAAATAAGAATGTTGATGAACTCTAAACTTACACAACGAGTAGATCAGCTGATACACTTTGACTCATATGCATCAGTCTACTTCCTTTAGTATTGCCAACATGGATCATGACTAATCCATAGGTTATGCAAAACCGCCCCCTTCACACAAAGATGGAAAATCCACTTATCAAAACATGGAAAAATCTCCTGAACACAAACTACACATTAGAATGCTCCTACGTGGAACTGAACTTGAAAATAAGATGTAATAGCAATTTGCCCTATAATTTTTTAATGTTGATACTTTAAAACAATAAAAAACAGTAGTGTATGTGCTGTTTTTTCATGTCCAAAATCATAGGCATAGGACATCCTTTTTTTTACATATTACATCTTATCGAGAAGTTAGTTGTAACAAAATTGTTGATTTGGATGTTTTGATCAACTTAGCCAAAGCATCTGTTGTTGCTGGCACATAAATTCCTCCTGGTTTGAATGAAGATATTGCTGCTGGTCCTAATGAAGGTCCTGATTCTACTGATGGGGATGCTATTCATGAAGAAAATGTTGACAAATTTCAAAATGATATTCCAACTCCTGAAGTTGTTTCACCAACAAAAACAAAAATGAGCCGATCATCAATTAGAAAAGAAAAAGGCATAGCAATATATAATAAACCCGAATCGTCAAGTGATGCCGATGACGAAAACATTGATGTTGATGAAACGGTGAATATTGATAAGAATGCTTTGAGTGAAACACTGGTTGGAGCAAACAATGATAGTGGTTTAGATAAAATGGTGAATTCTGGTAATAATGCTGGAGGACAAAAAAATGTTAGGGGGAAGAAAAGAGGTAGGGGGAAAATGCTAGGGGGAAGAAAAGAGGTAGAGAACATAGTGCTAAAGATTCTACTGCTTCAGGTATATTCATTCTATACTCAAATATAGAAACTTTTATTGAAGATAATGTTGATTGTATAAATACTAGTATATCCTCTCTTTGAATGAATCGTCTCTTTGGTGTTTGATGATACAGAACAAAAACAGAATGCTGCTGAAACAAGCGAAGTACAGAAAAAAAAGAGAGGAAGACCGAGAAAAAATCTGGTTAACGATTCTCCAGATGCATTACGAACTATATTACCAGATCAGGTAAATATTATTTTTTACTTGTTCATACAAGTTAATTTAAGTTTAATTCATAAACAATAAATTAGTTCTTAATGAAATGCAACATTTTTCAGGTCTTCTAATTGCATTCAGTAAAAGAAATGAAAGAAAAATATGCAGCAGCAAAAGTTGTTATTTGATAATTTTGGCACAATCTTTATGCAATGTTATCCTAGGTCCTGTTCTTAGTAGTATTTAATTTTCAATACTTTGTTATGGTCTTGGTACAATCGTTATGTTGGTTGTTGTAAGACAGTTGGGGTGTATGGATGGTGATGTGTTGTACGGACTATGAATTGATCTCCAAATTAGTGTTAGCGTTAGAATGATGATGTGTAAAATGATGATGGTTTTTGTCTTTGTCATTGTTCTTTGTTAGTAATGGATGTTGTTTGGATCTATTGTATAGCTTAGCTGGTAAAATTCCCATTTTCCAAGTTAAATATAACTTTTTCGAGCCTTAGAGTCGGATGGATGATTCTTTCAAGGTAAAAATGTTACTTCTATAGAAGTATAAGTAACATTTGGGATTTGCTTTTTGTTTAGAAAAATATGAACAATGGTGCATGAATATGGAACATATAAAAATCACTTTTCACTTATGAAAAACAAACTTAAAACAATCATAGATAGACAAACATCATAAACTTGTTAACACCATTTCATTAATGCTTCCTACAACCACTGCTCTCTCCCTTATGCATTTTCCGGTTCACCTTGATTTGTTGAAACATATCTTCAAGTTGACTAATCCTGTTTTCCTACGCATAAACATTTGCTAAGCTGAACTTATTTCCACCTGGGTTCTCCTATTCAGCTTGACGCTCCTCATCATCAAGTTGCTCATCCCTTATCTCTTCAACATAATCCTCCTGCTCAGCATCTTGATTCAACTGATTCTCCACATCTTCACCCTGATCATCTTCCTCTTACTCGCCATCTACTTCATCTCCTTCATCTTCATCTCCATTAGTCTCATCCCAGTAAAAGTCTTTTGTCCGCAACCAATTAAGAATCCTTGTCCACTTGTGCAATTGTCTATACGATCTATATTCAACAATGGGTTCATCCCCAAATTCATATATGATTGAATCAAAAAGCAAAATAGCTATTTAAGACATATTCATACTTTTCTTGCTGATTTCGAAAATTTATTGGATCAAGTTTATTACTGAATGTGATTAAACAGGCATTAGCGCATGTGTATAAATAGACAAAATATACTATGTCTACATATTATTAAATTCATTTATATGTGATTTAACTAGACACGGATTTACTTTATGGTACAAAAAGCAACTGAGAAAGTTATATTTTAACCAGGTGAAAACAAAAATAGCTAAGTGTTAGAGTTCAAAAAATACTTACTTTTTTAATGGACAATTTCTTGAATCATGATTAACATATTCTCCACAACTTGAACACTTCCTTTTTCCATCATTAGCCATATGATTTATTTAGAAACAGCCCACTGGTTTTTCACGATCACCAGGATATAGTGTCCTAGAAAAACAAAGTTATCAATTGCAGATTTGCATTAACCTCTGTAACCTTGAAACTATGGCCTGCATCAAGGAATATAATTAACAATAGTTCAACGATTGCAAAAAATATAGTTTATCTATTTGCAACAGGTTGCCTAACCAGTGAAAAGAAGAAGTGGAAATTCACTGCCCTATCTTATAATCGTAGGTGATGGATGCCATTAGCATTAGCTATATAAACTTTCAAAAACGTTATTGACTATCACAAAGTTATTAGCATTAGCTATATAATCGTAGGTGACGGCTGCCATTAGCATTAGTTATTGACTTTCAAAAACGTTATTGCCACTGCCCTATATAGTTCCTTCTGGTATAGTAGTTATTGACTTTCAAAAACGTTATTGCCTAAAACTTGAACGAGAATGTGGAAATTCAATGATCATTGACAAAGGATTTCTATAAATGTACCTACTTGTAGGAACAATAATAACAATTTAAAGTAACCATATCAGTGAAAAAGCAACTATTTTATTATAACAATCTCAAAAAAACAGCACTATCTCAAAAAATAAAACAAACCTAGATAAGCTATCAGCTTTAAAATGATCACATAAGGAATCAGTTAAAAAAGTTAGTTTTTTAGTTCAGAAAAGTTGCAGAATGTATGCCTCAACTGATACTAACAAAAATTACTTAGCTCATAAATCAAAAACAAATCCCACTGAAGAGACATCTGAATCAGTTGAACATAGTGATTCTACTAAACCATTAAATCAATCAGACTGATACACCAACTCAGCCTGTAAAAAACAATGACCTCACAAAACAGACAAAGTGAAACAAAACGAGCCTTCACCATCATGCACAAAACACATAACATCACAGGATAAATTGATATAACAACAGACTCAATGGGACTATGCCATCTTGGCTAAATTGATGTTCAATGGACCTAACAACATTAAAAACTTAAATAATCGCTAATCTCAACATTATTCACATGCGAAGATACTATAACTAAACTTAAATCCGATAATAACCTCAAAATTACATTGCTTACTGATATTCTTCACTTGTGAAAATAAATTTAAAAAAAATTAAATTCACATGTGAAGATTCTCTAAACTAAACTTAAATCCGATAATAACCTCAAAATTACATTGCTTACTGATATTCTTCACTTGTGAAGATAAATTTTAAAAACTTAAATCACTAATATCAACATTATTCATATGCAAAAATACTCTAAACTAAACTTAAATCAGATAATAACCTCAAAATTCCATTGCTTACTGATATTCTTCACTCGTGAAAATAAATTTTAAAAAATTAAATTCACATGCGAAGATACTCTAAACTAAACTTAAATCCGATAATAACCTCAAAATTCCATTGCTTACTGATATTCTTCACTCGTGAAAATAAATATTAAAAACTTAAATAATCGCTAATCTCAACATTATTCATATGCAAAGATACTCTAAACTAAACTTAAATCCGATAATAACCTCAAAATTCCATTGCTTACTGATATTCTTCACTCGTGAAAATAAATATTAAAAACTTAAATAATCGCTAATCTCAACATTATTCATATGCAAAGATACTCTAAACTAAACTTAAATCCGATAATAACCTCAAAATTCCATTGCTTACTGATATTCTTCACTCGTGAAAATAAATTTAAAAAACTTAAATTATCACTAATCTCAACATTATTCACATGCAAAAGATACTCTAAACTAAACTTAAATCCGATAATAACCTCAAAATTCCATTGCTTACTGATATTCTTCACTCGTGAAAATAAATTTAAAAAACTTAAATAATCACTAATCTCAACATTATTCACATGCAAAAGATACTCTAAACTAAACTTAAATCCGATAATAACCTCAAAATTCTATTGCTTACTGATATTCTCCACTCGTGAAAATAAATTTTAAAAACTTAAATAATCGCTAATCTCAACATTATTCACATGCAAAAGATACTCTAAACTAAACTTAAATCCGATAATAACCTCAAAATTCCATTGCTTACTGATATTCTTCACTCGTGAAGATAAATTTTAAAAACTTAAATAATCACTAATCTCAACATTATTCAAATGCACCTAAATTACACCTAAAAAACTATGATTTATGAAATTTAATTCATCTCTTAACATTAAAAACCTAATCCGTAAAACTATTATTTCACAAACACATCATTAGATAGTAACTGTAAAAAAACAGAACCTAATAAACCAATAAAAATCTTCACATGTGCAAAAAATAGATGTCTAATAAAGCAAATAAATCAATTAAACATATTCATGACATAGTCAACGCCTGAGTCAACGCCGGAGAAAAAGTTGTTAAACAGTTAAAAACTAAATCAGATTTAAACAGAAAAATATAAATTAGAGATCCAATACCGCAATAAACGCCGGATATAGAAAGAACGAGATGACGGAGATGACGGCGGTGACGGAGATGCGGTGACGGAGATGATGAAGATGCGGTGACGGAGACGATGGAGATGAAGAAGATGGCAGATATAGAGTTAATAGCAAGATCTGTTTTGCTAGTTAAGTTTGAGTGTGTTTTTTGTGTGTGTGTTTAAGTGTGATAGAAGGAGAGAGAGAAAAAACCGGAATAAACTTTAGGGGTATGAAAGCAAATGAAGATTATTCACTTAGACCCCTAAAAATTTCGTCCAATATTTACAATAATGCCATTCCGCCCAAAATCAGATTTACTTGATCCTACGGTCCAGATCTCTTCTCGCGTTCTCACAAAAAATAGACTTCTCATTTGAACGCTTGTCTAAATATATATATATATATATATATATATATATATATATATATATATAGGGGAAGGTTAATGTAAGATCAAGTTTAAAGTTATAAATGTAAGACCCAATATGAACCATTGGATCATTGTTTTTATATTGGATGAGATTAGCATTAAATGAATGACATTATAATAATTAAATAAGGTTTCAAGGGTATTTTAGACAACTCAAATCCAAATGTGGTTAATTTTTTTCCAAATTTTCGTCCACTTTTTTATACAAAAGTCTGGTCAACACTTTTTATACATTATACTGTTACACAAATCAGAATATTAAATGTATCACCAAACAATATTAAATGTATCACCAAACAATAGCAGATTCTGGTACACCGGAATATTTACCCATAATATACAAATATCTTTGTATCAAGAACCTACAAAACACTAACAATAGCAGATTCCGGTACACCGGAATATTTTACCCAGAATTCGATATATAAAATTTGACAAAATTTATTTGATACATAAACAATTGCAGATTCCGGTACACCAGAATATTTAACAATAGCAGATCCCGGTGTACCGGAATATTTAACAATAGCAGATTCCGGTACACCGGAACATTTTACCTAGAATCAGATACATAAACACATCTATGTACCATCAGATTCTGGTACACTGGATAAATCAACGATGGTCACAGACCCGGTACACCGGATATCACCTGCTATACCAAATACACAACAATCCTACAAACAACAAATAAACCAGTAATCTTACAAAAAAATCTGCTATTACAAAAAAGATCTGTTAAACACAATAAATCTGTTATTCCAAAAATCTGCTATTACACCAACTATCAAGATCCAATACATTATACATAACACTATCCTCGGATTCTCTAAAACACTAAAAATCAAGATCCATAACTGAATCCATCACCAAGATAACTAAAAATGGGTTGCTTCAGTTATAATGTAACTGATCTAAACAACAAGCCCAAATGCTTTTTCTGTGATGATTTTTCCGGTTAAATGTAACTGGTTAAAAGGAAGCCCAAATATTTCAACGAATCACAACAAACAAACCTGAAATCCGACACATATATCAATGATACGTATCAATGATTCACATAAAAATCAAATCCAAAATGTATCAAATGTATCTCGACATAACTGATTTTTTTGTGATGATTTTTCCGGCGGTGATACTAACAAAACCAGATCTACCCAGCCACACGGTCGTCGGATCTACAAGTCCACCCGCACGGTCGTCGGATCTAAAAACCAACAATGATTCCGGAGGTGGTGTTAACAAAAACGGATTAGAAACCCGTCATCTTCATAAACATAATTCCATGACACATAATGATCTGAAACCAACCACGAACTAGTTATAACCCTATGACCCAACACCAACTATAACCTGATGCGAACCACATCGACAAGAACCTGAATCTGATAAGTGGGAGCGCCTCCGGACTGCCAACCAAAGCCGACGGCCGGGGTAAGATTGACGGCTGAACATAGAAAGTTAGGAATTTAGAAGATTGCTAATTTTTTTATTTTTTAAATGTTTTAAGCTGTAACATTTAAAATAAAAAGATGGAGAAGAGATTTGATGGAGGAGAGGTGAGAGGGATGAAAGTGAGATTGATGAGATATGGAGGACGGTGTTGGTTATGAATTTAGGGTTGTAGTTAGATTAGGTTAAATGTATAAAATACCTATAATACCCTTTTGGACGTTTAATTATTTTTTAGTTTTTCTAATAATTAAATTATACTTGGCCTACTCCTATTGGTTGGTGAGATGATCTCATTTTTAGAACTTTAAGGATGATCTCATATGATCCCAAATCTATATATATATATATATATATATATATATATATATATAAAGTTAAAATTCAAAATGAAAAACTTCAAAAATCAAAAGTGAAAACTTATATAAAAACGAACGGAGTACATCTCATATGTTAGCCATGGTTAGTGGGTGCCATCATGGTCGGGTCAGGTACCCTCCCTTTTTTATTTATTGTATAAGAACACTTTATGTATCACCCATAGTTATTCGAAATAAATTGTAACTGATCCATTACTATTGATTTTTCTTAATAACATGAGCGGACCTATATTGAAATCAGCTTAAACACGCACATGCTTATGCATGCATATGCGGTACAAAGTACAAACTATGTAGTGTAAATGAACAACAAATTTGTATTGTATTTTGGTTACAATAAAATCCCATGGAGCGTTTTATATTCCGTATTAGTAATCACTTAAGAAATAAAATACGGTTAACCGTACAGCGAATTAGGATATCAGAAATAACAATTCATGAAAGAGTTTGATATCAATTGACACGAACCTATCTCATACTAGGCTTGTATCGGTTTACAAGCTAGATGTAGAACTCACTTAAAAGAGCTAGCTCAAAGGAGGAAATGACATCTTGACTTTATAAACCACCAATCAATCTCATACTTGGCCGATGTGGGATCATAACAATGCCTCAAGCTTTGAAGAATCAACATCCTTGTTTGTCATGGCTATGTTGGTCACGGTCGGCACCCTCTTTTTGGGTCTAAGACACCACTTCATAGGTCACCACTCCGAGTGTTGGAACCTCTAAAGATAAGGCTAACAGACCAATTGATATACTCCGTTTCAGAAATCACTTAAAAAATAAAATACGGTTAACCAAACAGTCAGGCGAATTGGGATGGAAGAAAGAACAATTCACGAAAGAGTTTGATATCAATTGATACGAACCTATCCCAAAATTAGACTCGTATCGGTTTATAAGCTAGCCGCATAACTCACTTCAAAAAGCTAGCTCAAACGAAAAGAGAACACCTAAATTTTATAAACTACCAACCAGTCCAATACTTGACCGATGTGGGATCATAACAATATACTTGGGTTTTTAAGGTATTTCCATGGGAATAGGATCTTCTCAAGTTGAGAGATACAACTTGACTCAAGTTGGATGATTATGAGTCATTCGATTTGACCCAATGGCTCAAATCAAAAGAAGTTATTTTGATCAAATCAAAAGAAGTTATTTTGATTTGAGCCATTGGATCAAATCCATTAATGGCTAATAATGCCCCAACTTGAGTCAAGTTGTATCTCTTAACTTGAGAGGATCCCATTCCATTTCGATGTTGGGTACGTGTGACTAGCCACGACGCCTACTAATCATTCCTTTAAATTCGGGCAGACTTCTGAATAAACAACACATTTGGCAAGGGATCTTTTACCTTAACATGAAGACATATGTTTTTTCTGCCATGTTCATTTACTTGTATTGTTTTCTTGGTAATGGAATGGAGGTTCGTGATACTTCCTACACCGTGTCCCTAAATCACGGTCAAGTTCCAAAAAACCAACGAGGGAGACCGTCTTTCCATCTCCGACCTCCACAAAATTGGCTGAATGGTATATTGTCATTGCAACACAACCAGAAATAATTGTTCCGTTTATATATACTTCCACAACTGAATTTAATTTTTTGCTGACAATTAAACTAATATTGTGTTATATTTTGTCTTTGCATGGTTTTGTATCTTCTCCTTGGAAAATTTTACCATATAGATCCAAATGGTAATGGTCTAACTTAATTGCTTATATCAGCAAGATTAATGTAATTCATAATAGTGAAGGTTTCATTTGTTGATTTGTTCATTTGAAAATTGTAGGTCCAATGTATTACAAGGGAGTTTATCATTTATTTTACCAGTACAACCCCTACGGTTCGACCTTTAATAAAACATTAGTATGGGGGCATTCGGTTTCCCATGATATGGTCAACTGGATTCATCTCCAAACTGCACTTCTCCCGACCAATCCCTTTGACATAAACAGTTGCTGGTCAGGTTCTACAACGATCCTTCCGGGAAACAAACCAGTCGTTTTGTACACTGGGCTCGACATAAAAAATCAACAAGTTCAGAATCTTGCAAAGCCAAAGAACTTATCAGATCCTTTCCTTAAAGAATGGTTGAAATATTCTGGTAATCCCATCATGACTCCGCCTCGTGGGGTGAAACCAGATGATTTTCGTGATCCAACTACAGCTTGGAAGGGTGACGATGGAATTTGGAGGGTTCTTGTAGGTGGTCTGAGAAATAATCTAGGAGTTGTGATTCTTTACAGAAGTAAGGATTTTGTTCACTGGAGTTTGCATGATGATCCACTTTATTTCGGAAAGAATACTGGGATCTGGGAGTGTCCAGACTTTTATCCTGTGTCTATAAACAGTAGAGATGGCGTTGAGAACTCGGAAAATGGAAAAAACCTGAAGTATGTGCTTAAAGCCAGCTTTCAACCACATGACTACTACACAATTGGGAGCTATGACGCTGATAAGGAGAAGTTTGTACCAGATAATAAAGGTCTTACAGGAAGTAGCTCAGATTTGAGATATGATTACGGAAAGTTCTATGCATCAAAAACATTTTTCGACAGTGTGAAGAAGAGAAGGATACTATGGGGCTGGATTAACGAGTCTGATAGTTCGACAGATGATATCAAGAAAGGATGGGCTGGAATCCAGGTAAAAAAGTTCATATTAAAATTTTGATTTCTTTTTTGATGCACCATGCATGGCCAACTATGACTATATTGTTTTCCTGTTTGTTAAGAAATTAAACAATATAGTGACACCACAAAACTACCTAATTTAAAAATATATTGTACCTGTCAAGTTTATCTTACTGACTGATTTTATTTTTATGGGATTTTGTAGTCTATCCCTCGGCAAGTTTATCTTAGTACCACCGGAACACAGCTTTTACAATGGCCAATCAAGGAAACTGAAAACTTGCGCCAGAAGCATGTTACCTACTCTAGCAAGAAGCTTAACCGAGAATCACTATTTGAAGTTTCAGGCATCACAGCCGCACAGGTTATATTCTTTAATTACGTATTTCATGCATCTTATAATCTCAAGTTTGTTAGCCTTAATAGATTGCTCATTTATGTGCCTAGGTTGACATAGAAGTCTCCTTTAAGCTTCCAAAATTAGAAGAGGCTGAGATTTTGGACCCCAAGTGGAATGACACTCAACTTCTTTGTAGCACAAAGACTGCAAGGGTCAGTGGTCAAGCAGGGCCATTTGGCTTACTAATTATGGCCTCTGAAGACTTGACAGAGAAAACTGCAGTCTTCTTCCGTATATTTAAAAAGAATCAACAACTTGTCGTCCTGATGTGTAGTGATCAAAGCAGGTTCATACTCACACATTTAATGCTCATATATATGACGGACATCTCTACATTCTAGTAATTTTAACTTTTGCAGGTCTTCCATGAGACAAGGAATTGATAAAACCACCTACGGAGCTTTTATCAGCATGGATCAGAAAGATAAAATGATCTCTCTTAGGAGCTTGGTATGAAATTGGCATACTGTTAGCTTCAGGACGACTTTATCTTCAAGTTCAATAGTTTCTAATTCTGTTTCACTCTTTGCAGGTAGATCATTCAGTGATTGAGAGTTTCGGAGCTCAAGGGAGAGCATGCATTACGGCTAGAGTGTACCCACAATTTTTTGTTAAGAAAGAACCCCATGTATATGTTTTCAACAACGGAAGTCTTGATGTAGTTATGACAACATTAGATGCTTGGAGTATGAAGAAGAGCGAAGGTAATTGAAATCAGAAGCAACAAAAGCAGTTTCACATAGAGCTAACATATTGTTTGTTGGTTTAAAGAAGTTCATATATGTGTGTGTTGTTTGGTCCGTGTTTTTAGGTTTAACATGAAAAGCATAAATAAAGTTCATATATATGTATGATGTATGGTGGAAGAACAAAGAAATTTATGTGACTTTTGTTCATAAACCAATAATATAGAAAGAAAATAAGGCTATTCATATACTTTGTGTTGCATCGAGCATCAGAGAACAAACTAAATGGGAAACAAGTCCTATATATGACGAACCAATTTATAACTGAACACATATATCCAACATACCTTACATTTGAATACAGCTAGCAAATCAATCCATCGTTCATATCAGGTTTTTTAAATTTGTTTGGCAAGATTTATTCATATCGATATTTTACCAAAATGTTGCTCGATCAATGCCGAAAATTATAACGATCTTGAATGCAAACATGTTTTTCAAAACATATCTAGTAAAATATCGTCTTTGAAGAACAGATCCTAGCAATGATAATGTCCTGCTTTCTTTCAGAGACAATAGTTGCTAGCCGTCAATTTTAAAATTGGAATATAACTGTCTCTTTTCCTCAAAAATTTATAATTCCTGCAATTCTAACACAAGTTCATCCTACAATGCAAGTGGAGGAAGTTGCAAGGCTATAACAAAATGTTTACATTATTGAACAAGCATTCGGATTCTCATCACTAAATATTGTATACAATGTACTCTCGCCCAAACAGTCATACATTAAAGGATCTGGAACTGGCTGCAAAAATTCATGTGGTTCTATATCTCCTTGTTCAACATCATCTGGAGTTTCCTGTTCATATGACAAAGTCATTTCCACTATCTTTCCTGTCTTCTTCAGTTTCTTCAAGACTTTGGTTGGATCTATCTTGCCCATTACAACAACTTGATGTCGTGTCGTATTTGTCGTAAACTTTTCAACCCCTTCAATAAGTTTGTAAAGTTTCAGTTTCATGAAACTGAAAGCCACGTCATAAATTAAAAATCCAGATTTTCAGGCATTTCTACCATCAAAAAATACTTACAAAACATGCTGTTACCAATTCGTAGAAAAGGGCACTCGGTCACAATATTTATTTCAAGCCTAAAAGTAGGTTAGGTGCAAAACCTTACCGTTTCTTCAAAATGACAAAATTGAGTATATAATATATGCTGTTTAAGATCAACCATATTTTGGACCATATAAAAGGGTTCATTCATATTGAAGTTGCATATAATATAATAAAATGTTGCACGGTACGGTGTAATATATTTATTTGTTCTGCCATTTAATTTTTGGTTTCACCTAAGAGCATTCTCCATGGTGGGAACGAATTTAATTCTTTCTTTTCTCATAAAAAAAATCAGATAAGAAAATTCCTTAAGTTATTAAACTTTTGATGGCTAGTAAAAATATGCGTGTGTGTGTGTATGTTGTAAGACATGATGGAAGCAAAAACATATATACCTTTGATTTTTGATATTGTTTGGACGACCAGCTCTTCACATCCGTCGCATATCAGTGAGATGTTGAATTCTGCTACAAACACCTAAACATTCAATTTACAGAAAAAAAGAATCAGTGTAGGATCGCAGTTTTATATAACTGTGTGTTGGTCTCTTTGGAAATATATACACCAGCTTAAGCGGTTTGAAGATTAACGTTGACGACATGAAATTTCCTTAGAAATTTAACATGACAAGCTTGAATCAATTGTAAATTTTCTCTTACTTTATCTTGATTGTCGTTATTCCTCTTCCAGCACATTACGAATACCCACGACACGGTTGAGCAGCAATTGAGATAATTCTCATTAGCCGTCCTTCTTTTCTATATATTTTTGTAAATAGTTAAACAGAAATACTGATGTGAAGCATGTTAGGTGATCAATTACTATTGCATTACACGGTGTAGTCTATTCCAAGGCTCGCTCTGGTGGATAATCTATGTTGGATAATCTATGTTGCCGTCGAATTCTTTATGGACCACATATCAAATAATTTTCCAAGGAACCCAAAACATCAATATGACAATGCTAAGTTGCCTGAAGTTTGGGTAAATGAGAGGAAAAGGTTACGATATCAAATGTTAAAATATCTAGCCTATTAACATATAGTAGTATACAAGTTTCATCAATTCCAGTGCAAGTTCACAGTCTTTATGAATTATGAAATGTAAAACGGTTTTTACGAACGTTCAGTACTATATATCCCTTTAAATCTAACTGATTGTGCCACGTCTATTCAGGTTGATAGGTATATTAGTTAAAAAGATGGTTTCTTAAGATATTTTTATGCTCTAGGTTAGAATGGAAATGCAACAAATTAAACCCGTAATTTTTAATCTAAAAAATTCTGACATTATTAGCCTGTTTCCCGTGTCCCTTTTGTTCCTTTTTGTTCTATAGCTGATGTTTTTCTTGATTTTAATTTGGGGCAGTTTATACAGACCCCCCTACAGGGGATTTTCCAATAATTGCACGCATCGAAAGGTTGTACGGTGTGCATAGCAGTGTTGTACTGTCTGCATCGCAAATTGTACGATTAACCATAGAGGGGGTTTTAATAACACATCCCACAATGTAATGGGTAAGAATAGGCCATGACTTACTTGAAGAAGCAGATCAATGAGAAAAGATTGATGCACAATAACGGACAAGAACTTTGTATTTCTTGGTCTTTCTTTATTGTACCGAAATAGCCTGGAGAAGGAAATGATGGATTTGAAAAATAATGTTGTAATTGGAACTTCAAAGTTGAAACCAAGCCAAACGTTTTTATCTATTTTTTGGGCATTACTATGTTAGGAAATGAGAATTTTGTGGTAGATCCTTTTGTTCGTCATTGAGTTTAAGTTTACTACAATCATAATAATAATAATAAGATTTAACATCATTTGAGGACAAAAACCTCTCAATCTTCACTCTTCATTTTTATTATATCTTATGAATGAGATTAATCCCAATAATTAAAAAAACCCTCTTTCATCATTTTTTTTCACATAAAAATATCTTTCAAACTGTTAATCGTCAAGCGAAAAAAAAATATCATTACGACGAGCATTTAATTATATTTCTATAAATAGACAATTTGATATACTTTCGACAATTTTTTTTTTCAAGTTTTTCACGTGTTTTTTAATTTTTTTTCATTTTTTTACGTTACTGAAATTTGCATGAAAAAATCATATATGATTTAACATAATTTGAATACCACATGTGATATTAGTGTTAAATCATATATGATATGTATAGTGATTTATCATATATAATTTAACACTAGTATCACATATAATATTACATTTCATATGTCATTTGATACTAATATCACATGTGATCTTCAAATTAGTGTTAAATCATATATGATATTTCATGCAAATTCCAGTTTCGAAAAAAAACGAAAAAAAAAGACGAAAAAACGTGAAAAGAAACGATTTTTTTTTTCTTTTTTCGAAAGTATATCAAAGTGTCCGTCTGTAGAAAGATAATTAAATGCTCGTCGCGATGGTGTAATTATTTTTGCTTAACGATTAACGGTTTAAAAGATATTTAAATTATAAAAAAATAGGTGAAATAATAAAATGCTTTTAATCTCAGTCATCGATTTTTTTTAGATGGATGGTGTAGATGAGTCCCTTGGTATGTAAGAAAAGTTTGATATGTAAAATAACTCTCCTCTAATAATAATAATAATAAAAAAAATAAAAGGAGTGGGAGCCCAACTAATGTCACGACTTCTCACCAATTTCTTGTAAATTCTTTTGTTTTCTAATTAAGTGATGTTTTTTTTTTTATAAAAAAAATAAATAAATAAATACATAATAAAAATAATAATAATAATAATAATAATAATAATAATAATAATAATAATAATAATAATAATAATAATAATAATAATAATAATAATAATAATAATAATAATAATAATAATATGTTCTTGTTGACATATGTTCTCAGTCAAGGTTTCGGCTCGTAAGGAGGTTGATATTGGGCTTATTGGGGAAAGGGGCATACCATTACGTCCAGCTGATATTTTACTTTACTCGTGGGATGGTGGGCTTGATGTATGTGTTGATCTGACGGGGTCTTCGCCCTTGACGCAAACTGGTATGGTTGATTTTGTTTCCGGTCGTGCGGTGACTGAAGCCGCACAATGTAAACGCGTCAAGTACGAGGCTAAATGCGCAGATATTGGATATGGGTTTCTCCCCTTTTCATTCTCTTCTTTTGGGGAACTTGAGGAGAATGCGGTGACCTTACTAAAGCGTATCCGAAGATTCTCGGTGACTCAAGACATTGGAGCACGTGCTGCAGCTCATATTTTAGTAGGATTAGCTTCGCAATAGCTAGAGGAGTGGGGGCCCAGTTAGTATCTCGGCTCCATACTAATTTCTTGTAAATCCTATAATTTTCTAATAAATTTATGTTTTAATAATAATAATAATAATAATAATAATAATAATAATAATAATAATAATAATAATAATAATAATAACCTTTTTAGAGCACAAAATGTGGGAGATACAAATAGCACGTTATTGGTATGCTATCTTAACGCCACATCATACACCTTCTAATAACAAACCAATAACTAAAACATCATCTCTCATAACACATTACTAACATGTTGTTTGGTCCCACAAAATACCCAACTAAAAATACCCACTCACTCACAATGCAAAAAAAAAAAAAAAAAAAAAAAAAAAAAAAAAAAAAAAGGCTTGAGACATTGCATTGGCTCAAAATGTTTGGCTCACGAATGGCACGTTGCTCTTGTACGGTTGGCACACGAATGACATGTATTTAACACACAAATGACACCTCATACTTTGTGCTCTTAGGCTGTGCGCAATCATGGATCTCACATCTTCATTGTATAATTTCACTTCTTTATTTTCAAAGAAATAATTATCTAAAAATGTATCAAAGTTATCATTTTTTCGACTACCGTGCATTAACTTTTTTTCCTTGTATTCTTAAACTTTTAAAATTTGACATTTGTGTTGATTGGTATGTGAGAAAAGTTCGGTATGAAAAATAACTCTTCACACACACACACACACGCCGCGTCATGTGACATGTAGCTTATAATTTCCTGCCAAAATCTTTTACTGCATCACAGTTATAAAGTTACTGCATTACAATCATAATTGTGATGCAATAGCTTATAATCTTAATGCACTAAAATCATGATTATAATGCAGTAACTTTATAACTGTGATGCAATAACTTATAACCTAAATGCACTAATAAGTTTTGGTGCATCTTTATTATAAGTTACTGCATCATAGTTAATAGTTAAGTGCATCAACTATGATGCACTAAAATCAAGGTTATAACCTTAATGCATTAAAATCATGATTGTGATGCAGTAACTTTCACTACTACAAAAAATCTCATAAAGACTGGTTAGAATGGCTCATGGAGAGTGGTTTAGGAACCACTCTAGGCGAGGGGGTATCTCTATAACCAAAACATATAGAAACCGGTTCGACAACCGGTGTCTAATATGAACATCAAAACCGGTTTTGCTCGTAAGAACCAGTGTCTACAACTGGTGTCTACATGCCACTAGCATGGAGAAAAGAGACCAGTTTTTATATAAGAACCGGTTTTGGTGAGATTTTCTTTTTAAAAAAAAATAATTTTTATTTCTGCGAAAAATATAAAATTTTCATAATTCCATAATGTACAACTAAATTAAAGTGCACAAGTCTTGATACATGCCAATATAACAACCTAAAATCAGATTTTCTATCATTGAACTTATTCTATTTATACAAACTTAAAATCTAGCATACAATTTATTACCAGTATCTAACTAGAAGCATATTTCATTTTTAGGCTGCTTCTCTCCAAAACAAGTTACACATCTTTCTTTGCAATATCACATGTACTTTGCACCCGAGCTCTTTCTCTTTTAATGTAGTTTTCAATTAGATCAACCAAGTGTGCGAACCTGCAATACAACATGCATCAATTCATTAAAAATATATATAGCCGATACCCAAGTTATAGTAAGCCATACCAAACAGACCCTGAAACTAGATTACAGCAGCACAACAAGCAAGCAAGCATATTATACAGCTAGGGGTGTCGAGTTAGTTTTGAAACCAATTGCAGAGTCTGAACATGCAAAGTTAGTTTTGAAACCAAAAGTCAATATTAGTATAACGTACTCTTGGACAATCAAAGTTAGCTCCTGACTGATGACCAAATGTGTATTGCGAAAATAAAATGATAAGCTGAACATGAAGTGATATTTTAAAAAATAATTTAACCAATCTATTTGTATTATCTTATTTTCCAGACTTATGAACTTATATTGTTCGTGCCAATCGTTCGAATAAATTATCTTGCTATTTATCATTTACCGTACCATTTTCATCTTGTTCTATGCTAAACCAACCAACTATACCTATTTCTCCCTAAGCATCTACCTTACACTATAATCTTCTAAACATATGGTTGCTAAAAGAAGTAACAGAGATGGCTACATTGGGTACACATGACTGAAATTCCACAACCCACGTGCTTAGAAATCAAGTATGATGGCCTATAAATGTAATCAGAACATAATCCTAAGGGATGCTCAAACTAACTAGTAAATGGCAGACATTTATTGACTGATTTTGATATTGTGTTAACAATGCTTCATATGATGAAAAATCAGTATTAATGCTTACATTAGAAATAGCATGCTTGGGAATGGAAGCTCTACTCTGAACACGATAAGCTTTTGTAGTCAGCGCCAACACTTGCACGGCACTAATAGCAGCCAAACTGTTCTCTTGTTGCAAATATAGCTCAGCCACCTGTCTGGAGAAAAAGGCAGCTTTCCTGTGGTAACCAACAGTTCCATATAAACGGGCTATCTCAATGTACAATATCAGTCTATCACTTGCATCAATCATAGATTTTGCTCCATCTGCAGCAGCAGTCAAAAGCTCCACTACATCCTTAGCCAGCTCTCGTCTGTCAATCACATGAATAAGTAATATGTAACTAATAATTACAGATACACCTGGAATGCACATTGACTATGATACTACTATATAAAATAAGAAATTCCAAACAGCTTAGCAGACGGTGATTATGCCACATTGGATTCAAAGAACACTAACAAACTCAAATACAACCCAGGTACATATACTGAGGTCAAACAAAAACAAAGTACAGATCATACAAAGGCCCAGAAAAAATACTTCAAAACATGGTCACATAGCCAATTAATTGCATCTTTGATGAAAAGTTTTAGTGTCTTCATCAAGCCGCCTTATTTTTCACAATCACATTTTTTTCAGGCTTAAGAGATTATTATGACTTATAACTTGAAAACAAGCTCAATAACAGATAATATATTTATAAGATAATAATTCCATTTTGCTAAACCTTATCGTACCTCCAACAATATCTGTTACCTATATTCCAAATAGATTTAACGGGCCACATAAAATAGAAAGGATTTAATGTGAAAACAAAAATTATATGAAATTAGAATGATACTTTCAACATCTTAAAAATGCTTAACCTTTCAAGAATTGATGCACATTTGAGTTAACATAAATATTTCAACGGAAAGACAAAATTTTAACAGTTAAAGTATAACGTAAAAATATATGAGATTCAGTAGGAAATGTTACCACTCTGAGATCTCTTATCATCCAAATCTCTAGTGCAAAAGCCAAGAGTTCTTTCAACATATCCCATCTCATTATCACCTGATCCCTTCCCTTTCTCGTTTAAGTGGTCAGCAAAGGCACCACCAAACTCTATCTGCATTAATCTTACTGCAGACACTGTATAAAGAAAATGCATGCGAATTTAGGAAAAGTGACAAGCCTAACAAAATAAGCTAAAATAAACACCACCTACTCGCAGTCTAGTCTACCATACACATCATATATGACCCAAAGGCCAAACCACCAAACAAACATGCTAGTTAACAGACTCCTCATCAACTCCATATAATTAATCTTCTATATCAGTTGTGCTAAAGCCTAATAACCTTTCTCCTTAATCCAACTTTAGAAAAGTATTCTTCATATGGTAACTACTAGTTATAGAAACTTAAGATAAAAAGGTAATAGAGTGCTGCTCTTCATACTCTACTTGATGAAACATGAAAATCTGAATAATGAATATAGAGTAAAACAACAAAAATATGAAAACTATAAGTGTTGGCGATATGACGATGACAATTCAAAAAGTTATAAGCAAATGGGAGTACCTTTCCTTCATGTATTCCAAAGGCTAATTCCTACAGAAAAGACATAAGAATTCTAGTTTTAGTTATCCTTGTCTAATTGTGATTCCTGCAAAAAAGACATAACAGATGTACCTTAATATGAAATCTGAATAAGACCAAGACTTTATCAAGAGTTCCCTCCAATTCTTCCCAGCACGAAGTTTCTCATCCTAAAATTTTGCAATCAGCTCAGCAGGACGGTTCTGAAGGTGTCACAGTAATAGTTTGCTATTTTCAGAGTGAAAACAAGACACAATTGATAAGAAATTAAAGAGTACTGGTAGTGAATTGGACTTCTGCATCTGCAGATATGACCAAGTAAATGAAAAAAATATTGCAAAATTCAAACCTATGCCACCGAGGCCGTGGTTGTGTTAGGTCAAGAACATGGAGATCCTCAGCAGAGAGACCAGCTGGACCAATTCCACCCTGTGATTGATAAACAAACAGAGTTAGTAAAAAAAAAAGTAAAAAGTAAATGCTTATCAATTTAGGAAGCCTTTTATATTCCAATATGTTCAGTCAAGTGCTTGAATATCATCACTAAACTCGTTATCAATGCATAAAAGCAACAAGAATCCTTGAACCAGCTCCCACCACCACTTTGAATGCTTCAAAGGAACTTGATCAATGTTCGTTCTCCCTTATCCTGTTTATAGGAAATCGCATTTGCACATAATATAAAGTGATATAAACCGACCATTAATCTTGCTAAAAAAGTTGAAATCAACAACCCATATTCACAGAATACGTCAATCCATATCATATAAATCAGAACCAAAACCCAAATCCAGAAATCAACACGACTAAACATAATTCTGAATCCAACAAACAAACAGGTTCAAAAACACCAAAATTCAACAAGGCTAAACATCAAACAAATATCAACCGCGCCACAATGTAAACCATGCACCAATGACCGCGTCCAGTTCTGTATCCTCTAACCTCCGATCTTCACCCCAAGGTATCTATACGTAATTCAATCAAAATAAAGATAATTACCTCACAAATGAGATGTACTTTCAGTTTAACAAACAATATGCAATGCTATTTAAAAGTACTTACTGTGTTCGGGAAATTGTCATTTTGATATTTCAGCACAAAATCTTGCATCCACTTCATGACGTAATATCCACACTCCCACTCACCCGGCTGTCGATTTACGATAGGGAGTTGCCACTTCAAGCTATCACCAAGAACACTAAAAAGAAAATAAGCAATATACATTTGTTAACATGTGTAAAACACAAATGAAACCTAAAACAATTACGAAAAATGCTTACGAATCCACAAGTCCAGCAAGCATGTAATCGTCCTCAGAATGAAACACTGACCCCTTTAAAGAATCCAAAATGAACCCCCTTCCATGTTTGGGGCAAATTATGAAGAGCACATAGTGACCGCTGCATTATGTGTAAACATGTACGTTTAAAACAATAATCATATCAACAATAACAATAAAAAAAAGTAGCGCATGGTACCCTTGAAGATATGGTGCAACATAAAACTCATAACCCTCCAATGCCCGTGCCAAGTAATCTAAGGTAGCCCCTCTATTAGCCCCGTATACATCTGGCGTGATCAACTCAGGGTGCAAAAAGCCAACCTTATTTTGTTGTGAATGTCCTTTAAGTTGATATAGTGACCTAATTAAAACATAGAAAAAATATGCTAATGTAACTTATATAGAAAAAACATTGTCTTAGCTGCATACAGAAAACATTAATGTACTTACATCTCAAAGCAAGTCAGAATGCCAAGCTCGAGCTTTTTATTACTAAACAACTCAATTATGTCGGTTGGGTTAATTGCAAAGTAGGAATCTTCAACTTGTCGAAAGACCTCCTTACCAACATGAAGATTGTATGGCTCAACACAATCGTTACCCCTACTCATCCAGCGATTATAGCCATTCAACACACTCTTTGGCCTATGTAACGTTATAGCTGGTTTTAGATCGTTTAACTCTTTTCTATGCTCAGCTTTTCTTTTTACATCCTGCACATACAATGGTATTAATATGATCTCATTATACACAAGAATCGAAAGGTCTAGTCGAGTTTAAAAACAAGTATGCCCTTTGGTATTAGATAAGACTTTCTACTTTCTTTAGGAAGTAAAAGGAAAATGCAGATTTGTAAGATATTGTTATATTTCAATACATATAGTAGCTATAATGTTCTAAAATTTACCCGCTCCTTAGCATTAAGTTGTTCTGCAATCTTAGTTGCCGCCATTTTGTGGTTGGTTATTTCTTCAAAGGCTTTTTTCTTGTTCTTAGGTTCTTGAGCAATCTCTATTCCCTTTCTTTTCTCTGTAGCAGGTACTTTTTGATGTTGAGGCAGCACACTCTTGGTTGGTGCTTTATTAGCTGGGGTTTTCGTCAATCCCTACAAAGTCATGTTTATGTACGTTAATAACGCTTACTACAAAGACACAAAGAGAGAGATTCCACAAATTTAATACCTTAAAACGAGCAATAGCACTAATTGGCCATTGAATAAAGCCCTTTACTGCGTTCAACAAAGTAGGGAATTCCTCATCCGGCACAGGAAGCTCCATAGTCTTATAAAAGTCAACAACTTTGATAACTGACACCTTCATGTGCCCGTATAATAATTTCTTTCCATGTATAAGACCGTCTCCAATTGGAAATACTGTCGCAGTAGCACATGTGACCTTTTCCTGAGTGGAAACAGAACTAGGGACATACAAACAGCAGTAGGTTTCCTCCTAGATAAAATGTAGCAAGTATTGAATTAATCACGTGTATGTAAGTATGTACAATATTTATTATACAAACAAGACTAATATTCCATATAAGACCAACAATTTAGGATTACCAAATCGATTTCAAATGTGTCATCTGATATCTTAACATAAATTATGCAATACACACATTTGTAGAAAACAAAAACCAAAAAAACTTTTACCTTTATGCAATTTAACTTGATGACATTAGTGGTCGAGGCGACACTCTGTCGGGGGAACTCGACCTCATCTTGCCTGGCTAAAAGCCCCTTGTTAGATTCTGCCTGTATTTCCCTCCTAATTTCCCCCCTCATTTCCTCCCAAAACTCAGGTGACTTAATTACTTCTTTCACTTTTTGCGTCACTAGATTCTCTATATCTTCCTGATGTTGATAGGTCCTCTTTTTTCTTATATAGCCTTTTATTCCTTTTTTATATCCAACGTTAGTCCCTACCCCCCTAGTGCGACCACCGTGCTCGGGTCCCATCACCAATATTAACGGATCTACTCCTGCTTTAGATTCAATAGTCCCTTCAGACAATTGTTGGCTTGCTTTAGTCTGTTATATATGATTAAATATCAGGACAACATTTTCATAAACAAATTTTTTTATATAGTTATCAGTAAAATGGAAAGAAAAAAATTACCAAGTCCTTTGAAAGATCAACTAAATTAGGAGGCAATGTCGTATTCCCGTCTTTGTCACGGGGAGCCCTTGCCAAACAATAATTACTCCCACGAATGTCTGGTACTTTATGAAGGTCTGTTGCTTTATCTGGGTCATTTCTTTCCTTTTCCCACTTTTCTTCAAAACCGCGATACCCTTTTGGTCCTAAGCGAGTCCGATCTATTTCATATTGTTTTCCACGTTCACTCGCTTCTGCACGCAGTTTCTTCACATAGGAGAAACGATGAATTAGAAACATGGAAAAATAATAATGTATCATAGTAATACAGAAGTAAATGAAACCTACAATTTTTGCAGGTGTGTTTTCTTTCCTGCAGAATTCTTCCCACACATGAGGCTCTACATATGTCCATTTGTCCATAGGAGATTTGTTATTGAGCATGTATTCACCTCGTAGTTCTGTCTTCCATGCCTTCCACTTAGTGCCACATGATAATAGTGTAGGGACTTTGACATCATTATTCTCAAGTCTAAAATGTGTCTGAATGATATAGAAATAACGATTATTGATTGTTAATAGATGTACTAGTTAGAGTATATTGTAACTAACGATTTTAGATATTATACCTTGATATCCAACCATAAAAAGTCTTTCTGTTCTTTTGTCACATGCTTCCAGTCCTCTATGTTCATGGAAATTAACCTTCGGGTACGAGTTCCGATGTACTTCCCATATAAGTTTTGCCACTTACCTACAGCTTGACCTAACCGATTGAACTCAACAACTTCACCTGCTGGAAGATCTTGAATCTTATTGATTCCTCTTGTTTTTCGTGGAATTATGGGGGGGTCCTAAAAAAACATGTAAACATTTGTAAGACACTAGAAATAAGAACATGAAGCAAGAGATCATTGAGCAAAGTATGTTTACATAATTATCAATTTATATAGTGTACAACATTAAGACAGTAGAAATAGGAACATGCAACAATACACAGGATGTTTCAGGCAGTTGCGAGTACTGAATGTATTTTGGTCATTGCTAAAGTATATATGTTGGTTAAGTACGTTGTGTGTGAGTTATGATTCCCTATGCATTTGTACATACGTCAAGTATATATAGAAACTGATTTTAAATCATAAGTTTATAGTCAATGGTTAAACAAGCCTTTCACTTTTTATTGTTATTGCCAAAAAACTTGGTTTATATTATATTTTCATGAGATACTAATGTGGTTCTGTTGAGCATTCTGCATGTTATGTCCATTATGAGCTGCTATTATTCTTGAAGTACTAATGTTAAACAGAAATGTTACCTTCCAAATAAAAGAGTCATGATGTAATAATGTCAATCACAAACTGAGGTCACAAAAAAAAGTTCTCAAAGGGCCTTAAACAAGAACACATAAACAATATCCAAACACCACCTTAAATAACAATTAATGTACGAAGAGTAAAATAACATAAATAAGTTTCAAACTAACGCGAACATCATCACCCACCAATAACACAATCCGAATAAACTATATTCAATCGTCTAGTCCCTAATAAGCAGATGATTTGTTCACTGTTATAATTTGGTATGCAAGTTGTTCCATTTAAGACTATCGTTATTTTAGGCGTTTCCATCATATCAAACTATCTCTTCCAAATCCAATAACGATCCAATCTTAGTTCTTACTACGAGAACAGTTGAGGTTCTCCTTTACTGAAAATATTAAGAGTAAATTGTTGACTTTTAAAGTAAAAAATTCAGTTGCTACCAAGTTGGTGTCTCATGTACAGTAAATTCAGTTGGTACTGGTTGCCGTAAGAAAAAGAAGCCTAAACCAACCAATACTATGATGCAACACTAACAATTGACCACTTGCAACCACAATATATGTACCGCGCAAACACTCACATAACTTACACATTAACAGGTAGATCACAAAACTTACATATTTCACATATCTACCAAATATTTGTTAAACATTGGCAACCCATACCCATACACATAAGCAGACACATGACAATTTATGCATACAAAACATTATTTTGATGAACCTAAATCCAACCCTAATCCAAATTACCAACACTTGTCAACAAATATTAACCTTAAAATAAGTAACAATTGCGTATCAAAGTTAAATTAAGAAGAAGAAAAATACCATTTGATATGCTCAAACTGAGATGAATGACCCAAATTGAGCTTGGTCTTGATGGAGGTGTGTGGTGGTCTGGGATTCGATATGAAAAAAAAGATGGTGGTTGATAACATGTCGAATGGTGAAATAAACACCATATATATCAAGAGGGTGGTGGTTACTGGTTGGGGTTCGATTGGCGGGAATTTGGGAGTGATGGTGGAGGGTCGTGGGGAGTAAAGAAAAAAGATGGGGGAAATTTTGGGGGAGAAGTGGTCTTTGACTTTTTCTTCATACCATTTATTTTGTTGCTTTCAGAAAAAATTATTTTTTTTATAACAAATACTACTATTTATTTTATTTATTTGATTATGTCTTCTTTTATTAACTTTTCGTGTTATGCCTGAAAAAATAATTGTACATAAACGCATTAGTTGGATGACTATATAGTAAAGTATACTAGCTTAAATTTAGTTATAAACGATCGAGTAAATTATTTTATTACCTGTCTCGTCATTCCTCGTGTCCTTCTTGATGATCCGATCTTAAATAAACAGTATCATCAAGAATTTCATCTAAATACTGAATGCCACTAGAAAATGGAGGTAGCTCGTCAAACTGATTATAGTCGTCCTCATCTGCAACATCATCAACACCAACTATATGTCGTTTACCATGCATGACAATGTGCCATCTCTTGTCTTTTGGGTCCTCGACAAAAAATACTTGGGTGGCTTGGTTTGCTAGAATGAATGGGTCAGACATGTAGCTGTTTATGGAAAGATTGACACACGTGAAACCATCCCTATCAACTTTAACACCTCCCCTGTCATTGACCCATTTACACTTGAATAGAGGTATAACAAACAAATTGTAATCCAATTCCCATATTTCTTCAATGACACCATAATACGACTTTTTTGAGCTTGTCATCCTCGATGAATCTGTCATTGTTGCTACAAGTGTCACTCCACTATTTTGCATTGTACTTTTATCATCTTGTTGTTTGGTGTAGAACGTGTATCCGTTAATGTCGTAGCCTTGATATTGAAAAACACGACGCGGTCGGTACCCCAATTGTGCCAATTCTGGATCAAGATTTGGAAATATACGACTAACTTTATCTGCAAACCACTGTGAAAATGTTCTTGTATGCTCAGCTTCCAACCAAAGCTGACCTCGATGGCTGTTATTTTGTTTTAAATATGACATGTGCTCGTGTATGTATGGGTCAACACATGTCATATTTTGCAATACGGTAAAATGTGCTTGCTCTAAATCACTGTTGTTCGGTGTGACATCTTTGCGCCCAATTGTCCCTTTCCCATCAAGTCTACCCGCGTGTCGAGATAGCGGAACGCCAATATTTGGGACACCTTCCATATAATTTGTACAGAACTGAACTACTTCTTCGGAAGCATACCCTTCAATAATACTACCTTCTGGTCGAGATCGGTTCCTTACATACCCTTTTAAAAAACTCATATACCTCTCGAATGGATACATGTATCGCAAGAATACAGGACCGCAAGCCTTTATTTCTCCAACAATATGAGATACGAGGTGAACCATGACATCAAAAAAAGAAGGTATAAAGTACATCTCGAGTTCACAAAGAGTAAGAATGATATCACTCTGCCATTCATCCAACTTTTCCGGATCAATAACTTTGGAATGAATCATGTTAAAAAAGAGACAAAGCTTTGTGATTGTGTGTCGTACTCGAGGTGGTAGTACTCCGCGAATAGCGACTGGAATCATCTGCGTCATTAAAATATGACAATCATGGGACTTCATACCAAGCAACTTCAAGTCTTTCATCGAAACCAACTTCTTAATGTTAGCAGAATAGCTAGATGGGACCTTAACACCGTGTAAGAATTCACAAAATTTGGTTTTCTCAGCCTTCGACATGGTATAACAAGCCGCCGGCAAATACATTTTCTTACTATTCGTCTCTTGTGGTGCGAGCTCGTCTCTAATTCCCATTTCTACCATGTCTTTTCGAGCATTAATTCCGTCTTTAGTTTTTCCTGGAATGTTTAATAATAAGCCTAACAAGCTTTCACAAACATTTTTCTCGATATGCATAACATCAAGACAATGTCGGACTTGCAAATGTTTCCAGTACTTCAAATCCCAAAATATTGACTTTTTTTTCCAAATATTTTTTTGAGGTGCCTTAACTTTTTTTCCAAAAACAATATTTAAATCCGCAACTTGGGAAAGTAGATCGTATCCGTCCAATGGTTCTGCCATCACTCTACGCTCTATAGTATCGTCAAACAAATTCTTTTTTTTACGGTACGGGTGATCTTCTTCAAGCAATCTCCGATGTCCCATATATATTGTTTTCCTACAATTACTCAACCATTGAGAGTGAGTGTCCTTTTCACAAACAGGACATGCCTTCTCCCCTTTCGTACCATAACCTGACAAGTTACCGTATGCTGGAAAATCACTTATAGTACAATAAATCATGGCAAACAATTTGAAACTCTCTTTCTTGTACGCATCATAAACTTCAACGCCCGAATCCCACAATTTTTTCATGTCGTCTATTAACGGATCCAAGTACACATCAATATTGTTCCCAGGTTGTTTCGGACCTTGAATTAATAACGACATCATGATGTATTTTCGTTTCATGCACAACCAAGGTGGGAGATTATATATGCATAGAAGAACCGGCCAAGTGCTATGACGAGTACTCAGGCTTCTAAACGGGTTAATTCCATCTGAACTAAGTCCAAACCGTATATTTCTAATCTCAGACCCAAATTTATCAAACCTTTTATCAATATTTTTCCATTGAAGAGAATCAGCCACATGTCTCATTTTTCCATCTTTTTTGCGCTCTTCAGCATGCCAACGCAACAATTTCGCATCCTTGGGGTTTGAATATAACTTTCTCAATCTAGGTATGATGGGAAGATACCACAACAATTTAGCAGGGGGGCCATTCTTTGTCACATCGCTATTTAGTTCCGTTAAATTCTTTTCCTTATACCTCGATTCATTACATATAGGACATTCGTGTAGGTCTTTGTACCCTTTTCTATACAATATACAATCGTTTGGACATGCATGTATTCGTTCCACTTCCAATCCCATAGGACACGTTAGTTTTTTCGCTTGATACGTTGAAACAGGCAACTCATTATCGTCAGGGAACGCTTCGTGTAACAACTTTAATAGGGCAGTGAAGCTTTTGTCGCTCCAACCATTTTTCGCTTTCATGTCCAACAGTTTCACCACTAAAGAAAGTACGGTGAACTTCTTACATCCGATATACAATGGTTTTTCTGCATCGACAAACAATTGCTGTAATTTTTTAATATCCTTTTCAGCAACATCACGTTCCACATCACGTAACATCTCATCTATATTAACATGATGGTCATCGTTAGAATTATCATTCTCATCGTGATCAATGTTTGAAACAAATGCGTGACTCTCAACTTGTGATTCACCGTGAAAAGTCCAAGAAGTATACTCTTTGTCAAACCCTTGTTGTATGAGATGACGTCTAATAATCTTAATATCGGCAGTGGACACATTATTTCTACACTCTTTACAAGGACAAGAAATTTTTGTTTCTCCTGTCTTTTCTCGATGATCCTCAGCGCATTTAATAAATTCAGACAGTCCTTTCATGTATTCAGGGGTATAACGTCCTATCTTGTGCATCCATGTACTACGATCCATCTGAAATATATAAAGAAAAAAAGTTATATTCTAAGATTAGTTTTGCATAGATACGGTTACAAGTGTTATAAATTGTGCCTAGTTGACGACATTGATTCAATCAAAGGTATGATCAACAAAAAGTAGCGTCTATTAAATTAATTTAGGTATTTTATTACATGTCTCTACTAGGAATGTTAGTCGGGTTTACTCGGTTGGGTTCAGGTCAATTTGAGTTGAGGCAAATACCTTAACCCGACCTTATTTATGACACGGGTTAGACGGGTTGACCTGAATTGACCCAAGTAAACCGACCCGAATAGGGTGAATTGAGGTCAACAAAATAAGCCTAATGAAAACAACACTTTAAAATTTGCAGTCTTTCAAATTGTTTAGACTTTAAACAACATGCTTGTATAAATTACATAGCAGTCTTTAACCCGCCAAAAACTCCCCATCCTAAAATTGAAGCGCCATTTTTCATTCTAACATTCAAATGAAAACTTTGAATTCCCTCCTGTAGTGTTACTTTCTCTCCTGATACTCCTCCTAACCAATTTGTTCTATTCAAATCTCTCCAATTCACAACCATCAGCCTTCCTCCTTTGCCTGAATGTACTAGCACTTTCCAAAGGTAACATTGTTTAATGTTCACATCAAAATTTCGAATTCAAACTTCCAAAATATGTGTTATATCAGTCTAGTATGGTTAATAACTGTGTAATATTTGGCTTTGTTGTTGTTATTTGATGATATGTTTTGACTTTTCTTGTTAAACACAAGGTGTTCGATTAAAATCCTCACTAAGAGCATTAACAGTTGTTGCTTTTGATAGCGCAAACAACTCTTAAATTAGGTTCAACTGTCGAATTTTGGTTGATACCTCTTTTAAACCCCGTGCATAAAGGTTTGAAATTGATACTTATGGGTTTAAACTAATTTTCGATAACTGCATTGGTTTTTAAAAGAAGTGTTAGAGTATTAGTCATTTGGCTTGGTTTTGTTCTGTGCTTGAAAGTTTGTTAGTTTTTATAAATTGACCTATGGGCAAACTGTTATTAGCTTGCATTGATATATGTTAATCATCCAATCCAGAGCGCTATGGTTCACTACTAACATAGAACGAGCTTATAGAATTTGATATGTTAAGTGACGATTATGAAATCAGTTGTACAAATCTATGTGAAAATCAAAATTCTCTAGCATAATATATGAATGATTTGGCATAGTTTGTATGAGGTGAATGTGTGAAGCTGTATACTAGTTGCAGTATAATTTATAGGTCATGTTGATTAAAAGGTAAACTAGTTGAAGTTAGTATAAGATAATGAGTGGTTTTATACTCATAAGCCATCTGATAGTAAAACGTTGTCTGATACAGGTTTTTTAGGCCAACTACTGTACCCTTTAGATTTGTCGCCGGAAAGAAAAAATGGGTGGTAGCGTAGGAAAAGAAAGCTGCCAAAGAGGGCCTAATTTATCATCTTTTTTCAGTTTCATGTGTCTATGATCCAATTAAGAGTATAAGTATGAAATGAATATGCAACTTAACTTTCTTAACTCTGTCCATAATTTTGCAGAATTATTCTTCAATACTTAAATTTTCATCCAGAGATAATAGAAGAAAGATCAGGAACATTAGTGATCGAGTCATTCGTGGTGGACATTCCCGATGGCAACACAAATGACGAGACGTGCTATTTTGTCAAGTCCCTAATAAACTGCAACCTAAATTCTCTTTCTGAAGTCTCGGAAAGGATGGCAGTGCAATATCAGAGAGGTTAGACAAACGTCCCCTTTCGTCACAGCCTCTCATTGGGATTAAACTTGCTTCTTTTCCATTTCTATGTTTTTCCGCATTAGTCTCTTGTATGTATAGGAGTCTTATTAAGAAGTAGTTAAAGTTTCCTAGCATCGTATAGATGTTATATAGTAGTAGCAGAAGCAACTCACACTTTGCAGCATCGTATAGAGTCTTGTAGTCGTCACCAGTACTATCTATTATAAATAATATAGGTTCGTGCTATATGCAAAATTTATACTAGTTGTTTTTCCTTCAAACCTGCTTTACACGAATCGCCTTGATGGTGCCGTTTTCCATGGTTTGGCGTTCACTGTATCTCTGAATTGTTGATCACAAACGAGCAAATTTCGTATAGCAGCCTAGTTTAATTTGTTCGGTTATTGAGGAAAGACATTTTGGTATTATCGTAAATTAACAACTTACCGCTAACTCTTTCTGTTTTAGGGAACAAACTCGAATTGCATTACTCTTCCAACACTAGTTAAACATCAAATTACATCGAATTCAAATCGAGTAATTAGCTTATTAGTGATTAGATGAAATGCATATATGACTTAAACATTTACTTTTGGTGGATGTGGATATTAGACATAGACTATACTGTCATGTGATGCGCATTCATGGATAAGTTGATGTATGATGGGAAATTATTTTGACGTTGTTAAGGAGGGCTGAAGAAGCACTTTTAATGGAGAAGATTAGGATGGAGCAAACTAGTACACCAATCACTTTCATATGGAAAAAACAGTTTATTGGCCTATTGTAAATAAAGGATTAGATATCTAGAGGATAATGTCATATGGTGAAATACATTCTGTCTAATACCTTTGGGGAACTCATTAAGACAGGTTGAAGTTGGCTAGTCTCATGCTGAGGTGGCAAACTGGCAACATTGGTGGGTTGGGTAACAAGTCAAAATGGATAGGATTGATACAAGTCAATATGAGTATTAGTTAAGTTGGGTTGTCCTGTAATCACTTTTTGTCCATTTTTTTAAATTTTAGATCATCAAACAATGTTTTATATATGGTTACAGAAGAAATATTGTTTTTACATTACTAACATGAATCTTGGATAAAATGATATGGCTAGGTAGTGATCGTTCAAAATAAGTTACGGGGGATTTCAGTTTGTTACCTATTTGACCCATTTAGCCTGTTCCCTTTCAATTGAATATGTATTTGACCTGAATTAAGATATAACAACTTTATTATGGGCACATTACTTAGACCATGATTAATCAGGTTCTTTGTGGTGATGTAGAATGCTCTAAGGGATCCACGATCCTGTAGAACTATAATTTCCCTCTGATATCCTTAAGCATCGGTTTGTGGTTAGGTTACACTATCAATAAATAAATATGATGTACTTATGTAGTACACAAGTACCCATCATATATGTCTTGTATTTGCTAGTTTTATTTCCTTAGATAGCTAACAGATGTTATGTTTGGTGTTGTGTACAGGCTTAACATATTGTCATGTTTTGTGTTGTATACGGACACCGACTTAAAGGGTTAAAGCAAAGATGAAACTGCAGCTTTCTACAGGCGGTAAGTTAATGTTATTTTATGATTATGATGTTTATCCTACAAAATTAACCAAGTGTGCATCTTGTCTATATTTTCAATGTTTTAAATCAACATCGTCCGCCAAAAAAATGAAATATGTATAACTCCTCCACGAACTTTTTATTCTCAATGTGTAATGACATATCAGCCCCTAATATGTTTTTGTTATCATCAGCTTGGTAATAAATGTTTATGCACCATGTCAGTTGCAGCTAACTATGCACTTTTTTTGGGTAAAGGGATATAATGCACTTTCATTTGGTAGAACCGAACCACTGATCAATGTTAAGAAAAAGGGATATAATGCACTTTCATTTGGTAGAACCGAATCAAAAGTCATACTGATGCTCAATCAGCTGGATTCATCGCGGACGATAAATTCAAGGTGTAGACGTACAGTCTTCTAGAAGTACAGAGTTTGAAATTGCTGGAAGTTTGAATGACGTGGTGTGGTCAAGTAATCAGGCAAGGCATCATAAGAACTCGCTTGTTAAAACAGATAGACTATCAAAAGACAAGATGAACAATAGAAGGTCACATGGAGTTGACACCATGGAGCGAATGGGTAAAAGTGCTGATAAGTCCATAAACACCATGGAACCGAAGCTTGTGATACAGTTCAGGCAATGGTTTAATAAGTGTCAGGGTATACTTGCTGTGATGCTGGTGGGAGATTTTTTGGTAAAGGAAATTACTGTCCTGTTTGTCTAAAGGTCTATAGAGACTCTGAATCAACACCCATGGTCTGTTGTGATGTATGTCAGCGTTGGGTGCATTGTCACTGTGATGGAATTAGTGATGAAAAATATATGCAATTTCAAGTGGATAATAACCTGCCGTACAGATGTGCCACATGCCGTGGAGAATGCTACAAGGTTAGGGACCTTGAAGACGATGTTCAGGAACTGTGGAGGAGAAGAGACAAATCTGACCGTGAGTTGACTAGTAGCCTTAGCTAACTATGCACTTTCATGCAGATTCGAGTGAAGATGAGGGTACAACTTTAAAAGAGATTTCAATGAAGATGAAAACTTTTAGTATTGAAGATCAAAGAATTCAAGAAGGTTATTTTGTGGATTAGAATCTTATTTTGTGGATTATAAGCTTATTTTATGAATTATAAATTTATATGGATGTTAAACAATGTAAAATTTTCTACTGTAATAGAATGCTTTTAACGAAATACCTTACTTCAATGAATATGGGTTTAGCTACCAATCTACTACGTATTTCGTATGATCGACACAAAGCAAAATCTTTAACGTGCCTGCATATAGATATTAAAAAAAGAACATAAATTGTCAAAGCAATGATTCAAGCACATTCAAATATGTGACAAAAAAGATATACACCTATTTTTATATAATCAATTACAATATAGTGATGCATTGTTACCTTAATATAGATGAATATTATAAAATCTTGAATTTCTTTAGCTCTTTTTGAAAGCATTTATGGTATGTTTAATGTTTTTGTAAAGCATAAATTGGGCATCTCAATCCTTTTAAAGAGTAATTGGTTGAAATTTCCGAAAATGAAGATATGCACCGTTGAGCAGATTCAAAAAACAAGTCCTGATGTTTCAAAAAACTTTTTGCCAAATTATAGCAATTTTAAAAATATTATCCAAGTCATGGCAATATTTTAAATAATAGTCTTGATTACTGTTATTGGCATGTCGTATTTTGTATTTCCTCCATGATTTCATATATATAACAAAAAAAATCATCAATGCATTTATGTTACATGTGTTGAACTTTTTTTTTTAATGTAAATTAAACCTAATCATTTTGCTGTGTATCGAAAACATTTTTAATTTTTCTGCTACAAGAAAAAGTATGACGGGCGATGAAGCCTTTGGTAAGGACATCCATGTTCTCGCCAAAGATCGCTAAACGACAAAAAAATAGGCTTCCAAACTCTGACTACGCCACCTATTGAAGGTTGGCTAAAACTTTTGGCGATGACACGTTCTCGCAAAAAGGTTGACTACTTTTAATTTTTTTCCCATTCAATTACGTTATTCATTTCTCTCTATTTTTTTCCGCCAAACCTTTGGAGGGGACGTGTCTTTGCCAAAAGTTTTGATTAAAATATTGACTAGTTAATTATGTGTTTAATTTACGGTTAATGAGTATTTAAGTGAACTTGGTTACCTGGCTTGGCTTTTGGCGAGGACATGACATTTCACGAAAATGTTGACCAGTTAATTATGCTAGCTACATATGATATGACTATGATCAAACTCTATAAATCACGTTTAGTGACCGCATTATAGTGAGCCGAATTTGAGAACAAAACTTAATCAAAGAATTTCATTTGGATTACGTAATTACGAACATGATTTGGCTTAGTATTTGATTTGAAACCTAGACAAACAATAAACGAAATTCAAAAACTATTAATGAATACAAAGATGGCTAGTTTTAAATTATTTTAAAGAATTATAGACCACCTCATATAATAAATTTGTGTTATCAAAGTTATATTGGAAAAAAATAATTGTATTAAGATTAAAAATTAATACCGAATATTCATAAGTAGTTGAAAAACTATGGGATCAACAAATTAATACGTATAAACTTGCGTTGTCAAATTTTTATTGAATCTTTTTATTGTTTAGGATTAGTAATTAATATTGAATATTTATAAGTAGTTGAAAAAATATTTGATCAACGAAATACTACGTGCTTTACTAATAGTGATACTTTGTAGTAAATGTCATGGCTTACTTGGATTTACCATAATTTGGAAAATATCTTCAACACCCTTATGTTTTGGTAAATACAGTACTTTGTAAAAATAGCATGAGTTGGCTAAAAACTCCAAAAATGCAGAATAACATTAACACTAGTTTTTTCGTAAATAACCGGTGTCTATAAGTGAAATACAATTAAAACCAGCTTTTTAAAAAAACCCGGTGTCTTTACTACTATTCTAAGACCGGTTTTCTTTGTAGAACCAGTTCTTCTTCATTTTTATAATAAAGAGACCGGTTATTCTATGGCAACCGATTTTTAAAATTTTCCCTACCCCTTATTTTTTACAATAGGAACTGGTTTTTATATAACCGGTTTCTATTAAGGGATGTTTATGTGCTTTTTTGTAGTAGTGTTTATAACTGTGATGCAGTAATTTATAAACTTAATGAACTAAAATCATAATTGTGACGCAGTAACTGTGAAAAACTAGAAGAGGGTTGAATAGTTTACCGATTAAAAACTTTGTTTTGAAACTTATTGAAAGATCAATTGATATTGATCTAGATATGTTAGTGAATAATAAACAATATGCAAGCAATATATATAAAGAGTAAATAAGGAAAGAAATAATCAAACCACGACAAGTTGTTTATAGTGGTTCGGTTTACAAGGACTCTTTTTCCTTGCCCTTTTCCACTCCCCGAGTCTCACACTCGAGAGTTTAACTTCACTAGTCAACAAACTCTTTTCACCGGCGGAGAAAACTTTACACTTCGCTTACGGACTATTTCTGATACTAAGCTAGATGTCGAATTCTTTTCAAGGGTACAACCACTCCCACACATAATGTATTTTAAGGACTAAAATACTAACCACTCACACTCACAAGTTTATGATGGTTTGGTACAACAATGATGTATGAACAAGACTAGATCATACAACAACAAAACAAACAAGACTTCCAACTATTCGTTGAAGCTTGAATATACCTTGATCTTCTTTTCTACAAAAGAGGATCACTATAATGATATGAAACGGAGTTAGAAATGTTAGAGAGAAGGAATGTATGTGATTAAGCTAGAACTTGGTTTGGCTTGCTATTTATAGCCAAAATGAACAGCAGTCACCATGGACCATGGACCCCATAAAAGGGTTCCGCCCGTGTAATATTTTGGTGCCACCGGGGTCTGACAGCAAGATTACCAAAATCTTACCAAAGTCAACCAAATCCATCCGAGATTGTGTAAGATATGTAGAGTAAAAATCTACACAAAATATCTAGTAAAATCCTCTAGAGATTTCAATGATGCACCACATGATGTCATATGTTGTTTTCTATTTTTAGAAATCTGTTAAATGTAAATACATACGTGATGTTTTGTTTTAAGAAACCAAAACATGCTTGATCTGAAAATGTTAACATACATTATGGTTTAGATGCATATAAAAAATATGATTAATCAAAATGTAAATGCTTGAGTGATGAAGATATTATTTAAGGAAAAGCTTGTATTATTATCTATTAAACTTAACAAGCTTTAAGCTTTATAAAAACTAAATTTAATTTTGTCGTTAACAAAACTTAGGTAAAGATCATAAAATATAAATAATGTTTAATGAAGATATTTGTATTAACAATCTTCCCCTTTTTGCTGAGCACAAAACATAAATTTTATTTTATAAAAGATGTAAAGTTTGTACAAGAGTTATAAAAATATGAAATTAATTTTAGAACTTAAAAGATTTAGATAAAGATGATAATAGTAGTTTGTCCAATTTAGACATGATGTTGATTTTTCAGAAAGTCAAAGTATGCAGTTGACTTTATTTGAAAGTCAAAGTCTTCATTAGTCAAAGTGTGATGTTGACTTTTCAGAAAGTCAAAGTATGCAGTTGACTTTTATAGAAAGTCAAAGTCCAAGTTCTATAATATTTCTCCCCCTTTTTGTCAAAACAAAAAGAAGAGGCGAAGCAGAATATGCAATGACCCCGAGCCATTATCTCCCCCTTGGCCAATGCTCCCCCTAAATTTGGTGCCAAGAGAAAAGATACATGGATTGTGAAAAAGCTACAAAAAAAATGTTAGTAATAAGCATAATCACAAATATATAAACATTTCCAATCACCATGTAACAAGCAACAACAATATAAAAAACACCATTCATTTGTTAAAATTTTCATGATATGAAAATCATGAAATGGAACACAATGATGTGTTAGTACATAAGGAAAATCTTAGAAAATTAAAAAGACAATCCTAGAAAATTAGAAAAATACAAAGAAAATCCTAGAAAAAAAATACTTAAAAGATAAACTAGGAACCTCCTATTGAGGTGGTGGATGAGCAAGAGCATTGATTCGCTCTAGGATGTGGTTGAGGATGAACCTCATTTCATCTTGAGGCTCATGGACCATCACCCGGGTCCGTTCGCTAATGTGGGCGGTCCGATCATAATTTGAGCAACCGTGTCTAGGTGGGTAATATGATTCATGATTTTGTGGTGGTGGAATGGTGGAGTTGTTGGTGTTGGTGGTTGGAGTGGTGATTAGGGAGGCTAGCAAAGCATTTTGCATTTGTATGGTTTCACTAAGGTGAGAGTCCACCATATTGGAGAAGTGGTGGAGATGGTTTAACTCGGCTTCTATCTCCGCTTTGGAATGTGGGTGATCTTCCCACATGGATTCATCAATGTCCTCTATATGAGGAGACAAGGATGTTGGAGGTAGTGGATGATCCCCATACAAAGGTCCATAAATTTCCTTGTGAATAGGATGGAAAAGAAGAGAATGAGGCCCTAACGGGGCGTTTGGCTCAAAGGATGGACGTGGAGACTCATGAGCTATTCGCTCAATCGTACCAAAGGATGGTAGTGGTGGTGGATTATTGGGCCTAGGAGGCCAGTCCCCCAAGTCCTCAAAAAATGGGTTTTGAGATGTAGGTGGTGTTGAGAATAGCTCTAATGGTATGAGAGTTGGGGATTTAGGAGGTGATGGTGACTTGGATAATTGGATGGGAGCCGGTGGCGGTGAGCTAGTAATGGGAGTCTTTATTGGTGGTGGAGTAGTGACTACAATTGGTGATTTTGGAGGTGGTGTAGGAGTAGTCAAAGTGGGGAAGTTCTCATCTCTTATGGGAGATGAGATGGTTAGGGAAGAGGAATCAGAAAAGGAGCTAATGTTGACAAACTAACATGGTCTAACGCTCATTCTAGCCGTTCTCTTGCAAGGTTTGTTTGATGGAGAAGACTTAGTCATTTTTGCTTAAGATTGTGCTAGTAGATGAGAAGAATTGAGAAGCTGTGAGGATGATCATCTTAGAAGCTCTTAATTTATAGGATTACGAAATTATGGAGAAATGTGTTTGATTTAATATTAAACCATAGAAAAAAGGAGGTTTCTAATGATTTGGAAGTGATTTTAATGCTAGTCATATCACCTAAGTCAAGCCATACAAGAAGGATGGAGTGAAGAGACAAAGATATGCAATAAATGTGTTCTAATGATTGTAGGATCTTGAGAATCAGATCACCCACGGATTACAAGGAACCAAATTTTTGGTTCCTTCCGTTATGAAAAAGGGTTTCTTGGGTGAATTTTTGGAATTTTTGAATTTTGGTGGGAAATGGATATCCTATATGTCTAAGTGTGTTAAACTAGTTCTAATATGGATAAAAACTAGTAAAAACTATCTTAGAAGCAAATTATGGTAATTTGGAATGTTGAAATAAGCAAAATTTAGAAAGTTACCTGCAAATTCCACGACACCAATTTTTTACACAGGCGGAACCAAAGTTTTGGTGCCGCCTGGTCCGCCTGTTCAGGTTTGGCGGTACCAAAATTTTCAACAGGCGGAACCAAAAAATTGGTTCCGTCTGATCTGTGGTGATCAGAAATCTTCACAGACCCAATTTTAAACCATCGGGGACTTTGCCGAAACCTGAAATTTTTCTTAAAACACATGGCATTAATTATTTCTAGTCAGTAACAGTCAATAACGCATACAAAAACATAGTGGAGCATTGATTTTGACCAAGGGCTAACGATTTTCACATATAAGTGAAAATGAGTAAAATTTTATTACACTCGTGTGCTACCCCCCTACATAAACCGGTTAGCATACAACATTGTTTCAAGTTAGTTTATCATGCTACAAAGTAAAAAACAACCAAATAGTATCATACATCATTGTTTTTGTCTTGTTCTAAACACTCCTTTAAACCTCACTTATCCAACTTTTTGTAGATCTTTGTCATCATCCTTCCAAGGCACTTGAACATCCCTTTGGTTTGCTTGAACTTCGCCGATTCATTCTCAATCTCGGGAAGAGATGCATAGTACTCTTTAGGTGGTAGTCGAGAATTAGGGAGACCGTCTTCGGATCTATTTGATGATGATGATGAAGGAGTTGGAGGTTTTGCCCTTTTACCTTTTGCCTTAGTCTTAGTCACTCGCTCGTTACTCAAGGGCACAAATATGTAAGGCATGAGAGAATAATCTAGCATCAACCCTTTTGGATTTGGTGGAATGGGTGCAAATTCTCTATAGAGACGGGTGAGTAGCATCCCGTATGGAAGAGCAACGGAGCCTTAAGTAGGGATATCTACCATTATCCTAGCAATGTAGTAAGCTAAGTTGAATGGTTGACGAGTGGAAAAGTTATAGAGCATGTGACAAAGGCAAGCATTGATATGGTCTCTATTTCCTATGGTGCTAATGACATTGGCTCTAAGGATTTCCTCCTATTTTTTGGATTCGGGCTTGAGCTCATTGAGTTCCGTACCGTATGGGTCTCGGTTTACTTCCTTTCCTGCTCGAGTGACATGGGTTGGAGCTACCCTTTCGTTAAAAAGGTGCTCATGAATGATGTCCTTGTCCACCAAAGGAGTTTGGTAGGGACGAGAGCGGTCATTGATAGCATCAAGGATAGTGAGTGTCCACTTATCCAAGTAAACATGTACCATGGTTAGGAATTCCTAGCACTTGAGCAAATTGGTTTAAGTAGATGGAGTAGTCATTTTGATTGATCCTAAACCTAAGAGCCATTTGATTATCCTCATTTGTGAAAGAGACAACACTAGCATAAAATTCTAGGACAAACCTAGGACAAATTGGTTCATCAATGTCAAGGAGACAATCAAAGTTGATAGTGGCTAGCTCTTGACGGAGATTAGTTCCGTCGACAAAAGAAGGATGAATGGTCCTACCCTCATGGAAGTACCTTCGCTCTATACTCTTAAAGATTTCAACTTGGTCTTTAGTGAGGCCCTTGGTTTTGTGATGTTGAGGGATGTAGTTAAGAGTGTCCTTGTGATCATATAATTTTGCGGCTACCATGGTTGTTCCTATGAGCAAGAACTTTTATGTTTTAGTTAAAATGAAAACAAACTTAGCGTTTTTGTTCTAGTGTGTGCCTATATGAAAACAATTTGGAGTTGCGGTTATCTCGACTGATTTCATGCATAAAATGGTTTTCAATGGGGGTGTTTGGCAAAAGGCGGGAGATAACCCAAACGCTCCTAATTCAATGTGGTTTCATTTGAATATACCCGGGAATGCATAATAGTTATGCATTACCTTTAGTATTCAAGAGACATTATGCAAGTGATGAAACATTTACGTTTCTATTTGTACTAACAATGAAAAATTGTTTTCCTACAAGTGAGAAGCTTTTCAAATTTTGACATGGGGTTTTTGTTTAATTAGAATAAGGCCTTATAGTAATTATCTTTTAAGTAGTGGGAAACATGATTAGTTTATGCAACGTGACAATGTAGTACCTAATATCAGTAACTAGTCATGCAATTTGCCAATTGAATTCATGTTTTGTACAAGAATATACATAATCCCCATGTAATGATTTTGTGCACAAATTAGAATCCTAGATTCAGAATTAAGAGAAGTAATGTAGTTAGGATACTTACAATGATGTTTTCTTCAGTGATTAGTGGGAGAAAAAGTCTTAACAATGAGTTAGGTGCGTTGTTGATACGTTTTGGTAAAGTGAATTGTGAGGAAGAAGATGTTTTGTAAGTAGAATATTTGCTACTGTTGTCACCACGGACCTGACGGCACCAAATTTTTGGTTCCGTCCATTTGGTCGTTTGGTGTCGTGGGAACAATAGCAGATTTAGCCTAATTTGTTTTGTTTTGGTTGTCTAAGATTTAGACTATGTTTTAACTACATGTTTGGTTCCATTTATACTAAGCCAAGTCTAAGAAGATTAAATGGTTCTCGTTTGAGAGGTTTAGTTAGGATGTCGGCAATGTTGTCTTCGGAGGATACTTTCTCAATTGAGATGTTTCCTTTTTGAACATTGTCGCGAAGAAAGTGATGGCGGATTTCAATATGTTTCGTTCGAGCATGTTGGAAGGGATTTTCGCTGAGATCAATAGCTCATTTGTTGTCTCAAAGTATAGAGATATTGTTCAGATGAATTCCGTAATCCACGAGAGCTTGCTTCATCCAAAGAGCTTGTTGACATGCTTTTCTGGCTGAGACGTATTCGGCTTTAGTAGTTGAGATAGCTAGAACTGTTTGTTTCTTTGCAAACCATGAGGTGAGACAATGTCCAACAAAAGTACAAATACCACTTGTACTTTTTTTATCGACATAGTCACCGGCATGGTCCGAGTCAGCATACACTATAGTTTCTACACCCGTTCCTTTGGGATACCATAATCTTAAAAATGTCGTTCCCTTAATGTATCTAAATATCCTTTTCAAGGCTTCTAAGTGTGATGCTTTGGGATATTCTTGAAAGCGAGCACATAGACAAACACTAAACATAATGTCGGGTCTAATAGCCGTAAGATAGAGTAGGCTACCGATCATTCCTCTATATTTAGTGTTATCTACTGATTCACCTTCCTCATCCTTGGTGAGTTTTGTGTCCGAGGACATGGGTGTCTTAGTTGGTTTTGAGTCTTCAAGACGAAATTTCTTAAGCATATCTTTTATGTATTTATATTGGTTAAAGAATATGCCATCTTCAAGTTGTTTAATTTGAAGTCCTAAAAAGAAGTTTAACTCACCCATCATACTCATCTCAAACTCGTCGTGCATGATTTTAGAAAAATCATCACATAGCTCTTGACAAGTTGATCCAAATACGATGTCATCAACGTATATTTGAACTATTATAATGTGTGATTCCTTTTTCTTAGTAAAGAGAGTATTATCTACTAATCCCATGTTATATTTGTTTTCTACTAAGAAAGTCTTAAGCCGAACGTATGATAAGGTTTTAAAATGTACCTTTTGAGGGGTCGTTTAAGCCCTTATTTGATCACTTTTGTATCCGTTATTACTTAATATCGTTCCTTTTCACTTTTTAGGTATCTTGAAGGCAAAATGCTGGAATGACACTTATTCGGACGGACAGGCGCGAATATACGAAGAAAATGGCCAAAGTCAAGAATCGAGACACTCAGGCTGCTAGAACTGAAGGGGACGGCGTCAGGTACAAAACAGTGACGCCATTGGACAAATTTTGTGACGGCTCAGAAGCCAAATTACTCATTTACAAGTGACGGCTTCAGGTTTTAAAAGAGTAGGGCGTCGCAACTCAGACGGCCTAGTTTTGATCCAGACGACGTCAGAGACTGAAGGGGATGGCGTCACAAGCATAAGGTGACGCCGTCGCAAGACTAACTTGGCCAAGACGAAACCCTAATGACGGCGACCCGACGGCGTCACAAATCAAAAGGTGACGCCGTCGCATTTGTAATCTTATATATAGAATCCGAATTTTTTAGTTTCAGTGTGTAGACTTTTGGAGTAAAAACCTAAACCGAACGACGCGCGTAGCGTTATCAAGTTTTTGGCACCGCTGCCGGGGAATAGAATAACTAGTTAGGAGACCACCTCGTTTAGGTTTCTTTGCTTGATTCCTATAAAGTAAATTTTTTCCCATTTTTAGCTTCCTCGTAGTCTATCCCCCTTCTTCGTGACCTTTGTTCGTAACCCCATCACTTTTCATCATGGAAGGTGATAACCAACCACCATTCATCAACCTACCACCAAATGACCCCCCAAGAGGCCGTACTCTTGGTGAATACTCGAGACCAAGCCACCTAGGGTATAGGAACACCATTGAGCTTCCCGACCAAGCCCAAACTACGGCCCTGCGATCCGACACCATCCGGTTGGTGCAAAACAGATGTGCATTCCATGGACTTCATTCCGAAGATCCTAATCAGCATCTTAAGGATTTCCTTAAAATTGTCGATTCCATCGACCTCGATGCTACTACTCGGGAGACCACGCGTCTGCGTCTCTTCCAATTCTCTCTACGGGACCAAGCTAGTAATTGGCTTGAGCGACTTCCCGCCGGCTCCATCTCAAGTTGGGATGATCTCACCTCTCGCTTCCTTGCTCAATGTTTCCCACCGGGGATAACCACTAAGCTTAGGAATGATATCTTGATGTTCTAACAACATCAAGGTGAATCTCTCTACGAAGCATGGACTCGATTCAAGGACTTACTCCATAAAGTCCCTCATCACAACATTGATCTTTGGCTTCAAGTCCAACTCTTCTATGATCATGTCAACTTCCCCACCAAGCGATCCATTGACCAAGCGGCCGGTGGGAAACTTAGTGATCTCACCGCGGAAGAATCATGGGGTATAATAGAGGACCTTGCTCTCTATGACAACGAAAGTTGGAATGACCCCCGTGATTTTCCCAAAACCATTAAGGCAATCTCCTTGCCTCCCATTGACTCACAATCTTCCGACCGTAGGATGCTCGAGCTTGAAAACCAAGTTAAATTCCTAATGAGCTCCTACGAAAATCCTAAGTCTTCACATCAAGTGAATAAAATCACTCTACCTTGTGAGTTATGTAGTGGTCCCCATGACACTCGTGATTGCACAAGACTCCCTGAACAAGCTTTTGCGGACTACGCCTCCACGCGTACCGACGGAGCGGGAGAGAAGTGGTACACTTTCAAGCCTGAACAAAACAACTTAGGAAACTCTTACAACCCCTCATGGAGAAATCACCCTAACCTTAAGTGGAACCAAAATTCAAGCACACCCCAAAGCTCATCTAGTCCACCTAATAGGTTCAATCCTCCAAACACCGGGAACCCCACTAGTCTTGAGGCAATTGCATCTAGATTCATGTCATCTCAACTCGATTAACTAAGCTTGAAGCCGATTTCAAGCAAAGACAAGGCGAGATGACAAACAAGCTTGATGCCCTCTTAAAAGCCTTTAATGACCGGGAAATTGGAGCACTCCCAAGTGATACTATAAAGAACCTAAAAGTGAGTTCGATTTCATCGACTTCATGTTCTTGTTCACCATGGGAGAGTGCACATCCATGCCCCTCACACCAAACGGTCCACTCGGTAAACGCTATCAACAAGGGTTCCAAGCAATCTAAAATGAGATACCAAGGCCCCGCACCATTGGTAGAACCTGCTCTTGAGAAACCCGTCAACCAAGAACCCAAACCTAATCTAGAGGAGGAGTACAAGGAACTCCATCAAGAAAAACTGGTTCTTGAATTCTTAGCTCATGCACATTATTATAATGCTTTAAAAGAAAAATATGAGTTAGAACTTAAACTGGGGAAACATGGGTCCGCTTTTGTGCGAAATAATCTACCTAAGAAGTTAGACAATTCCGGGCTATTTACTCTTTCATGTAGGCTTGGAACTTCCAAACCTCTCGATGCTCTAGCCGACTTAGGATCATGCATCAATCTTGTTCCGTTGTCCCTCCATAGAAGCCTTAATGGTAAGACAGAACCAACGGAAACCATCTTAGGTCTAGCGGACGGTAGTATTGCATCTCCGGTAGGGATAATAAAAGACATGGTAGTACACGTAGGAGAATTGACTCTTTTGGCATATTTCCATGTGCTAGACATGAATAAGGACCCAACATGCCCATTGCTAGTAGGAAGAGGATTCTTAGCTACCGCTAGTGCCATCATTGACTGTAAGATGTCCAAAATAGTGGTAGGAGAGGGGAGTGCTAGGTCAATTTACGATGTCAAAAAGCATACGTACTACAAAGAAGAGGAAATCCCACATGAGATTAGGTTGGATAGAACACCATCTAGATATGGACCTTGGCTAGATAAGAACTTCATAGGTCCCCAACGACCTTTCTACCTAGATGAAGCCTTTGCTAGTAAAGCAACTTTCCATGAAAAAGAAATGGCTAGGGACATGGAAGTGAACCCGTTCGAGGACACCTTAGTATTTAGGAAGATGACCGAGTTCCTAGGAAGCTTGCCCATCAACCATGTCATGAATAAGTGGAAAGTTGAGAGCGATAAGCCTAAACATAAGTGGGATTGGGATAGACCGCCTAGTGATGATAATGGAGAGTGGCACATTAGGATAACGATCTATGATCCCGATGGAGAGAAATTCGAAAAGGCATATCGAACCAAACATACTACTAGGAACTTAAATGATAAGTTTGATCCTTATGACATTCTAGAGGATAGGCTTAGTTATATCGGTACATAGGGGCACGACTTCGAGTCTAGCTACAAGACTCATAAATAAAGAAAAGCGCTTCGTGGGAGGCAACCCATGCTTAATTGTTTGCTTGTTTGTGTCATGTATCTTTTACTGATTGTTTATTCTCATGTTTAAATTTGTAAAAATGCTTTATTTTGTCTTTAACCTCGTCTTAATTACATATAAAGGTATTTTACATAAGGGATAAGTGTAGGGAGGATTACACACGTTTTCAAAAGAAACGTAAACATGAGAATTTCAATTAATTAAAAGATATATATGTGTGTTTGTTCGAGTCAAATGCTTGTATCGAGTCATAATGGATGTTTTGCAGGAAATTTTTCCAGATTCTAAAGATGTAAATTTTCCAGAATTTTTTCCAGAAAATCGCAGACCAGTTTTTGTCAGGATAACCTGACGGTGTCAGGATCGCAACCTGACGGCGTCATGAAGGAGCAAAAACAACTGATTACTTTTTCTCGTTTTCTGAGCTACTTATAAATTTTTGGAATTTTCCAGGTCTTAATTTTCCAGAAATTCTGTAAACATCCATTCCACAAGCATTATATCCTAGTTTAGTAGAGTCCTATATATATTATTACCGCCGATTTTACGCGAAGGTTTCGTTTGTTTTCTTCAAGTGTGCAGGTTTAATTTACCAAGAAGAAGATACATAAGATGAGAAGGAGTTTTCACGCAAACGTTCTTCTTGAAGAAAGATGTAACCACTACTTTACACGGATCCTACCGAGCTAATCAGGGGAGTATTAGTTTCTTTCGTTTTTAATTACCTTCCATTATCATAACTTTGATACTTTTGGGGAACATTGGGGACAATGTTCAGTTTAAGTGTAGGGAGGGAAAATAAAACGGGAACTTTGAAACTATGCTTATCCTTGAATATTTTCTTTGTCCAATTGCATTTGTGTAATAAACCATGAGAAAATGTCGGTAAGGGTAATTTTGGCACCAAATTTAAAATTTTTCATGACATATAGGAGTGGGCCATTAGTCTTAATTAAGCGTCTCATGGATAGGAAATTAGACTAGCACAAAAAACCCTTTACCACTTAAATTCCACCCAAAATGTGAGGATCGCCCTTAGATTAGTAGGAATTAAAGCATTCATCTTTAATGCTTAGTGTGTGAACTGGTAGTATAATAGATTCTAGAACTTGTTTTGTGATGCATCCCGAGATCGCTAGCAAGACTACACTTGTGTAGTTAGGAATAACTAAATGATAAGAGGTATTAGGATAACCCTTGTTTGATACCCGTAATATAATTACTTCTTCCACATCGGTTGAGTAATTCCCCCACACCTTTGCGTTGTACTCATCTTTAGTACACGATACCCCTAGTTAACCCTTCAGGGCCTATCCTTTTCGCGGTTCTCGTGATGTTTTGGTTTTCCGGAATATCAATGAAGAGCATTGTTTACACCCCACCCCCAAATGTACACCCAAATCGCCTTAGCCTACCTTGTATACACTCACTTTTAGTGCATTATTGTAATCAAACTAAACCCTTAGTTCAATTATCTAGTTGCTTGCATAAGTTGCTAAGTCGAGTCATATCCTTTGTACACAGTTTTGGGACGATTAGGACTCATGGGAAAAGTTAAAGTTTATGAAATGACGGGAAGGGAACGTTAAATTCAAATTCCCTTTATTTGCGTAATAATGTACTCCAAGTGTTTTGATCTTTTTAATTCGGGTCATATTAGTGTTAGAATAATAAAAACTCAAGTGTAGGGATGTGCCTATAAATCCCTATCATTTTGATGTTATCGTAGAGGATGGAAGAGTAAAAGTGTATAAAATGAAAAAAAATAAAAAAATAAAAAACAAAAAACATACGGGCTACCATCCTAAATCTGTCTTTAATTTATGTTTGTTTGTTTCAGTTATCTAGAGTCTAGAGTGTCGAGTCTTGGCTTAGCAACGCCATTCTTCGCATGCTTGTAACATAAAGATTTTTGACTTGCCACCACTAAATAGTCTATCCCACCAAACCCTTTGTTTCCCTACCGTAAGCCTAACATTACAACCCTTTAAAAGACCTCTTGGATAGTCTTTCCTAGGTGCTTACGCCAAAGCGATGAAGGTTTGATCTAGTCTCAAGCCTATGGTAATCTATCTACTAGGACCGGTTAATGAGTGTTTATCTTCCATTTCTAACTTGTTATATTTCATATACACCCGAGAGATGTGAGTATCCAAACACCCCTTGTGAGGTGCTAGTATGTAATTTTCGTGCTTGTTATGACTTTTGCGGGGCTTATATGTGTTGTGGATTATTCTAAACCAATGCTTCATGACCCCTAACTTATAAATTAATTGGCTAAAAGCACATTTTCTTGAGGAGAAGCAAATACCAAGTGTAGGGATATTTGATAAGGTTTTAAAATGTACCTTTTTGAGGGGTCGTTTAAGCCCTTATTTGATCACTTTTGTATCCGTTATTACTTAATATAGTTCCTTTTCACTTTTTAGGTATCTTGAAGGCAAAATGCTGGAATGACACTTATTCGGACGGAAAGGCGCGAATATACGAAGAAAATGGCCAAAGTCAAGAATCGAGACACTCAGGCTGCTGGAACTAAAGGGGACGGCGTCAGGCATAAAACAGTGACGCCGTCGGACAAATTTTGTGACGGCTCAGAAGCCAAATTGCTCATTTACAAGTGACAGCTTCAGGTTTTAAAAGAGTAGGGCGTCGCAACTCAGACGGCCTAGATTTGATCCAGACGACGTCAGAGACTGAAGGGGACGACGTCACAAGCATAAGGTGACGCCTTCGCAAGAATAACGTGGCCAAGACGAAACCCTAATGACGGTGACCCGACGGCGTCACAAATCAAAAGGTGACGCCGTCGCATTTGTAATCTTATATATAGAATCCGAATTTTTTAGTTTTCAGTGTGTAGACTTTTGGAGTAAAAAACTGAACCGAACCAAGGCTCTCTTGTACAGTATTTTAGGGTTTCATACCCTATCTTACATCAAGATAAGTGTTTTAATTCATTAATTCAATTATGTCTTCAATTAATTGTGTGTATGCTTGCATGTTTCCCATGTCCGGCTAATTTACTTGTGTGTTTGCTTAGGGAATATGAAACTTAATTATTGAATATTGATTGGTTGTTTCTTATCTTAATTATTAATGATCTAGTATTGCGATAGGTCATCCGTTGTGTAGTTAATGCTTGATTAATCTTTGTTGAACCTTAGCTTATAGTACCTAGAGTTATTGTAGGCTAAACCATCCGAAGAGTACCTTAGTGTTAAGTTTATAAATCCTAGCGATTTTGTAGGCGATAACCTTTGGTAGTTTCAAAGAGTTAGGGATAAACGCATACCCTACGACCTTAGACACACAACGCGATTAAGAATAAGGACGTGACAATTTAACCATCAATAGGAGATAATTAAGGAGTAATAAAACCTAAGTAAACACATCTTTAAATCATCATACGAGCACACAATAATTAGACATAGACTACATACACCACTAGATTAGATAATTAGATAAGTAGAGTAATCGGTAGAAATACCAACCCCCAAATCCAAACCCCGAGATTCGTACCTTTCCATTTCCTAAAAAACATAAAAAGATAAAAAAATAATCTTCCTCAACCCCAACCTTAGCGTAGTAACTTCTCACTAGCATTCCTATTCCCCTAGAGAACGATATCAATTCCCGTGGCTTACCCTAATAATACACTACCATGATTAGGTTCACTGCCTAGGGTGTTGAAAAACTTTCTCGACGAAAAGGAAGTTCCTTTGACCCCGAACGACGCGTGCAGCGTTATCAAGGTACCAAGATTTTGGTGCTTGCTTAAGTCCGTACAATGCCTTCTTGAGTTTGAAGAAATGATGTGGTTTTTCAAAGTCGGTAAAACCGGGAGGTTGTGCAACATATACTTCTTCGTTAATAAACCCATTAAGGAATGCATTTTTAACATCCATTTGAAATAATTTAAAGTCATAAGCACATGCATATGCAAGTAAGATTCTAATAGATTCGAGCCTAGCTACAAATGCATAAGTTTCATCGTAATCAATCCCTTCTTGTTGATTATAACCTTGTGCGACAAGCCTAGCTTTGTTTCTAGACACTACACCATTTTCGTCTATTTTATTTCGAAAAACCCATTTCGTTCCAATTATAGTTTGATCTTTAGGTTTTGGAACCAATTTCCAAGCATCATTTCTAACAAATTGGTTTAACTCTTCTTGCATAGCAATTTCCCAAGATTCATCTTTTATTGCTTCGTTTATGTTTTTCTGTTCAATGGTTTGATAGAAAGCAAAAGTAGTTACTTTGATTTTGGGCTTGTGATCTTAACGTTCTTTGATTTAGTTGTTGATGAGGTATGATCTCCTCTGGATACTTTGGACGAGATAATCACAATTAGTCTTTAATATCTTCAAGACAAAGCTACTCTACAAGGGAGTAGTATCTGCCCAAAAAGTATAGCTATGGAGCAGTGCCTCCTCAGGAAGTATAGTGACGAAGCAATGCCTGCTTAGGAAGCATAGTGACGGAACAGACCCTACATCGGAGCTAGTATACTGACAGCTGACATACATAGTATGATTATGTACGAATAGCACAGACGCTTGGTCCACAACTAGCATGGAGACAACCTTGACCCCGAAGACCAAGTCTGGTGCTTATCAGCGCTGTATGTGCACCTAGAAGACAAATTAGCTTCCACAAAAGGTTTTGTCATGGAGCTAATCACATGTAGTATAAAAGGAACTGTTCACACACATGAACAAGGGGCTCACACACACACACTCCGATACAGACTTCTCTCCTTCTTTACCCTACTTTATTTACCACATATACCAAGTACTTACTCTCACGCCGGAGATTGGTCTTGGACTAAAAACCCGGGGAGAGCTAACGGTGTTTTCTCTTATTTCAGCCTACAAGAAGAAGGAGTTGTCGTAGAATCTCCTGAAGCTTAGGGTTGAAGAGCATCTACGAATATTTGCTCAAACATTGGCGCCATCCGTGGGACACTTATACCAATCTATCAGAGCTTTAAGCAATGGATGGTGGTACGGGAAGTCCTCATCCGGAGGAAGGTGAGAACCTGAACACTGGTGTCATAGGGACTGGGAGAACTCCTCCAGGAGGACCCTCTGCTCCCTCTGGACCAGCTCAGGAAGGGCCTTCTCCGGCATATGTGAAAGAAAACATTGATGTGTTAAGAACCATGATTAAGGAACTTGATAACAAGGGGAAGGAGAAGGCAACCCCCTGCAAGCTCTCGTACGGAGGGTCAATACGTGCTGAGTCGAAAAGTTCCCAAAAGAGTCCGTCGGTGGAGAAAATTAGGGGATACTCCTCTGATGGATCATCCGAGTCTGGAAGGAGCAGGTCACGGTCTGCTAGAAGGCACCGGAGGAGTGCCTGCAAGAAAAAGGCTTCTTCTAAGTCTCGTTGCTCAGATAGGTCAGAGGGACGAAGCAGGTCCAAGACCAAGAGGGCCGAGTCGATGTCTCGTCCGACAAGGGCCTCTAAGAGGAAGTCAAGTTCAAAATCGGGGTACGATACTGATTGGTGCTGAAAACAGTCAAGCTATATCACACAAGCTAGCCACTTGTGAATGGCTAACCGTAATAAACTTAAAACTGCTCAGAAACCAATATACAATGAAGATCAGGAGAATATAATGAATTCCCGGGTCGTTAAGTCCCACGGAGACTCAATGGTGTGTAAACACTTGATCAGATGATAGAATGATCACTAAGGATAGTGATCAGTAAAAGTTTTGATTGAATATTACACTACTGACTGATTGGAATGTATTTGGACACAGAATTGATAAGCACAACAATAAGATAAAACAAACGTAAAACATACGTTTAAAAACTACGTAAACGTACAAGATAAAAAGTGAAATCTAAGAAATAAAAGACCTAAGAATATGAAAATGACATTTTTGAAATCCTAAAAATAAAATAAAATTATTAGAAAAAGAAAATTATTTTTAAAACTATTTATTTAATTATTATTAATTAAAAACTATTTTAACTATTTAAAAATAACCTAAAATAGAAGAAAACACAAAATAAGGCTAGAAAATTAAAATTATGATTGAGAAAAATCTAAAATATTATAAAACTTATTTTAAAATTGAAAATATATTTTTTACACTTTTTATATATTTATTACTAATTAATTACTATTTAAAATACACTTAAATACTAGAAAATATAAAATAAACCTGGAAAACTGAAATTTTAAATTGGAAAAATCTAAAATATGATAAAACTAATTTTAAAACTGAAAAGATATTTTTTATGCTTTTTAATTATTTATTACTAATTATTTAATACTTTTAATTATTAAAAATTATAATAAATACTAAACAGATAGAGAAAAATATGAAACTTTTTCTAAAAATAACTTAATATGACAGAAACCTAAGAAAAATATAAAAACTAGATTTGCTTAATAATAAGCTAAAAAGAAAAATCAAAAAGCTAAAAACTATTAAATAAACGCTATCACTATTTTTAAATTGATGTTTTTCTGGTTTTTCTTTTTGAAAACTACTTAACTACTTAAAATATGAAACTTTAATAAACACAAAAATTTTACAAATAAAAAATAAGCTATTTGACAAGCTTATGAGCTTAACAGATATGCTTATGAGCTTATCTTGGTGAAATAAGCTCAAACAAGCTCGCAAGCTGAAACAAAAGATAAAATAAGATGCAAGAAGTTACAAGCTACTCAAATAAAGCCAAAAGACACAAAGAAGCAAACTGATAAGCTACTAAAAAGACAATAAGAACTTATGATCAACACAGAAATGGGACAAGGTTTGAGCTTATTGCAGCCCTAGTAAATAAGCTACAAAATGAAAACTTAAGCTTAGGACTTCAAGATGGCTTGGTTGACTTTCCAAACAACCAAGGATCACAGGCTGAGGCCAACTAATAAGCTATTTGTGAGCTTATCAATTTGGACCACTCACTGTGCACAGGGCACCATTTTCAAACAGGTACTCAAAATAAGCTAGATAAAAAGCACTTAACAAGCTGATTAGAAGTAAACTAGTATTTTTCTAATTAAGTTTAGCAGTTAAACTTTAAAATCCCAAAAGCATAAATTCTAGATCCTAACAGTAAGACCACAAGAAAATTGACAAGTTTATTCAAAAACTACACTTAAGAAAATTTGGACTTTTTGAATTAAGAAACAGTTTGACTTTGATGAACTTATGATTGATTCTATGGACTTATTATGTTGTAATAAGCTAAAATAAGATGACTATAAGCTATATTGCCAAGTTCTACAAAGCTATGATGAGTTTTATCACTTAAATCCTAACAGTGATGAAATGGTTTGAGATTAAAAAGAATTTTGACTATTTAACATATGACCACTGGTTTTCTTGTATGTTTTGAGTTATTATGAACTATTGAAACACAGAGCAACAACAAGCAACCACACAGATGACATCTATTACAGATAACACAGTGAAAACAAACACCCCTTAAATTAACTGTTTTGAAGATTTTCAAAGACTTTTAAAGATTAAAACCATGTACTTGATTCCAGACCTTATAATATCATATATGAAGGCTAATTAAGTATAAAACAACAACAATAACAACATAAAACTCTAGAATGACACTAATGTTATTATAACTGTTAAACTATAATTTTTAGCAACTACTAATTTAAAAGAGCAAACAACTGATTTTAATACTCAAATACACTTAACTAAGACTAATGAACAAGAAAACACATAGATTAAAGCTAATGAACACTTGTACAGTAAAATGCCAAAATGGATCAAAGTGCTTACAAATAGTTATCCAACTGAAAACTGAGAACCAAAGGCCAAGACCACTCCTATAGGCTTACCACTAAGCCACTAACCCAAGGCCATCCAAAATTCACCCTGCTCCAGCTGTGAACACCATTTCCATGGGATTTTTGATTTTTCAACTAATTATTTGGTATTTTTGGTGATTTTTCCTATTTGATTCTAAACTGACTTTTAAGGTATCTCATAGCTTTTATAAGCTATGTAGGAGCTTATGTGGCTTATTCAGTCCATAATAACACCTAACAACAACATTTGAATCATATGAGATTTTTGAAAGGAAAATTGCATAAACTGAATTTGATACTGAAAACTTGAAATTGATTATTAAAAAGGATTCAAATACACTTGAAAAACTTAAACAAAGTACTTGGAAGTGAAAACATACACTGGAAAGCTTAGATTAAAAAAAACGACTAAAGAAAATATAAATTACACTAGATATCTTGATACATTGCTTCTTTGCTCCTCTTTATAGACTTTTTGAACCTCTTGTTGACCTCTGAAACTATCCCACCTCATCTGAGCCATTGGATCAGCCAAAATCATCAAATTCGTCCAAGTGTCATTTTTGGCGCCAAAAGTCTCCTAGCAGGTTTTTGATATTAATGGGTTTTGGAAGATGTGGAGGTGGAGGGGGACAAGGTAAGGTGAGGGTGAGGTGAGACAAGTGGTGTGTTTGAAAAAAGATGGAAAACCAGCTTCTGGTTTTGGATTTCAGTGGTGTGTGAAGGAGATGAATAGTAAGGGTGGTATTTGGGCGGGGTTTGACTTAATTTGACCGGGGTATTAATAAAACGGGGTTGGGTTGGTTTTGGGCCAAAGGTTGGGCTGGATTGGATTTGGACTTGATATATTACAAAGGGTGTCCGTTTGGTTTGATATGATATACAAGGACTAGATTTGCAACTTCTCCAAACTTGAGGGACTGAACATGACACTTTTCCAAGCTTATCACAAGGACCAAACTTGACAAACTTTGATAGAACAAGGACCCTTTTTGCATAAATTTCCATTTTTATAAGTCCAAGGACTAATTTTGACATTTTTCAAAGTTTAGGGACCTTATCTGCCATTTGACCAAAGAATCATTCAAGGACCAATTTTAACAACTTAGAATATTTCAGGGACCTTGAATGATAAAATTCCACATTTTTGGATTCCAGGGACTAGATTTGACAACTTTTAAAACTTGGGGGACTAAAACTGCCAATTTTGCAAACTTGATACATTTTTCATCCGATTTTGATCTTTTTGCATTTAAAACACATAAAACACTGATTTGTGATATTTTCATCATTTTGATGCATTTCTGAGTGTTTTCAGATGATTTTGCAGTTTAGATTGTACAAAAATGATGAGTATTTAGACACTCATCAGATACTATGTCTGAATACAGCTCAGAGGATCTGAGCACGCCTTACAAACGGCCTAAGCCCACATTTTTCACCTCTCGGATCACGCGCTTTAGGCATCATCGGGGGCCAAACTCCCACCAAACATTCGGGTGTACGAAGGAAACAAGGATCCGGATGATCACCTCAGCATCTTCTCCGCTGCTGCTGAGCAAGGGGAGTGGCCTATGCCAGTGTGGTGCAAGGTGTTTCGTCAGACTTTGGGTGGCTCAGTGAGGAATTGATTCGATATCCTAGACCCGAAAAGTGTTGATGGGTTTTAGGAGTTGAGCCGCAAGTTTCTGGAAGAGTTCTCGCAACAGAAGAGGTACGATAAAGATCCGACAGAGATCCATGGGATCAAGCGAAAGCAGAACGAAGGACTTCAAGTGTTTGTGGATCGTTTTATAGCAGAAATCTCACACATCAAGGGAGTATCTCCGTTACTCAGAATATCCGCGTTCATGCATGGTCACGGTCACCCAGAGTTAGCCAAGAAGCTTAGTGACAAAATCCCTAAGAAGTTGATGAGATGTGGGAAAGAGTCAGAGCCTTCATCAGAGGTGAGACTGTAGTCGATACCACCAAAGTCATTAAGATTCCACATTGGGAGAAGAGGCATGATAGGGATGCATGGTCTGGTAGTCCAAACGGGTCTAGAAACCGAAACAACAGAAGAGGCCAAGGTCAGAACATGGGAACCTGTGCCCCGTATGCGGGGAAGAATGGTTTCAATCCTCTAACCAAGACTCCGAAGGAGATACTGGCCATGGAAAACATAAACTTTCCTCCACCTCCTCCGTTGGTCGGTACTCCAGAAAGTAAGAATATGCATATGTTCTGTGACTATCACCAGGATAGGGGCCACAACACTAATGACTGCTACCAGCTAAAGAAGCAGATTAAGGAAGCAGTAGCCTTTAGGAAATTAGCTCACTTGGTGAAGGACATCCAACAAGGAACCCCGAAGAATAGGGGATCTGCTAAAGGAAAGGCTAAGGTCATTAGTATGGTAGGATCTCAGGGATATCGGAAGAGACCCTATGAGAGAGTGGAGAACTGGATGGATAATGAGATAAATTTCCCCTCTGTTCCTTGGTATCAGCTGGTAGATACTCCCATTATAGTTTAAGCCTTGATTGAAGGTTTCCAGGTGAGAAGAGTTTATGTAGATGGAGGCAGTTCGTCGGAGATCATGTATGAGCATTGCTTTCGAAACTTTGATTATCGAATAAGATCAAGGTTGAAAGAGTCCAGAATACCTGTTGGAATCACTCCTAAACCTTAATCAAGTGTTAGTGATTCATATGTAATAGTTAGCTTAATTATGGCCTTTATGTTTGTTATTAGCTTAAGCTTATGTAGAAGGCCCATGAGCTTAGGCCCATGTCCATTAAGGAAAGGAAGGGAGTAGGAGTGTTGCCCTAGCTCCCCTTCCTATAAATACCTTGTAATAACCCTCACTTGAGGGTTGGTTGTTCAATTTATTCTCTCCTTTACACTCTACGCATAACCGGCTAAGTATTTACGTATGTGTGTGTTTGAATATTGTTCATCCGATCTTCTTCTCCTCTCTACTCTTTCTATTGATGCTTGTGTTGTAAACTTAGTGACCTAACAATGGTATCAATCGCCAAATAGTTGGGTGAACGTATTGCTTTTGAAGTGGGTTTTGGTCCTACGCGTAAAGAATACGGTGATACTTTGGTTCGCTTAAAAACACATTTTTTACACTTTTTAATCCAAGATTCTTGTACTTTCAATGTTTTAAGGTGTTAAAATAACTGTTTTTGGCACAAAGTTTCAACCTTTACGTGTGGATCATCGTTTTTGAACTTGGTTTTTTACGTGACAGCTCTCCTACGCATAACTGTTTTAGACACTTTGGATCATCAAGTTTCACACATTTGTGTTATCTTGGTGATATTGAAGCTATTTCATCACAAAAATCTGGTTTAGAAACATCTTTGGGCAAAAGTCATTTTTACAAGTATGTCTACGCGTAGCAAAACCCTAAAACTACGCGTAACTTGGTTCTTGGTTTGATCTTCAGTTTCGTGGTTTACTCCGTGTTTTCTTGCTTGGATAAGCCTGAAAATACGTCGACTTGGGATATCTTTTGCACTGTGATAGTGTAAAAGATCACTTGGGCTAAAAACCCTAAACTTACGCATAAGCTTAAGCTTACGCGTATAACCTCTTACGCATAAGATTCATCTTACGCATAAGCTCTGTCTTACGCATAAGGTAATCCTACGCCTAAGTTTTCTACGCCTAACTTACGGTTTACGCATAACTTTAGTGTTTTTCTCCTTACTTACGCGTAAGCTAAACCTACGCGTAACTCTTGCTGTTACGCGTAACTTTGGTGTTTTTTACGCATAAGTGCTACTTGGCTTTATTGTGATTTCTATGCCTAAGGATAAACCTACGCGTAACTCTTGCTGTTACACAAGTTTTTCAACATGTCACAACCACCATACTCTAACTATTTCCCTTACACTTATACTCAACGACAACAACAACTAAGTCCACAACATCAACAATGGAATCAACAACAAGCAATTTATCAACAACAATTTAATCAACAACATACTCCACAACTTGCAGCAATTCCACAACCTCAAATGGTTCAACCACCACCAAGTCTTCAAGTTCAACCCTACACAAACGATATCACTCAACATCCATCAAGGAACAATATGAAGGAACCCACTTGGTTTGCAAAGATGTGTGAAGCTTTAAGCAGTCAACAATCAATTCATGAGGCTGGATCAATTGATAGACCTCCAATGCTCACTCCAGGAAACTACGATCAATGGGTGATTAGGTTCTTTAGGTTTTGTGATCTGAAGAAGCCACATGGAAAGTTCTTAAAGAAGGTTATCTTAGAAGGTCCATTTCAGATGCCTACTGTCATTGTACCCGGAGATCCAAATGCTAATCCACCAAGAGATGAACAATCAAACATTGCTACTGTTGCAGACCTGAATGCAGAAGAACTTCTACACTATGAAGCTGATGAGCTTGCAATGCAATATATCCTTTTAGGATTACCAAACCCAATTCTTCGAGGTGTTGATGCTCAAAAGACTGCAAAGGCGATGTGGGAACATATTCATCTTCGTATGGAAGGATCTGCACTCAATCAGGAGGATATGGAATCCAAAATTTACTTGGCTTATGAACACTTCATGATTAAACCTGGAGAGACACTAGAGTCTTATCATCATCGATTCTCAGACATCATAAATGATTTGGATAAACACAACATCATCATGCCAAGAATTGCAGTTAATACTAAGTTCCTGAGTAGTCTTAGTCCTGAATGGGAGAAGTATGTCATTTTTCTCCGTCAAGCGAAGAACATGCATCATTCTACATACGGATTGTTGTACGATTACTTGAAGCCTCATCAAAAGGAAGTTGATAAGGAAAGGATTCTCCGTGCTCAAATTGCTTCACCTTCACATCCGGAAAATAAACAACTTGCCTTGTATGCTCAAAACAGTTATCCTCCTCAACTAGTAACTCAACCAACTGCCACCATCACAACACATGATCAATCACAGCAATCTCAACAAACTCAATTGGTTCCTTACAACAACAACAATGATCAGGCACTTTATAGTCAAGCTAATGAGGAATCCAATCCGTTCGAAGCATTGCAACAAGGATTTGTTATGATTGCTAATGCTTTTGGCCATTATACCAACAAATCCAACAATCGTATTCGTTCCTCATCTAACACAAGGAATCAGGCTATTGTGAACAATGGACGAGTTGAAGTTCAGAATCGTGGTTATGGTCGTCAGATGGGCGGTGGTCAAGGGTTTAATGCTATGGGTAGGAATAACAACAGAGATCAAGTGGTGGAACAGGGAAATGCTCAGAATGGGTTGAATGTTCTTCGATGCTACAACTGCAATGAGAAGGGACACCTGGCTAATGCATGCCCAAAGCCGAGGACTAGGGGCAGTTCTTATCACAAGGAGGCTTTACTTTTGGCTCTTAAGGATGAAGCTGGTGGAACTCTCACAGACAAAGAACAGAGTTTTATGGCAGATGCAGACTCAGATGATGATATGGAGGACTTGCAGGCCAATGCAGCTGTTATGTTGATGGCTAATATGCATGAGTTACACATGAGTGACACAGGCCCAATGTATGACACTGATGGCTTGTCTCAGGTACCGGAACAAACCATATTTATCTCTGATCTACAATCTCCGCCAATATCTGAATCCGGCAAGGCTCAGAATGTTCAAAATGAGTCGTCCACATCTCATTCCGATGATTTTCAACTAGACCCCGAAGTTACATTTGACGATCAAGATGACCTTATGGTTTCCTTTGATAATCAAATTGACTCCGTGGTTATACTTGAGGATCTAAATAATGATCATGTTGTGACTCACGTTGAACACACCGAACTTTTGCCTCGTCCAGATGTTGATCTGTCGCTTAAAAACCAACAATCCATAGTGGAAGAATGTCGTGCAGTAAATCAGGACTTAAAAAGTAAATATGCACTGTTAACCAAGGATTTTGAATGTTTAAAAGTGCAACTCAACTTTTTCAAAACTCAAGAAAAACGTGAAAAAGGTTTTGAAGCCGCTTTTGCTAAATCTCATCAGAACGAAAAATATTTAGAGCGACAGATGCGTGATCTAGCCGCTTCGAAGAATGCTTTGTTGTCTGAAATAGAACAACTGAAACATGAACATAAAAAGAAAATTAACGCTCTCACGTTGGAAAATCAAAAAGCTAAGGCTGAGTTGTTAACTTGTCAAAAATAGTTCTCTGCATACAAAAAGCATTCAACGAAACGAATAGATGACCAACTGGAAGAAATTGTCGGTTTACATAACAAACTCAAAGAGTTTCGAAATGTTGTTTATAAGCATGGTGAGTCAGTCACAGCTATTCAAAAGTTTACTTTAAAACCCAATCCAGCTGGATATGGACCGAATCTTGCTGATTACAAACCTAAGCTTTCAATCAAAGCATTCAAACCAAATCCTGAAGTTTCCAGTGCAGAATATAAAATTGATGATTCTGTTATGAGCGTTGTTGAATATCATCGTCAAGAGTAATTAGATGCAGAAGACGAGAGTCGATCAAAATTAGAAACTGTTGTTTACAACAAACCTTTTAACTATTCAAAACCGGTCACTTTCGTCACACCAACGGATTCTTCTAACACACCAAGGATTATCATAAAAACGTCTGAGTCTTCTAATGTTAATCCCCAACCAGATTATGCACAAATTTATGGTCCTTTACCTTCCATCAGTGAAGTAAATTCAAAACCTGAAAATCGCAAAATTCTTAGATATTTTGACCTTTTCATGGCTGACCTCAAACTTTTACAACATGAGATAGAATATCATTCTGAAATCAAAGTTCAACATTTTCAATCGCCTCTGGCGCGAGAACAAAGAGACATTTTTCAGAAAAATCTTTTACCAAATGTTAAAAATTTGAAACATTGTGCATTGTCTTGGGAACGGGACTTTCATAAGGAACTTGGATTGATGAAGGTCGTTTTCGAGAAAACAGAAACATCTATTTCTAATACTAAACGTAAAAAGAAAATGTTGAGAAAAGATGTTGATCGAATCTTGGAAGATGTTATCTGTGCTGATGTCCATAATGCTGTGTTATTGAATTCTTTGTCATATGCATCTGATTCTATCTCTGCTGATACTGTTGATTATGTGGTAAATGTTGAGTATTCTGATAATGTGCATCAGATCGAGTCTTTAAAAGCTGAAAATGAACGATTGATTAACGAGCTTTCAAATGCAAAACGTCGTCTTCAATGGTGTCAAAAAGATTTTCAAAATCGTGAACTTGCTTTGCAAAACAAAATCCACCAGTTGCAATCCAAAACGTTTAATCCAAAATTTGAGCAACTGGATGATCAAAACGTGTCTTTGAAATGTCAAATCTCAAAATATGAACAAGAACTTGTAAAAGTTAAATAGGAATATGGTGTCATATTTGATTTACTTAAAAAGACTCGTGATGAAGCATCAAACGAGCTTGATCATTTTCTTGCACACACTAAGGAAGTCATGAATTTTTCGGGAAATCTTCGTTATGAAAATCAAGAATCGGTGCACACTATCTTTAAGTTAAGAGAAATGTTAGGAAAGTATGAACAACTTCCGCCTACCGTGATTAAGAGAATAGCACCATTAACACTTAGTAGTCGTGAACCTAGAATCCCTACTGCCAAATCACAAGTTGCTAACGTGCTTCCTTCTACTGAAACAGGAATAGTTGCCTCTTTTCCAAACGTCCGCACTTCACAGCCTAGGAGCAATACAAGGAAGAATAAGAAGTTGCGACCTAAGAAAAGAACAATAAAGAATGCTGAAGTAGAAGAACACCCTAGGACTATGAATAAGACTCACGTTGCTTCCACTATAGATATTGCGTCTGGCAAATGTAATAGAAATAGTGATGTAACGAATGCTAAACCTTTAAGTACTTTTGATATTCAGTCTGATGCACCTTGTGTTATTTTTCGTAAAAGTATGAATTCTGATTGTCATGACAAATGTGTTGCTAAAGCTATCATCTCTCGTTTAAGGAATCCTAAGAATCGGAATACCTCTAGGCCCACTAATCATTCTAAGTCTGTGCTTGGTAGGCCGCCCTCTTTAGATTCTAAGAACCGCATTGATGTCCCTGTAGCTCCAGTTTCACCTCCTAGGAATGTCGTACCACCTAGTGCATTCACTAAGACTAAAGCAAATACTAGTTGGAGATGGCAGAAATGGATATATAACACACTAGGATTTAAATGGATGTCTAAAGTTATTGATGTGTGTATGTCTACTATAACTGCTCTGGAACCCTCTAACATTTCGGGTTCCACATCTACTTCTATTCCATCTGTGTCGTCTGTGTGTAATGCAGGTGATACAGATCATTCTCTAGATTGTTGATAGCGGATGTTCCCGACACATGACAGGCAACCTTAAACTGTTATCAAACTTTATTGCAAAGTTCATTGGCACTGTCAGATTCGGGAATGATCACTTCGCAGCTATCATGGGCTACGGAGACTATATCAATGGGAACATCGAAATTAGCAGGGTTTATTATGTGGAAGGCCTCGGTCACAATCTGTTTTCAGTAGGTCAGTTCTGTGATGGAGATTTGGAGGTTGCTTTCAGGGAGAAATCTTGTTTCATTCGTGATCTACAAGGAAACGACCTTATGTCTGGCTCGCGTAATTCTAGTCTTTACACTATCTCTATGCAAGACATGGTTGCTTCATCTCCCATCTGCTTACTTTCAAAGGCAACATCAACAAAATCCTGGCTATGGCACCGTCATCTCTCACATTTAAACTTTCAAACTATAACCAATCTTGCTCGACACAAACTAGTTGAAGGTCTCCCACGATTCCGGTATTCTAAAGATCACCTTTGCTCAGCTTGTGAACAAGAGAAAAGCACCCGTGCTTACTTTCCTTCAAAAGTGGAACACAACTCTCAGCATGTGCTTCATCTTCTTCACATGGATTTGTGTGGCCCGATGCGCGTGCAAACGATCAATGTCAAACGCTACATCTTAGTAATTGTTGATGACTAGTCACGCTGGACTTGGGTCTACTTTCTTCGAAGCAAAGACCAAGCTCCACAGATGATCATCACCTTTCTCACGAAAATACAGGTTCAGCTCCGAAACACCGTCAGAAAAATAAGAACAGACAAAGGAACTGAATTTGTTAACAAAACTCTTCGTGAATTTTATGAGAAAGTGGGAATTCAGCATCAGACATCTATTGCACGTACACCTGAACAAAATGGAGTTGTTGAAAGACGAAACCGAACATTAGTGGAAGCTGCAAGAACAATGTTAATCAATGCTAAACTCCCAGATTACTTGTGGACAGAAGTTGTATCTACTGCATGCTATACTCAAAACCGTTCTATGATTACAAAACGCCACAACAAAACACCTTTCGAGCTTGTCCACAACAGAAAACCGAATCTCAAACACTTTCATGTATTAGGATCTCTTTGCTATCCGAATAATGATCGTGATGACTTTGGAAAGCTCAAATCCAAAGCTGACATTGGAGTCTTTATTGGATATTGTGATAATTCTAAAGGTTTCCAAATCTGGAATCGTCGAACAAAGGAGGTTATGGAAACGATTCATGCTCATTTTGATGAACTTACGAAGATGGCTTCTGAGCATAACAGCTTGGAACCCGGTCACAACTGCTTAAACTTCCCTCAAACCCCATCATCAGCTGACCTAAGCCCCCAGCTCACTCGTCAACAAATGGAAAGGCTATTTGCTCCGCTGTTCAGTGACGATATTGATGAACGTGCTCCAGGTGTATCCGCTGTTTCCGCTGCTCAACCTGATACTACTCTTATACCTGATACACCTGCTACAACAACTACTGTTGAAGAAGCACCACCAGTTGACTCCAACACAACAGTTGAACAAACCACTTCCAACAATGATGAACCAGCTGATGATGTTCTTAATGAAGTACCCCCACCTACAGATTTTGATCAAAATGCGTTCTTTAACCCGTTTGCTAATGAGACTGCTGCACCAGATGTCACGGAATCTTCAACAATCCATTTGAATCCTCAAAATCTACACAATGTATACCAACATCAACCCTCTACACATCGATGGACAAAAGATCATCCTCTGGAAAATATTATTGGCAACCCGAATCAACCAGTCGTTACGAGACAACGTCTTCACACAGATGGTGAACATTGCATTTATGCACTCACTGTCTGCCAATCTGAGCCTAAAAACATTAAAGACGCAATGACAAAAGACAATTGGATTGAATCCATGCAAGAAGAGCTCAACCAATTCAAACGTCTTGAAGTATGGGAACTGGTTGAAAGACCAACAGGGGTCTACGTCATTGGTCTCAAATGGATTTGGAAGAACAAATTGGATGCTGAAGGGAACGTAATCAGAAACAAGTCACGTCTGGTGGCTAAGGGTTATCGACAGGAGGAGGGTATTGACTTTGAAGAATCATTTGCTCCGGTTGCTCGTCTTGAGGCTGTTCGGATATTTCTCACGTTCGCGGCTCATATGAATATGACGGTCTTTCAGATGGATGTCAAAACTGCATTTCTCAATGGACAACTTAAAGAAACGGTTTATGTCAGCCAACCAGAAGGATTCGTTGATCCCGAGCTCCCGAACCATGTCTACAAACTGAACAAAGCTCTGTATGGTCTCAAAAAAGCTCCTCGGGCATGGTACGATAAGCTATCATCTTTCCTCATTGCCAATAATTTCACCAAAGGTTCGGTCGACCCTACTCTTTTCATACAATATCACGGGGCACATATCTTAATTGTTCAAATTTACGTGGATGACATCATTTTTGGGTCTACACCTAAAAAGTACTCAATCGCTTTTGCAAAACTAATGAAGAAAAATTTTGAAATGTCCATGATGGGTGAACTTACGTTCTTTCTAGGACTGCAAGTTCATCAATCACCCCGTGGTATTTTCTTGAGTCAATCCAAATATGCCCTTGAATTGTTAAACAAATTTGGAATGAAAACCTGTGACACTTATGCCACACCAATGACTCATACCAAGAAGCTAGACGCTGATTTACATGGGAAATTAGTCGACCCTACAAAATACCAAAGTATAATTGGGTCTCTCATGTATCTAACAGCTAGCAGGCCTGACATTGTCTTTGCCGTTTATCTCTGCTCCCGTTATCAGTCGAGACCAACTGAAACCCACCTCTCTGAGGCTAAAAGAATCCTCCGATACATCAAGGGAACCATTAACTTGGGGATCTGGTATCCGAAGGATTCTGGTTTTGAACTAATCGCTTTTTCAGATGCTGATCACGCAGGATGTTTAGATTCACGGAAAAGTACTTCAGGAGCACTACAATTTCTTGGTGATAAACTGGTGTCCTAGCAATCAAAGAAGCAGGATTTTACATCGCTGTCACCAACCGAAGCAGAATATGTAGCCATGTCGGCGTGTTGTGCTCAAGTCATCTGGATGCGAACACAACTCAAAGACTATGGTTACGTATTTGACAGAATCCCGATGTACTGCGACAATCGGAGTGCTATTGCGATCTCGTGCAACTCAGTTCAGCACTCGAAATCTAAGCACATCGATCTTCGCTATCATTTCATCAAGGACCACGTGGAACAGGGTATAGTTGAACTATATTTCGTGGGTACAGAATACCAATTGGCAGATCTACTCACCAAAGCCTTGCCTCCCGCTAGGTTTAATGAGTTGGTCCACCAGATTGGTATGCTGTGTTTGACTCAAGAGGAACTGGATGAACTCTTAAAACAGTCTTAAAAACCTGTCAAACACCAAAATCTCTTTTGTAAATATTTTTAAAAAACAAAATATAAAAATATAAAATCAGATAAAACAACAAAAATATTCTTCTATCTATATTTCTTCAAACATGGCAAGTACATTTCTTCTGTCAACACTCAAATCTTTCAAAATTCAGTATTTTTCCGATCAAGTGTTGAGGGGGAGAAAATAAATTCTTAACTGTTTCAAAATAACTGTCTACTTGCATGTTACCTTATCCCGGTTGTCTCTTTAAAAATGGTGGTCACATTTCTGGTTCACTGACAGTCCTCGGACTAAAATTTATAACCTTTCATTATTTCTTAAGTCGAGGGGGAGTGTCGTCATCCCTAGACTCAAGCACATTGTTGCTTCTTAAGCTTTGGTCACTTATTAGTATTAGTAGAATATGGCTAAATCATTCTCTTAGTTTTTAGAGATTTGTTGATCATCTCTTATGTTTTATTGAATGATAGTTTACTTGCCATATTGCATTGAGTATATGTTTGTTGGCTGAATACATATCTCATTTTGATGTTAACATTACTTGTTACATCACCATTGCTGAATTTAATCATCAGCTATACGGATCCCTCAAAATTGCCTAGACGGATCCCTACTAGGAGGGAACCGTGGGATCCGTGAGACAGAAAACTATTTTTCTACTAACTTGGATCACATATGCAGGAAATTGTGCACTATACTTGTTTTCTAACCTTTGTTTTGTAGTTATTCAATCTACACTTGAAGCATTTGACACCCTAAAGCTAGGGGGAGCTTTGTGTCAAAACAATACATTGCAAATTACTTGCAATATTAGGAATACATTTCTCGACATCCCTTTGCAAAATTGCAATCATCAAGGGGGAGCACATTCGTCACTTAGACGAAATATTTTGCAAACTTAGTTGCAAACAAACTAGCTTAGTATTACTTTATTGACCCCCTTACATAGGGATGGACTCGTCAAGGGGGAGTAAAGACGAGATCCGTTCCCGTTACTTGCTCTAAATATTTTTTCTTTCACATGTTTTTCCTAAAAACCATGTGTTAGTTTCCTTTCGAAGCTCTTTTTGTTTCGACAAAAAGGGGGAGAAGAAAGTAAAAACTACAAATTCAAACTTTTACGAATTTTAGCTTTTCCTTAAAATAATTTTATGTTTTGTCATCAACAAAAAGGGGGAGATTGTTAATACAAATAAGCCGTAAAAACGTTTATTTATATTTTACGATCTTCTAATGTTTTGTCGATAACAAACGTAAAATCATATTAACGAAACAAATAAAATACGTAAATGGTTTGAACTAATAGTTTCTAACATATTCACATTTTCACATAAAACACTAAAACAAGTATAAGTGATTTTATGATTTAGTATTACATATGTACAACAACTAGTGTTTACATATTTGGGTAAATATACACATAACTAGTATGTAGTATATTGGGTAATGTAAATGGGTAGAAACTTAAGTATTTGACCCATTGACCAAATACATTAAATGTAGTTGGGTAAAAACAAGTATACACTAAATGGGTAAAAACTAGCAAATTGTATTGACCCATAACCCATGGTTTTATATATACCACTTGACTAAGTTCATTGTACTCTTAATACTAGCAAATGGTATTAACCCATAACCCATGGTTTTATATATACCACTTGACTAAGTTCATTGTATCCTTAATACTAGCAAATGGTATTGACCCATAACCCATGGTTTTATATATACCACTTGACCAAGTTCATTGTATCCTTAAGATACATTGTATCTAGAAAGAAAACCATGGATCAACCCATAACCCATGACCCATAACCAAAAATACCCATGGGCAAAGAGGAGCGTTCATCGGATCCCTGGCGTTGTGCTAGCCGGATCCCAAGTGGAAGGGATCCGTGGGATCCGGGGAACAGTAGAGAATTTTCTCTATAAATAGAGAGCCATTTCTTCCTTTCTATTCATCCCTTTACACACATACTTCCCCCAAGTATTCTAACCCTCTAACCTCAGATCCAAGAGATCTATCTAGCTTTTCTCTTTTGTTTTTGTGTAATCTTCTGGGTTCCTCTTAAAGGAAAGATCACCACATCTTGAAGACGTGCAAGCTCAAGTCCATGAGTTGCCATGCTTCGTCATCATCAAGACAACGAAGGTTCTCTTGTTGATAGATCTACCCTTCTCCATAGATGTTGGGTTGAAGGCATTAGTGAAAAATGCCGAAAGTATCAAGATGAAAGCATTAGTGAAAGGTGCTCATCATCCGTGTCAAAGCATTAGTGAAGAATGCTAAAGGTGTCAAGACGAAGGCATTAGTGAAGGGTGCCAAGCGTTGTGTCAAAGGCATTAGTGAAGGATGCCAAAGAATCAAATCAAGTAGCATTTATGAAGAAATGCCTAGGTCGTATAATCGATGAGGTGCATCGTTATACATATAAGTATTTGTTTATTTACAAGGATGGTGATATCCTTGATGGTGTTGTAACAAGGAGTAGATCTCCTTGAGATTAGGTGTTGTGTCGTGAAGGGTAGTAGTTCCTCCATAGTAAATGGAACTAGGTACTTAGCCTAGTACCTAATAAAGGGTAGGCGATGTTGTGATAGGATTATTTCTCCTAAGGTGTGAAAGAACTCGGTGGTTAGCCTAGCACCGTATAAAGGGTAGGCGACGTTGTGTTAGGTGTGGTTCGCCTTGGTGTGAAAGAACTCGGTATTTAGCTTTGTACCGGAAAAAGGTTAAGCGACGTTGTGAAGGCTTCTCCGCCATAAGGAGTTGGTGTAGTGCTTACGAACTCTCGAGTAGGTGACTCGGGGAGTGGAGTAGGGCAAGGAAGGTGTCCTTGTAGCCGAACCACTATAAATACTTGTGTGGTGGTGATGTGCTTCTTACTTTTTATCTTTCATTACAAGTTTATATATCTATCTATCAACGTCCAACATAAACAACCAAATAGATTGACATAAGTCGATCTAAATATTTAAAAGGATGTTTTAAATTGGTAAAACTATTCAACCCCCCCTTCTAGTTTTCCACAATTGGCATCAGAGCTTCGTTACCAACTTTTTTTTGTATATTGTACTTTGAAAACTTGATACGATCCGTGTATGTTTGAAAACTACAAAGAAGGGAATTTCTTAAAACAAAAAGTCATGTTTTTATAAATCATCATATGTTGGATAGTGATAGATCATTCTAACATTTTCCTTTGAGAAGTCTTCATACTAGGATTTGGGTATCTTAGAAGATCATGAAGTATTTCGCGTCTATGGTTTCTAAAACCATAAAAAGGGAATATAGCAAAGGATTGGGGTATCTTAGAAGATCATGAAGTATTTCGCGTCTATGGTTTCTAAAACCATAAAAAGGGGATATAGCAAAGGTATGCTTTCTTAGTTACATTTTTTTTCAAAAACGTGATAAATTGCTTATGGACAAAATGGTGATATATGCTTCTATCTTATAATAAGCATAATATGAAAAGTGTTTTAGTGATTTTTTTTCTTTCAAGTTTTGTTGTTAGATATCTTGTTAATCAAGCTTGAATAAAGGTAAAAATGGGTAATAAAACTTCACTAAAAAGTCTACAAAGACTAAACCTTTTCGTCGGGTCAAAACGTACATTTTTGTAATTCTGTGTCAGATCCGCGGATCCCTCAGGTTACACTGGACGGATCCCTCAAGCAAGGGATCCGTAGGTACAGAAGATAGTTTTTGTCTGAATTTCAAAAATTCATAACTTTTTAACCGTAAGTCGTTAGAAGTCGTGCCACCTATCGTTTTAAAGGTATTTGAGTCTACTTTCATTTAAAAATGATTTCATAAACTGATTCAAAACAATAATTTACAGACTCATTGATTAATAATAGAAAGTCATTTTTCGGTCATAACTTTTGCACAAACTTTTGATCTTATTGGAGACGGATGTTTTCGCTTTTGAATAACAATGTGTCCTCTATTGAAATTAAGGTTTTGATCATATTTATAAATATAAAATAAACTAATCAAGCTTGGTATACATGTTTATATTTAACACAAAGCGATGAAAAGAACTTTCGTATGCTATGCTAAATGATAAATTGTCTTCTTTGCATTACTTGATTATTTTCTTATCTCAAATAGCTTTTGTGCTTGTTTGATTGAATAGCATATGTGGTTTCCTTACCTTGCTATTCATTCTCTTGTTTGTCGATTTAGTAATATTCTACTAATCAATGTGCTATTTGAAGGAGTGTTTGGGATAACATATAGTTGTGTCGAAAATGTTAATTTAGACACTTAAATAAGTCATATAGGTTGAAAATGTTTTATGTGCTTATATGATTTCTTTTGTTCTTGTATCATTTTCTAAAAACAACAAGAATGTACATCGGATCATAACCTACACTTGTGTTGATGATGTACTCTCCCATTTTCCTTTTCATGATCGCTCTCCAAGCTTCTTAGTAGGATTGACAACTTGATTATTTCATCCGATATACTCAAGTAAATTATTTTGTAACGCAAATATAATTGTTCATATCCGAAAGTCCAAACTCAAAGCTTTCCAACAACATATGTTGAACTAGCTCATCCAACCATTTTTTGTTGTTTACCATATGGACAACTTTTTAACTTATTTTTAACATGACGCCTTCGTCACCTTAGTTGTCTCAAGTATAATATTAAACAAAGCAAAGTATCATCATTGTTACTCTTCGATAGGCCATTGTAGGAATATAAATTTTCCTAACTTGAGAATGAATACTGGAGAACTTATGGCACTAGAAACTCAATTTGACCTAACGGTTGAATTGCTTCCTTGATAGAAGTTGGGTATGTGGAATCACCCGTAAAAATGGTCGTGTTTAGCCGTAATTGAGCACCACTAGTAATAGTCTCATATTCATTCTCTCACTTGGGAAATCTATACTCCCATGTTTCCCTAAAGTAAGTTTACAATGGAAATACTTTGCGTTGTCTTAGGATTACCAATCAACCAAATTGTAAAATTGATTTTTCTTTTAATTAAATCACAACAACTTGCCTCATCAAGCGATTATCTTGCTTTGATCGAGAAGAGCTACATGACTTCATGGACGATGTTTATTGTATGCTAATCACCATCCATAATGACTATACATAGTTCATTGCTTCCGTTGGCCAAAACAACCCTATCGTCTTGAACACCATCATCTAATCTGCACGCCATTGTTAATACAAATGATTTACTAATCTAGATCGTAAATCTATTTTGAGCTTCTTAAATAGCGCTTGTTAAGTTTGATAAACCTCTGTGTTACTTGTGAGCTAGATCTCATTTAATTGCTTATGTGCTATTTCTACATGATACTCAGTATGTTTTACTTGTATACATGTATGCTTACTGTAGACATCATTAGTTTCTAATTTCGATACTTAGAATAAACGCTCACTGTTAAGTAAAATTGTCCTAGATGCCGGATCCCTAGTTTGTAACTAGCCAGATCCCTCAAGTGAAGGATCCGTGGGATCCGGGCAAATAGAAGTAGAGTTTCAATCCTTTACACCTCAAACCATGTTCCTAGACTACTTCACACTAGCTGAACTTAATACCTTAGGATCTCTTAAGTCCTACTCAAGCTTAGTAAGCTTCACCCTCACACATAGGATCACACTCAAAGTGCTTTTTGATATATCGTTTCACCTAAACTCATTACTCTTCCGCTCTCTAGATCACTCATTATTTCTCACATGATCCCTCACATCTAGACTTAGAAATCTTTCGATTATGGCAAAATTGATCATAATCATCCTTACCTTAAAATTGGTTGAAATGGATCAAATTCTACTTCACCTTAAAACCTTTAGGATTTTCTCCAAGACATTATCCTAAGTCACTATCTGATCACTAGGATCATTTAGCTCCATTTGACACTCTCAAGATTTTAGTGTCATCTTTGTTCATTCATTGGTACTCACGAAAGTTCCAATTTCTTCCATATAATGCAATCATTAGCTACATCACTCATTGCCCTTGAATATTTAAGTACCCTTCCATTTAAAGACACTTAGGAGAACTGAAACACTCAAAAAGGTATAGGCTTTAGACCTTTCAAACATCACTACTATCCTTTCCTAGCTGCTGAGAGCCGGATCCCTAGGATTAGCCTAGACGGATCCCCCATTGGTGGGAACCGTAGGATCCGGATGACAGATTTATGTCAACTCTTGCTCGAACAATCATTTCAAGCTCATCTTGCTAACTTGAACACTCCACCTCATCCTAATTAAATCTCTGAAGTTGACTCTTGTGCATGCTAATCATCACATTCTATAGGATATTAGAGACTTAAGTCTTGAATGCACTTGCTAAATCTTCCCTTTTATAAGTCATCTTGCTAGAATCCCTTAGTCATCAAACACAACATAATTCTCAGCATTTAGAAACCTTTTGCTTAGTCATTTCATCATGAGGAAAGCTCCTAGTGCTAACTCATCCAACCAAGAACCACCCAAGAAACTTGCTCGTGTTGTACACGAAATTTCCTCAACCGAATCATCTCCGGTTAAACCCACAAATGGTAGGATTTCCCATCCACCAAATCATCATCCGTAAGAGATAATAGTGCTAGAATCTCACCTCAACAAACCCAACCAACAATGGCCAAGAGAACCGCAATAATTAGCATTAAACCTCTTAGGTTAGAAAAGGGATCATCGAGCTCTAAACCAAACATACCTAGTTTTAGCAAAACGTCTAAAACTTCATTCCTAGAGCATGGACTAGAGTCCTTCACCGAGCCTCTCTCTATTCATTAGAGCATTCACCACCGAGAACTTCCCATTCACCAACCTTCTCGTTAAAATAGGAACCACCTACATCACCAACTAGTCCATTGTTGGAAACAAGGAACCACCAAGGACTTGATCATATGGAGGAATTTCCATTACCACCACTCTCATTCCTAGTAGAACCTCATCCTAAATTACTCAATGTACCTCCATCATCATTTGTAGAACCTCCTCAAAACATCATGTTCCTAATCAAGACAATAATTGCTCTAATTGTCTAATCACCCAAGGACTTGTTCAAGAAGTACGAAATGAGTTGCATTTCATGTTTAATTATCTTCTTGAAAGATTGGTCCAAATCAACAAGTCTACTCATCCCTAGACTCAAGCACATTGTTGCTTCTTAAGCTTTGGTCACTTATTAGTATTAGTAGAATATGGCTAAATCATTCTCTTAGTTTTTAGAGATTTGTTGATCATCTCTTATGTTTTATTGAATGATAGTTTACTTGCCATATTGCATTGAGTATATGTTTGTTGGCTGAATACATATCTCATTTTGATGTTAACATTACTTGTTACATCACCATTGCTGAATTTAATCATCAGCTATACGGATCCCTCAAAATTGCCTAGACGGATCCCTACTAGGAGGGAACTGTGGGATCCGTGAGACAAAAAACTATTTTTCTACTAACTTGGATCACATATGCAGGAAATTGTGCATTATACTTGTTTTCTAACCTTTGTTTTGTAGTTATTCAATCTACACTTGAAGCATTTGACACCCTAAAGCTAGGGGGAGCTTTGTGTCAAAACAATACATTGCAAATTACTTGCAATATTAGGAATACATTTCTCGACATCCCTTTGCAAAATTGCAATCATCAAGGGGGAGCACATTCGTCACTTAGACGAAATATTTTGCAAACTTAGTTGCAAACAAACTAGCTTAGTATTACTTTATTGACGCCCTTACATAGGGATGGACTCGTCAAGGGGGAGTAAAGACGAGATCCGTTCCCGTTACTTGCTCTAAATATTTTTTCTTTCACATGTTTTTCCTAAAAATAATGTGTTAGTTTTCTTTCGAAGCTCTTTTTGTTTCGACAAAAAGGGGGAGAAGAAAGTAAAAACTACAAATTCAAACTTTTACGAATTTTAGCTTTTCCTTAAAATAATTTTATGTTTTGTCATCAACAAAAAGGGGGAGATTGTTAATACAAATAAGCCGTAAAAACGTTTATTTATATTTTACGATCTTCTAATGTTTTGTCGATAACAAACGTAAAATCATATTAACGAAACAAATAAAATACGTAAATGGTTTGAACTAATAGTTTCTAACATATTCACATTGTCACACCCCCAAATTACCTGTTTTGCAGCGGAATGGAATTCCTGGGGGTTGACTGTTATAGCATCACAATCACAGTTATATCGAACGACCTAAAGTGTCGTTTGGAAAATACGTCATTTGATTTAATAAAATAATCAGAGTTTACAAAGTATAGGTCCCAAATGAAAATCAACTTGTGCGGAAATAAATTTGTTACAATTCAAACGATGTTTTAAAGTATATGAAACCCAAGTGAAACGCGTCGTCACCACGACTCTATGATATGTCCACATGCATGCCATGAAGTGAATGCCTTAGATACCTGAGATAAAACATGCTAAAAGTGTCAACACAAAGGTTGAGTGAGTTCATAGAGTTTGTGTTGAAATGTAAAGCCTTTCAAAATCGTTTATGCAGCAAAGGCATTGTAAATCCACTCAGTTCCAAGTTCTGCCCATACAAAACTTGCAACCTGTGTGTTCACAACCCACTGCCAAACTGTGTATAGTTTATGTTCAAATGCATGACGTCAAATGAATTCACAAAATAGTGCATAACTTAATGTATCCATAGTTACTTGATATAACACATAATTCGTACGGTTTCAAATTGTTCCATGACCATTAGTTCAGGATTGTACCAAGACCATTAGACCATGATTGTACCAAGTCCGTTAGTACATGACTATACCAAGTCCGTTAGTTCATGACTATACCAAGTCTGTTAGTTCAACATTATCCAAGTCCGTTAGATCGTGATCATACCAAGTCAGTTAGCTCAATGATTCATGATATAGAAATTCTAAGTATGGCAATACTGTTACTTCGTATGACTAACATTCAGTTCAGTTAAACATATAGTTTGCAAATAATCATGATAGACATAAAATTTGTTGAGCATGTATCTCCCCCAAAGATAGTTCAAAACAATTAAAAGAGGGGCCATGAACTCACTTGGACAATGATGCGATGGCAAAAGTGAGTACACAGAAATGTAGCGTGAATCACTAAACTTGACCTATTATGAATGATATGATACATAATAAGTTATGATGTAATGTTATGCATGCAATTCGTATGATATCTATACCACTTATGTATTTTTGAAAATAATCCTTTTCGTCGAAAAATAACCTTTTAACGTCTCGGCAATTTATAACTTACTTTACAAGTATTTATATTGAAATGATATCCGACGATAATCATTTAGTCATTTATTAAGAAATTATAACTTTTCGTCGTAAAATAATGTCGTTGACATTTTCATGAAAGTGACTAAAACAGCCTCGAAAAGCTAGTCGTAAAATGGTGTACGTCGAGTGTTAGGAAACGAACTCAACGGTTTTTGGAAGCTCGTTTCATTATCTCAAAGTTTTAGTGTTTAAGTTTCCATCCTAGAGGTCTCGATCACAAAGAAAAATATAGGTTAAGTATGGTACTTTAGTCCAAAATATAGTTTAAGGATGGTTTTCGGCAAAGTTTAAGTGACTATATTTCATTCGTTACAACTCCGCTAAACAAACGGTCGGACATTTTGGAAAATATACTTGGTGAACTTACTTTTACTATAAGACATCATTTTATAAAAAGTACTCCGTCATTGTTAAAAACAACCTCCAACATGGTCTCTAGTTTGACGTAATATTTGCCTAATAGAAATAATATAGTTTTTCTTATATAATAAAGTTACGGCAACTTTGTATAAACGTGTATAATTTAATCGTTACAAGTCCGTTTTCTACATTTTATATGTCCTCGGAATCGTAATAATATATACTAATATATTTTTGATAAGTCGATACATTTTATAACGCTTAAATAACGCTTAAGACTCATTTTTGACTCGTAAAAAGTCGAGATTACATGCTGAATTTTCTGAAACAAATATTTTTCGTCGTCAAACTTGAAAAATTCATAACTTCTTCGTTATAGCTCCGTTTTAATCCGTTCAAGCGGCCACGTTTTCGTTATAAAGTGTATTTTCTAAATCTCTAGGCCAAAAATTTTTATTCACTGTCGAGATTTCCAGATTTTGAAAATAAGGACAGACCCTTTTTAAAACGTGTCGAAATGAGTTTTTTTCGCGCCAAACCTATTCCAACCCATTCAAAACAACTCCGAAGCTATTCTAATCCTACCATACACCTTCTTAGGGTGTCATGGGTTCTTAGACATCACCAAAAATAATATATAACAAGGAGTAATTATAGGATGACTTATATATACATAACTCTTAAAAATCAATGTAAAAGTGGTACAAACATCATATGACTTGCATGTTTTCTCAAAAAAGATGAAATGAATATGAAAATGAATATGAAATATGATCATGAAAATGAAAAGCTTACAAGTAACTTGACGAGGTTATAAGAACAAAGGATTATCTTAATTACCCTAGGTTTTTATTTCAAAACCTTGCTTAAGAGTATGCTAGTGTTGTGAAATTAACTTGATCCTTGAAAATTCTTGAGTTTCTTCCCCTTTTTCTTCTTGGCTGAATTTAGAGAGAAAAAATGGAGAGGATTTCTTAGCTTTTCACCTTTGCAAAAAGTGTTGTATGTTTTATTTTCTAACAAAAATAACACATGAAGAGATATTTATTGATCAATTTGTGTAGGTGTAGTTTTGTAGTAATAAAAAAAATCAATGAAATGGTGACTAGGTGCAAGGGAGTCGGCAAAGTGGATAGGTGCAAAAGTTGTGTAGTTTTTTTTTTTTTTTTTTTTTTTTTTTTTTTTTTTTTTTTTAAATGTATATAATGTGTAGATTGTATGTATAATTAATTATTTAGCGTAGCGTTAGCTAGAAATCGATTTTAACGGAATAAAATAAAATATATCAAAGTCATAAAAATTATAAAAATACATTTCTTACAAAAATTGAATGAAATAATAATTATCGAGTAGTATTTACGAAAACCGTCGTAATTATATAAATATAACAATTTATATACCAAATAAATTTAAAACACCGGGTAAACTAATAATATTATTTTTATAATCTTAATATGAGTATAAAAATATATCGGGATAATTTTTTTTTTTTTGAAAGTAACGGATCAATTGTTCAAAATAATTAATTACGCGATAACGTTTATTTAATATGAGAATTTATACGTTTAATGTAAAATGCAAAACCATGCATGAACTAATATGATGACAATGATGTTAATGATATGTAGACTAAACTTAGTCTATATGAAATGTCCTTGATGATATGATCATGAATTCACAGCTAAACCATTACGGTTACGTGAATTTGATACTCGTAAACCTAGTTTACGATAAACGATAAATGATGAAGCATGAATAATGTTTTGAAATATGACCTGAAAATACGAGTTGTCACATTCGCCCATCCAAAAAGGAATTCAGTCCCTGAATTCAGTTCGTGTTGGTCTATCGAATTTTGAGTTTGTGATGAATATCGAGGAGATAAGACATGGAGAAGTGTCGTTACGGTTATCGATGATTCAGAGTGTATAAAACATCATAGTAGAGAAAATATTGGATGAATCTCCCATGAGTAACACTTTGACTTGGAATATGTGAAAATTTTGCTTGCACTAAGATTTATAAATAACTGCTCCCAACATAACATGATCCCTCCAGAATTAGACATAGTTAGCTAGGCTATGTATAATTAAGGAACGATAATGTGACGCTCGGTTTAGTTGTTATACCTCTCAATGTTTACAAAGATTTAAGCCGTGCCGTTAAAATGGTAGTTAAAGTAAAAAGGAATTAAAATTCTCGTAAGTGATAACAAATCGGAAAGAAAATAAAGTACGATAGATGAGAATATTTTACAACGAGTGGTTTATCAAAAGTAGTACATCTTAAGTCATAAGATCCGAATGCGATAGAAGACATAAACTTAGTACGACATAGTACATAAGGAAAAATTAAGACTGTTAGTTTCCGAACTTCTTCAGTCTTCCGCGTTGTTGAGACCATGACGAGCTTCTCCTTCTTGTAACATGTATGCATTCCCATGAGCACCTTCAACTTGTTGACCTTGGTTTCGAGGACATTGATTCTGATAGTGTCCTTGTTCCCCACATCCGAAGCATGTGACTACGGCCTTACCTCTACAATCCCTGGCTAGGTGTCCCAATTTTTGGCACTTGTGGCACTTGGCAGGGCAAGGACCCGAGTGATGAAACTTACATCGATTACATAATGGGTGTGTTCCAGCATAACCTCTGCCTTCCATTGGTGCAGCAACATAAACCATTGCAGCTTCTCGCCCTCTATTCTGTTGTTGATGATGGTTAGTGTTACGGTTTTGGTTGTTTTTATTATAACCTCTTTGGTCCTTTTCCCATTTTCTTTTATTGTTGTTGATTTGGTTATCGTTATTGTTGTTGTTGTTGTTGTTTCGGTTTTTGTTGTAGTTGGTGCGGTTGTTGGTATTGTTGTTACGGTTGATGTGGGTAATGTTTCCTCTCTTTACTACTTGTGCCATGAGTTTTTGGGATACTCGAACAGATTCTTCAATTGTTTGCGGATCAGAGGAAATCACATCACCTTGAATAATCTCGGGAAGTCCTCCAATGAAAGCCTCCAGTAGCTTCTCATTATCCGAAACCATAGATGGGCATAACACGGCCATTTCTTGAAACCTTCGAATGTAAGTATCAATGTCATACCCAATAGTTACCAGTTCATAGAATTCGGTCTCTAACTTTTTCACCTCCGTACGCGGACAATACTTCTTCGTTAATAACCCTTTGAATTGCTCCCAAGTAAGCTTGAAAGCATTTTCCATTCCCATTGGCCGAGCATACGAGTTCCACCAAGACATTGCCCCATCCAGTAGTGTACTCGTAGCAAACTTAACCTTGCTATCCTCAGAGCAATTACATAACAGAAACACATACTCCATTTTCTCGAACCATCGAACCATGGCAGTTGCCCCTTCAGTACCTTTGAACTTAGTGGGATCTCCACTTTTAAAATCCTTATACGAACAACTTCTAACCCCGGACCCTCCTGCAATTCTTGCAGCAGCAGCAAATCTAGCGGCTTCAGCTTCCCTCGCAATTCTAGTAGCTTTAGCAGTTGTCGCAGCCGCGACGGCATTAGCAAGCCGGGCAGCTTCAGCATTAGCTGCAGCCTCAGCGGCAGTGGCGAGTCTAGCGGCCTCGGCAGTAGCCGCAGCCTCAGCAGCAGCCGCCACCGATGCTCTTTCAGTCCTTAATGCATTGGCTATGCTATCGTTCACATACTTCTGCATAGCCGCTTGAGTCAATTCAGGTGTGGCTTTCTTTGGCGCCATAACTTCTTCAAAATATGAGGAAAAGTGAGATGTAGCAAAGTCCTATGTTAAAAATAAGCGCTCTAAAGAGATGCGATATGAGATAATAAATTTGAGGTTATTTTTCAAAATGATCGACGGGTTCCCAAAAGGTAGGTTATGAGATGTTGTAAGTGCTTCAAATGTAAGATGGTTTAGTGACTTAATGTGTGAATAACGTGTAACTCAACATGTTAGTGGTGAAACAAGGGAGTGAGAGTGACTTCGCCCTACTTAAAGGTTTTATCTCGGCATTCGACGTTATCGATGATGAATCAGCTGATATTAAAATTGCGATAGGGAATGACAAAGCATTCTCCACATTAGAGTATGAGGAATTAATAATGGGATGGGTAATTAAAGGCATCCATGTGACAATCGATGTGAAATGAAAGTAAATAACTCGAAAACTGTATGTATAAACCGCATGTAAAGTGAATATGCACTTATGATGAAATGATGAGATGCTATGATGATGTAGTTATAGTCTAGGGTCAATGATGCAACCTAGTTCTCTATAACTGAAGCTCTGATGCCAATCTGTGACACCCCCAAATTACCTGTTTTGCAGCGGAATGGAATTCCTGGGGGTTGACTGTCATAGCATCACAATCACAGTTATATCGAACGACCTAAAGTGTCGTTTGGAAAATACATCGTTTGATTTAATAAAATAATCAGAGTTTACAAAGTATAGGTCCCAAATGAAAATCAACTTGTGCGGAAATAAATTTGTTACAATTCAAACGATGTTTTAAAGTATATGAAACCCAAGTGAAACGCGTCGTCACCACGACTCTATGATATGTCCACATGCATGCCATGAAGTGAATGCCTTAGATACCTGAGATAAAACATGCTAAAAGTGTCAACACAAAGGTTGAGTGAGTTCATAGAGTTTGTGTTGAAATGTAAAGCCTTTCAAAATCGTTTATGCAGCAAAGGCATTGTAAATCCACTCAGTTCCAAGTTCTGCCCATACAAAACTTGCAACCTGTGTGTTCACAACCCACTGCCAAAATGTGTATAGTTTATGTTCAAATGCATGACGTCAAATGAGTTCACAAAATAGTGCATAACTTAATGTATCCATAGTTACTTGATATAACACATAATTCGTACGGTTTCAAATTGTTCCATGACCATTAGTTCAGGATTGTACCAAGACCATTAGACCATGATTGTACCAAGTCCGTTAGTACATGACTATACCAAGTCCGTTAGTTCATGACTATACCAAGTCTGTTAGTTCAACATTATCCAAGTCCGTTAGATCGTGATCATACCAAGTCAGTTAGCTCAATGATTCATGATATAGAAATTCTAAGTATGGCGATACTGTTACTTCGTATGACTAACATTCAGTTCAGTTAAACATATAGTTTGCAAATAATCATGATAGACATAAAATTTGTTGAGCATGTATCTCCCCCAAAGATAGTTCAAAACAATTAAAAGAGGGGCCATGAACTCACTTGGACAATGATGCGATGGCAAAAGTGAGTACACAGAAATGTAGCGTGAATCACTAAACTTGACCTATTATGAATGATATGATACATAATAAGTTATGATGTAATGTTATGCATGCAATTCGTATGATATCTATACCACTTATGTATTTTTAAAAATAATCCTTTTCGTCGAAAAATAACCTTTTAACGTCTCGGCAATTTATAACTTACTTTACAAGTATTTATATTGAAATGATATCCGACGATAATCATTTAGTCATTTATTAAGAAATTATAACTTTTCGTCGTAAAATAATGTCGTTGACATTTTCATGAAAGTGACTAAAACAGCCTCGAAAAGCTAGTCGTAAAATGGTGTACGTCGAGTGTTAGGAAACGAACTCAACGGTTTTTGGAAGCTCGTTTCATTATCTCAAAGTTTTAGTGTTTAAGTTTCCATCCTAGAGGTCTCGATCACAAAGAAAAATATAGGTTAAGTATGGTACTTTAGTCCAAAATATAGTTTAAGGATGGTTTTCGGCAAAGTTTAAGTGACTATATTTCATTCGTTACAACTCCGCTAAACAAACGGTCGGACATTTTGGAAAATATACTTGGTGAACTTACTTTTACTATAAGACATCATTTTATAAAAAGTACTCCGTCATTGTTAAAAACAACCTCCAACATGGTCTCTAGTTTGACGTAATATTTGCCTAATAGAAATAATATAGTTTTTCTTATATAATAAAGTTACGGCAACTTTGTATAAACGTGTATAATTTAATCGTTACAAGTCCGTTTTCTACATTTTATATGTCCTCGGAATCGTAATAATATATACTAATATATTTTTGATAAGTCGATACATTTTATAACGCTTAAATAACGCTTAAGACTCATTTTTGACTCGTAAAAAGTCGAGATTACATGCTGAATTTTCTGAAACAAATATTTTTCGTCGTCAAACTTGAAAAATTCATAACTTCTTCGTTATAGCTCCGTTTTAATCCGTTCAAGCGGCCACGTTTTCGTTATAAAGTGTATTTTCTAAATCTCTAGGCCAAAAATTTTTATTCACTGTCAAGATTTCCAGATTTTGAAAATAAGGACAGACCCTTTTTAAAACGTGTCGAAATGAGTTTTTCTCGCGCCAAACCTATTCCAACCCATTCAAAACAACTCCGAAGCTATTCTAATCCTACCATACACCTTCTTAGGGTGTCATGGGTTCCTAGACATCACCAAAAATAATATATAATAAGGAGTAATTATAGGATGACTTATATATACATAACTCTTAAAAATCAATGTAAAAGTGGTACAAACATCATATGACTTGCATGTTTTCTCAAAAATAATGAAATGAATATGAAAATGAATATGAAATATGATCATGAAAATGAAAAGCTTACAAGTAACTTGATGAGGTTATAAGAACAAAGGATTATCTTAATTACCCTAGGTTTTTATTTCAAAACCTTGCTTAAGAGTATGCTAGTGTTGTGAAATTAACTTGATCCTTGAAAATTCTTGAGTTTCTTCCCCTTTTTCTTCTTGGCTGAATTTAGAGAGAAAAAATGGAGAGGATTTCTTAGCTTTTCACCTTTGCAAAAAGTGTTGTATGTTTTATTTTCTAACAAAAATAACACATGAAGAGATATTTATTGATCAATTTGTGTAGGTGTAGTTTTGTAGTAATAAAAAAAATCAATGAAATGGTGACTAGGTGCAAGGGAGTCGGCAAAGTGGATAGGTGCAAAAGATGTGTAGTTTTTTTTTTTTTTTTTTTTTTTTTTTTTTTTTTTTTTTTTTTTATAAATGTATATAATGTGTAGATTGTATGTATAATTAATTATTTAGCGTAGCGTTAGCTAGAAATCGATTTTAACGGAATAAAATAAAATATATGAAAGTCATAAAAATTATAAAAATACATTTCTTACAAAAATTGAATGAAATAATAATTATCGAGTAGTATTTACGAAAACCGTCGTAATTATATAAATATAACAATTTATATACCAAATAAATTTAAAACACCGGGTAAACTAATAATATTATTTTTATAATCTTAATATGAGTATAAAAATATATCGGGATAATTTTTTTTTTTGAAAGTAACGGATCATTAGTTCAAAATAATTAATTACGCGATAACGTTTATTTAATATGAGAATTTATACGTTTAATGTAAAATGCAAAACCATGCATGAACTAATATGATGACAATGATGTTAATGATATGTAGACTAAACTTAGTCTATATGAAATGTCCTTGATGATATGATCATGAATTCACAGCTAAACCATTACGGTTACGTGAATTTGATACTCGTAAACCTAGTTTACGATAAACGATAAATGATGAAGCATGAATAATGTTTTGAAATATGACCTGAAAATACGAGTTGTCACACACATTTTCACATAAAACACTAAAACAAGTATAAGTGATTTTATGATTTAGTATTACATATGTACAACAACTAGTGTTTACATATTTGGGTAAATATACACATAACTAGTATGTAGTATATTGGGTAATGTAAATGGGTAGAAACTTAAGTATTTGACCCATTGACCAAATACATTGAATGTAGTTGGGTACAAACAAGTATACACTAAATGGGTAAAAACTAGCAAATGGTATTGACCCATAACCCATGGTTTTATATATACCACTTGACTAAGTTCATTGTACTCTTAATACTAGCAAATGGTATTGAACCATAACCCATGGTTTTATATATACCACTTGACTAAGTTCATTGTACCCTTAATACTAGCAAATGGTATTGACCCATAACCCATGGTTTTATATATACCACTTGACCAAGTTCATTGTATCCTTAAGATACATTGTATCTAGAAAGAAAACCATGGATCAACCCATAACCCATGACCCATAACCAAAAATACCCATGGGCAAAGAGGAGCGTTCCACGGATCCCTGACGTTGTGCTAGCCGGATCCTAAGTGGAAGGGATCTGTGGGATCCGGGGAACAGTAGAGAATTTTCTCTATAAATAGAGAGCCATTTCTTCCTTTCTATTCATCCCTTTACACACATACTTCCCCCAAGTATTCTAACCCTCTAACCTCAGATCCAAGAGATCTATGTAGCTTTTCTCTTTTGTTTTTGTGTGATCTTCTAGGTTCCTCTTAAAGGAAAGATCACCACATCTTGAAGACGTGCAAGCTCAAGTCCATGAGTTGTCATGCTTCGTCATCATCAAGACAACGAAGGTTCTCTTGTTGATAGATCTACATTTCTTCATAGATGTTGGGTTGAAGGCATTAGTGAAGAATGCCGAAAGTATCAAGATGAAAGCATTAGTGAAAGGTGCTCATCATCCGTGTCAAAGCATTAGTGAAGAATGCTAAAGGTGTCATGACGAAGGCATTAGTGAAGGGTGCCAAGCGTTGTGTCAAAGGCATTAGTGAAGGATGCCAAAGAATCAAATCAAGTAGCATTTGTGAAGAAATGCCTAGGTCGTATAATCGATGAGGTGCATCGTTATACATATAAGTATTTGTTTATTTACAAGGATGGTGATATCCTTGATGGTGTTGTAACAAGGAGTAGATCTCCTTGAGATTAGGTGTTGTGTCGTGAAGGGTAGTAGTTCCTCCATAGTAAATGGAACTAGGTACTTAGCCTAGTACCTAATAAAGGGTAGGCGACGTTGTGATAGGATTATTTCTCCTAAGGTGTGAAAGAACTCGGTGGTTAGCCTAGCACCGTATAAAGGGTAGGTGACGTTGTGTTAGGTGTGGTTTGCCTTGGTGTGAAAGAATTCGGTATTTAGCTTTGTACCGGAAAAAGGTTAAGCGACGTTGTGAAGGCTTCTCCGCCATAAGGAGTTGGTGTAGTGCTTACGAACTCTCGAGTAGGTGACTCGGGGAGTGGAGTAGGGCAAGGAAGGTGTTCTTGTAGCCGAACCACTATAAATACTTGTGTCGTGGTGATGTGCTTCTTACTCTTTATCTTTCATTACAAGTTTATATATCTATCTATCAACGTCCAACATAAACAACCAAATAGATTGACATAAGTCGATCTAAATATTTAAAAGGATGTTTTAAATTGGTAAAACTATTCAACCCCCCCTTCTAGTTTTCCACATAATGTAAAGGACTCCTTAGCCTATAAAAGGAGGTTCTAGGTTAGATTAGATATACGTATGTTTTATATCTAAGGTCGATACACTTCAAGATTGTAAAACCCTAATACTGGTTAGAGTATTCGTATTAATAATAATATTGAGGTGTTGAATGTTTACTGTTCTTCTTCTTAAGATTAAGTGTTAAATTCCGCGTAATACCTAATAAGTTCTTTGCTTAAGTCAGTTTCTATATTAGATCGTTTGCTCAACTGGGATCAACAAGTGGTATCAGAGCTTATGATCTAGAAACTGTAACCAAGAAGAAGTTCTATTCAAGAAAGCTAAGATGTCTGACGAAACTCACATGGTGACTGCATCAAAGGTTCCCATGCTCAAGCATGGTGAGTATCAAATCTGGAGAATGCGAATGAGGCAATGCATTCGTATGATTGACTATGCCATCTGGGATGTCGTTGAAAATGGTGATACTCTTCCTTTGAAGGGTGCTGATGGTAAAGCCATAGAAATTGTTAGTGAAGTTGACAAGGCTAAAAGGAAATTGGATATTAAAGCTCATAGTATTCTTTCTATGGGAATACCTAATGAGTATGCTTTGGACTTTGAAAGATATGAGTCTGCTAAAGAGTTACTGGATGCTCTTGAAACAAGATTTGCTGGTAATGAAGCTACAAAGAAATCAAGGAAGAACATGCTCAAGCATCAGTTTGAAAACTTCACTGCACTAAGTGGAGAAAAACTCGATGGCACTTATAACAGGCTTCAAAAACTTATCAGCCAATTGAAGTCAATGGACTACAATGTTATTCTAGAAGATATAAATTTGAAGTTCATTAGAAGTTTATCTCCTGAATGGGCTCTACATACAATTGTGTGGAGAAATAAGGAGGACTTTGATAAGATGACTCTGCACAATCTCTACAACAACTTGAAGGTTTATGAGTCTGAGAAAAACGTTGCTGGTGCATCTTCTGCTAATCAAAACATTGCTTTTGTGTCCACCAATCATATGAGTTCACAAGATGTATCCACTGCTGCTTATGGAATAACCACGGCTATTGCTAACAATACCACTATTAGTGATAATGTCAGTGATGGTGCAATTTGTGCTTTTCTGGCTGATTTAACCACCAGTGTTACTGTTTTAAATCAAGATCTAGATCAAATTGATCCTGATGATCTTGAGGAGATTAATCTTCAATGGCAAATGGCAATGTTGACTCTCCAAGCAAGGAAGTTTCTGAGGAAGACTGGAAGACAGGTTAAGTATGATGGTCAAAGAAGAGCTAGATTCGATAAAAGCAAGATGGAGTGCTTTAACTGCAAGAAGAAGGGTCATTTTGCTAGAGAATGTCGAGCTCCTAAAAGATTTGATGGCATGAAGAAGACCACAGAAGAGCCTGCTTCTTCTTCAGCTTTGGTTGCTCAAGATGGAATTGGTGATTATGACTGGAGTGATCAGATTGAAGAGGGTCCTAATGCAGCTTTTCTTGCTAGTGAAGCTTCAAAAGAGCATAACTTTGCTCTAATGGCCTAAGCTTCATCTTCTGGTTCTGATTCTGAGGTATCCAATGATTCTACTTGTTCTTTTAAATCATGTCATGATAACTTAGAATCTCAAAAAGCTATCACTGAGAGTATGAGGAAAGAAGTAGAAAGACTGACAATGGACAACCTAGGTTATAGAGTTGGTCTAGAAAGTGTTGAAGAGAAGCTAAAGTTCTGTATTAAATGTGAGTTTGAGTATGTTGATAAAATTAATATACTACGTGGTGAAATTAATCTTAAGGATAGAGAGATTAAGATGCTTAAAGATAAAATAGCAGAGGCAGAGAGTGTAAAACAAAAGGCCCTAGAAGAAAAAAGAAAAACATGTTGTTAGGGTTGCTAAAACACAATATGCTTCTGATCTAGTGAATAAACCAATAGGTCAAAAATTGTTCAAAGATGGTACTGGCCTAGGTTACAATGATATGCCACCACCATCTCTTATGAAACATGCACCACCTGCAAAAGAGCTCTCATTTAGTAGTGAATTTAGCTTCAATAAACCTGTAGGTGAGACTAACAAGATTGAATCACCTAAGATAGGTTCTGATAAGTCATCTGATGCTCCCATAATTGAAGATTGAGAATCAGATTCTGAGGAAGATAGATCTGAATCAACTCAACCTGAAAAGATAGAGCATGTTAAGAAAGTTGATTCTAAACAAGTCAACCTTGTACCTAGATTTGGAGCTCAAATTCCTAAAAGAGTAGTTGAGTACAAGGAAGTACCTAGGGAACAGATGAAAAGTTATATACCTAGGGGAAACCAGAGAAACTTCAATTTACTAATTTAAAACAGATTAGGAGATGAGTTTCAATGTGTTAAAAAGGCTTATTATATATGTGGTAGTTTTGAGCACTTACAGAGAAATTGTTAGAAAAACAGACCACAAGTTTGGAATCATTGGAGGAGGGTAAATCATCAAAACTTTTCAAAGAAAACAAACCCTCATCCTAACAAAAACATGATTCCTAGGGCAGTATTAATGAGGAATGGGAATACAAAATCAATAGTCACTACTGCACCTAAATGGGTTCCAACCACTGCTAAGCAAAATGTAAACACGGCTAAGCAGAATCAAACCACTGTTAAGCAAAATATCACCACTGATACAAAAGAAGTTTTAACAATTCCAAAGGTGATAACTGACACAGTGGTTGGAAATCATTTTTATGTTGTTAAGGCCTCAGCTAGTTGGCAATGGAAGCCTAAGACCAAGGTTTTACCACATGTCGACTGTGCATCAATGGACCTAAAGAAATTTGAATATTTTGATGCACAGGGAAGACCCAAGTCAGTATTGGCTTGGGTCCACAAAAGGAACTAATTTGTGTAATTTCATGTGCAGGGTAATCTACAAGATGAGCTAAAAAATAAAGGAGTTTTTGATAGTGGTTGCTCTGGGCACATGACTTGGGATAGGAGCAACCTGGAAGATTTTGAAGCTTTTGATGGAGGATATGTGGCATTTGGCAATGATCCAAAGGGAGGAAAGATACTTGGCAGAGGCACAATCAGAACAGGGAATTTAGACTTTGAAAAAGTCTATCTGGTACAGGGACTTAAGTATAATCTATTCAGTGTTTCTCAAATGTGTGATAAGAAAAACTGGGTACTTTTTGGTGAAACTGAGTGTGTGGTGTTGTCTCCTGAGTTTAAGATGCCTGATGAGAAGTTTATACAACTTAGGGTACCTAGGAAGGAAAACATATATTGTTTTGATCTTAAAGATGTTCTTCCAAGTAGGTCCTTAACATGTTTGTTTGCTAAAGCATCTGTAGATGAGTCAAAATTGTGGCATAGAAGGCTAGGTCACCTCAATTACAAAACAATCAATAAACTGGTAAAAGGAAACTTAGTGAGAGGGTTACCTTCTAAGGTTTTTGAGTGTAAGGAACTGTGTGTGGCCTGTCAAAAAGGTAAACAACATAGAGCTTCTTGTAAGACCAAAACTGTAAACACCATCACACAACCACTGTTTATGCTTCATATGGACTTATTTGGACCTACCTTTGTTAGAAGTTTGAACCATAAGCAGTACTGTCTAGCTATCACTGATGATTATAGTAGATTTTCTTGGGTATACTTTTTGGCTGCTAAGAGTGAGACTAGTGAGATTCTCAAGAGTTTCATTACTAAGATAGAAAATCTAGTAAATCATAAGGTCAAGGTAATCAGATGTGATAATGGAACTGAGTTTAAGAATGATGTGATGGATCAGTTCTGTGTAGCTAAAGGTATAGAAAGACATTTTAGTGTTGCTAGAACACCACAACAGAATGGTGTAGCTGAAAGGAAAAATAGGACACTAATTGAGGCTGCAGGACAATGTTGTCAGAATCTAAGTTACCAACTACCTTTTGGGCTGAAGCTGTAGGCACTGCATGTTATGTTAAGAATAGAAGTAAGGTAGTGAAGCCTCATAACAATACCCCCTATGAGCTGTTACATGATAGGAAGCCAATGATTGCATTCCTAAAACCTTTTGGTTGTCCTGTTACTATCTTGAATACCATAGACTACCTAGGCAAGTTTCAAGAAAAAGCTGATGATGGATAATTTTTAGGCTACTCTTCCAATAGTAAAGCCTTTAGAGTATACAATAGGAGGACTAGAATTGTTGAAGAGAATCTACATGTTCAATTCAGTGAAAAGACTCCTAGTGTTGAGACTAAAGGACCAGACTGGCTGTTTAATATTGATATGCTAACCAAATCTATGAATTATGAGCCTATCATTGTAGGAACTTCCACTAATGTTAATGCAGGTACACAAAAGGATTCTGATGCAGAAACAGATTCTAAGGAAGCTGATTCTCCAAAGGAATTCTATTTGGTTAAAAAGTGGAAAGCTGGTACTGTCTCACCAATCATTTACAAGCAAGGTCCCACTGATGATGATGTACTGGATAATGGAGGCAATGTTGATCATCATCCAGATAAGGATGAGTTGTTGAAAGATAACTCAGTGTCGGTAAAAGAAATTGAAAAGAAGAAGAGGAATTCTGCAAGCACTGCTAAGCCAACTGAAAGCACTGCTAAGCCATCTTCTACCACTGATAGGTCAAGTGAAATCCTGGCTGCAAGTACTGATGATAGTATTTTCTTTGGACCAAATACAAAGCCATTATTTGGTGAAGAGGAGTATCCACATGATCCTAACATGCCTGCTTTGATAGAAATTGATACTCCTACTGATGATGAAGATATTCATGATTTCTTCAATGCTGATTTGTCTAATTTGGAAACTGTCATTCATGAAAGTCCTATCACCACTACAAGGATTCACAAGATTCATCACAAGGAAAAAATACTTGGAAAATTGAATACTCCAGTTCAAACAAGAAGCAGGGTTAAGAACACTGAACCCTTTCCTGAACATGGGTTCTTTGCAAGATCACTTCACAAAAGAAACAGTCATAAAGATCTGCAAAATTGCCTGTTTGCTTGTTTTCTGTCTCAAAAGGAGCCCAAAAAAGTAGAACAAGCTTTAACAGAAGAAGGCTGGGTAGAATCAATGCAAGAGGTTTGGACATTGGTTGATCTTCCAAATGGAAAAAGGGCAATTGGGACTAAATGGGTGTTCAGAAACAAGAGGGATGAAAGAGGTATGGTAGTAAGGAACAAGTCAAGGTTGGTTGCTCAAGGATACACACAAACTGAAGGTTTGTATTATGATGAAGTGTTTGCTCCAGTTGCAAGAATAGAGGCTATTAGATTATTTTTAGCTTATGCTTCATTCAAGAATTTTGTTGTGTATTAGATGGATGTTAAAAGTGCATTTTTGTATGGCACAATTGATGAGGAGGTTTATGTTTGTCAACCTCCTGGTTTTGAAGATCCTGATCATCCTGACAAGGTTTATAGGGCGAGGAAGGCTTTGTATGGGTTGCATCAAGCTCCTAGGGCATGGTATGAGTGCCTGTCTACTTATTTGATGGACAATGGGTTTAAAAGAGGGCTGGTTGATAAAACCTTGTTCATTAGAAAGCACAAAGATGATATTTTATTGGTTCAGGTTTATGTTGATGACATCATCTTTGGCTCAACAAACAGGGAGCTATGTAAGGATTTGAGAAACTTATGCATGATAAGTTTCAGATGAGTTCTATGGGAGAACTCACTTTCTTTTTGGGGCTACAGGTTCAACAAAGGACTGATGGTATCTTCATTAGTTAAGACAAGTATGTAGCAGATGTTTTGAAGAAGTTTGGGTTTCAAGATGTAAAGAGTGCAAGTACACCTATGGAGACTCAGAAACCACTGCTACCAGATGATGGAAGTCCCAAAGTTGATTTGAAGTTGTACAGGTCTATGATTGGATCTTTGATGTATCTCACAACATCTAGGCCAGATATTATGTTCTCAGTATGTGTGTGTGCAAGATTTCAAGTAACACCAAATACCTCACACATGAATGCTGTTAAGAGGATCTTTAGATATCTTAAAGGTCATCCCAAATTGGGCCTTTGGTACTCTAAGGATTCTCCTTTTGATTTGGTGGCCTACACAGATAGTGACTATGCTGGTGCTAGTTTGGATAGGAAGTCTACTACTGGAGGATGTCAGGTTTTGGGAAGCAGACTAATTTCATGGCAGTGTAAAAAGCAAACTATTGTGGTAAATTCTACAAATGAAGCTGAATATGTGGCTGCTGCTAGTTGCTGTGGTCAAGTTCTTTAGATTCAGAATCAATTGCTGGATTTTGGATAAAAGAAAGTTCATTATAGAAGCAAAAGAAGTACTGAAGTTAAATTGTTCATTCAAGAAACAATTTACAGCTTACAATGAAACTTCAAGTGCAAATTAAAAGACTAGTTCTATACATGATTTTCTACTACTCTCCTAGCCCATAACATCTATTACAGCTGTTGGATATGCATGACGAGCTAAGGATCAAAATGGAAAGGATGGATTAAGGAAACCGAAGATGATGAAGATGAATAAAGTAGATGAAGCATAAAGGACATAGTCATATCATACTTTCATCTACCGGTTTCACCAAAAAGCATCACTCCATCTTCCTTTTTCCCTTCCCCTTATGAAATGTGATGCAGCACCACAGCTTGGTGCAGGAAGACCAAGAATCACCTCTTTGTCCTTTGGGAGTGGTGGATTTCTTGCTCATGGTCTTGGTTGGAGTTGGGATGATGAAGGTTGGGGGTTTGAAGTTCTCTTCTTAGAGGAGTCATCAGAGTCCTCAGAAGCCTCACTTGGATTCAACACACTATCATCTTCAGATGATGGAAGAAATGGGGATTTTCTTGGTCGTGGTTCTTGTGGAGGGATGTACAGACGCCATGGAACAGACTCTTCACTTGATGATGATGATGATGAGGATGAGGAGGATGTTAGATCAATGATTTCTGATTTATTCCAACTAGGGTTCCACATGGTGATTGTGGTTGATTATGGATTTTAGAGATATTGGGGTTTTGGTTTTAATTGATATGTGTGAGATGAGATTTGGGTTCTTTTTATAAGCAGAGATATGGCTTATGTGAGTAAATGAGGGGAAGGTTAAATGTGGTTGGGGAGTTAATGAGTTCATTGGGCTTTGAACTAATATTAATCCGGACGTTGACCAGATTGACTTTGCATTAAGCACGTTGGCTAACCTCGGATAGGTCATTTGTAACCACTGCTGGCTTTATCTAACCACTGATAACTATAACTTTCTTCTCTGTGTTTGGTTTGTGTTTTTGTCTTGCAGGTATGAAGGATTAGTTTACATTTGAGCTGGTGATATGTCAGCTGCTAGTGTTTGTTAAAAAAAAAAAAAAAAAAAAATTGTGTAATCCTTCATATTTTTGTGAGATCTCTTTTATTTTAACACAGATTTGCTTGCTGTATCTTTTGGACATTTGGTTGAAGTGCTGCAATGTATCCATTGATGGTGTGTTTCAAACCTCGGATAGCTGTTCTGAAACCTCGGATAGCATGTTGCTTTGTTTTGGATACTACAGGGGCTGTTTGGTACCTTTGGCAAAAGTATATTATTTCCCTAAATCACGGATGGATCATTTATTTGATCTTCAAACCACTTCCAATTGGCGCTCAACATTAACCCTAATCACTTTACTTTGCATTATTCACAAAACCCACATCCTACCCATCATTAAACACAATGGCGGAAAAGTATTCCAACACACATAACCTTGTTGCTATTCTCACCAAAAATGATCGATCTGAAGGTTTTCATCAAATGATTGATTTCCTTGTTCACAGTCCTATTCACTATGCATTAACTGTCACACCAACCATCCTTAAAGCCTACATACATCAGTTCTGGAGGAATGCTAAGCTTGAAGAGGTTGCTGGAGTAGAAGTGTTTAGCACTGTTGTGGATGAAAATGCTATTTTCAGTTGATGAGGAGATCATTAGGAGAGTTTTAAAGTTTGATGATGCTGATGGTATTGATAATCTTTCAGATGCTGAGATTGTAGCTGGTTTAGAGAGGTAAGGATATACACACAGGGGTGATAAGGTACAATTTTTTAAGAGTTTGTTTTCACCACAATGGAAGTTCCTTATTCATACCTTGTTGATGTGTATGAGTAATAAGACCACTGGGTTTAATGACTTTCCTTCCAAAATTGCTACTGCTTTTATTTGTTTGTCTGATGGAAGAAAGTTCAATTGGTCTAGGATGATTTATGAGGGGTTAGTACAAAACATTAGGAAGAAGGGTAAATACTATTTGTATCCTAGGTTTGTTCAACTTATTGTGGAAAGTCAAATAGCAGAACATGTTGAGCATTCTAGAGAGTATGAAGTACATCATATGCTTCCTAAGGTTTTTGCACATATGAGGAATCAGAAACCAAATGTTCAAATTAGAGATGTTCCTTTGTTTCCCCATATGCTTATTTTGCCTACTGATTCTGAGTTTGATGAAGGTCTTGAATCCCAACCTCTAGTCACTGAACCTACTGCTAGTACATCTAAACCCACTGCTAGTTCACTTCAAACCACTGTTAGTGACACTCAACTTACTTCTAGTCAAACCCAAATCACTGTTAAACTAATTGTATGGACTAGGAGACTGAAGGGCACCAAGCTACCTCAGGCTGGTGTTAGTGGTGTTGTTAATGAGGCTGTCACATGGAGTGGAGGTGACATGATTGGAAGGGCTTCCACTACTGATTCATGCTTAGATGCTGGTCAGGATAGTGGAAACATAAATAAGACCCAACCTTTGGCAACTCCTAATGTGGAAAGTTCTATGGAACTTAACACAGGTGGAGGAATCCCTAGCCAACTGGCTACTACAGGGTGCATAGATGCTCAGGCAACGTCTGATGCTATGTTTACTTTATCCAAGGATTCACCTCTCGGAGTAGGTCACACAACTCGAAGTGATGAGGATAGTTTGGAACATGAACATGAATTGACGGATCCTAAGCTGGTACATGATGACTTTTCCAATGAACCACCTCTCGGACCAGTTCACACAGGTCGAAGTGGGGAGGATATTCTTGAACGTTTTAATGAATTGACGGATAAATGTGCCAAAATGGAGGAAACAATCTCAAGTCTTCAGGAGCTGGCTGTGTTTCAGGGTAAAGACATTAGGCGATTGAAGCACAGGGTATTGGTGTTGGAGAAAATACGAAGACCTGGGATTGCTGTTTTAAGAAACATGAGAAGGATGAAAAAGAAGGTGGACTCCTCTCCAGCTCTGAATATGGAGGATGTATCCAAACAGGGGAGGAGTGAAGGCATGAATTTAGGGGAGGCTGTTGATGGATCTATGGAAGAAGATGTTGATAGTAGAGATCAAGAATTTTTGGTATCTGATAAAGATGGGAATGAGGCAGTTCTTGAAAATTTGAAGAATGTTGTAGAAGATGAAGTAGTGCAGGACACAACCACTGATGGTATGTCTGCAACCATGGTTAGTACTCTTGAAATCACTGCTGCAGTTTCAGACATGGCAATTGTACCCTCTGCTATCATAACCACTTTCACTGTTGTCACAACTCTATCTATATCACCACCTAAATCTAAAGAAGTTGAGAAAGAAGCTGCAAGTACATTGATAAATCTAAGCAAAACCTCATCTATTTCTACACCCATCATTGCACCTGTTTTATCTGTTCAATCTACTGCAACTAAACCCAAAGGAAAAAGTTTAGTTATTGGTGAACCTTTGAAGAAGAAAGTGGTTCAATCTGATATTGGAAAAGGTAAAGGGGTTGCAGTACCAGAGCTGAAGTTTAAAAGTAAAGCAGAACAAGTTGCTTATGATGCAGAGTATGTAAGAAACATGTTAGCTGAAGAACAAGCAGCTTTAGAGAAAAGGAAGCAAGAAAAAGAGGAAGCTAGTCAGAAATGGTTGGCTACATGATATGAATCACAAAACTATCTGTTAGGTCACAAGTTTTACAACACAAGCTTACAAGAAAGAGATAGAGGCGGTTCAACAAGTAAAACACACGCACACATACGTATGAATGAGCCGGTTATGCGTAGGAGGTGAATAAGAGAAATAACTTGAACAACCAACCTTCAAATGAAGGTTTACAAGAGTATTTATAGGAGGGAAGCTAGGGCAACACTCCTAGTTCATATCCTTTCCTTTATGGGCTTGGGCCTAAGCTCATGGGCCTTCTACATAAGCTTAAGGCTAATAACAAACATAAAGGCCATAATTAAGCTACCTATTACATATGAGTAACTAACACTTAAATTAAGATTTATGAGTGATTCCAACAATCTCCCCCTCAAGTGTTGGTGATGAAAAACGGTGAAGGCGTTGATGTAATAGTAGCTTTGACGTCTTCTGACATTCTTCTTTCTTGTGAGAAGAATTGCCTTGATTCGAACAATCTCCCCAGTGTAGAGAGATAGTTTTCTTTGAACAATTATGCTTTGACGTCATCATTAACTTTGTTCTTTGATCATTGTTCTTTATGATGAAAGTGATAGTATGTTGTTGTCTGCATCAAGTCTGCCTCAGGTCTGCTTCGCTGCTACAGTGTCTCCACGTCATTCTTCAACATGCTCACACACTCTTTGACGTTGGAATTCAGTACTGATGAAGTTCTTTAAGTCTTTAACTTTGTAGATTCTTTGATTTGACGAAGAATCATTCTGACTGTTGTGTTGCTTTTGGATAGAACTTCCATTAGTGATGATGTTGGCGTGAGCATGAGAAGAATCAGCACGATCATCTCGCTCCGGAGCTTCCATAAGAAGAAAACATTTAAACGGTTAGTAATAAGCGGATTCCGGCACTCACAAGTTTGAACTTCGAGAGTGTTGACAGCATAGTGTGAAAACACAACTCTAATTCTCACAAAGGCCGTTCCTGAACTGGAGTCCCACAAGTGAGATAACACGATGTACCGAAGTACATCTACAGTTCCTATGAGTCGCTAAGGTATACCGAAGCATCACCTCACGACTGTAGACCATTTGAGACACACTAAGCGTAATCCACGGGGAGTTACCGAAGTGACCTGCTGTCAGGGCTGTTTGATGTTGACCCTGGCAGGAGTTTCCATTCAATCACTGAGGATCACAGATGTGAAACTCTCATAAATGTTCTCGACAGATTGCTAAGATCTGTGAAGGACTCGATAATGTACCACTGAAATTCTTATTGTTGAACGTCAAGTGAAATCTCGTGGCTCTAGACTCAATGGTACATTTTGGTTTTCCTTAGCGGAGACTAGGGAGAGGGTCTCCTTCTTCAATACCAGCAATCTCTAAGAGAAAGCCAATAGTTTGCGTAGGGTTCCCTGTGAGAATGAAACAAGCTTCTTTTGAGAGAAACTTGAGTGGCTAAGAAGGTATAGTGCATGCGTCACTGGGTCCATGACGACTTTTAATCTTCAATACCAGCGTCACTAAGTGACAACCAGTAGCATATGAATTGAACCCGGTGTCTGCCCTAAGTTGAATAATTTGGAGGGCTATTTCTTTTCACCCTTTTCTTTGCATTTCTTTTTAATTCTTCAACTCCTTCTTTCTCCGATTCTCATTTTCTCCTTTTTATCATCGTACCTAAGGACTTCTAAGTACTAACTATTTGTGATGTCCTTGGGTAGATCCCTCCGGCTCTGGCGGATCATAGGACGGTTATTCCTAACCTTAGTCACCTTATCACTCCATGACTAACCTATGTTGCCATAAAACCAATTTTCAAGAAAATCTCTCAAAGGGTTTGTAAATGAAAAACATGTTTGAACCACTGTGAGAGTTTTATCTTTTAGCAGAAATACTCCCCCTCCACATGTGCTTTAGAGTTTTGACGGAAATCTGCACTGTGTGGGAAGAGCGCGCACTTTTGAATTGATCAACTCAAGATAGACAATCCCCCACGAGACACGGTTACGTTGCATAGTTAAAGAGTTACATTGTCAGCTTTTAGGTGACAACTAGCTTTAATAACTACCTTGAAGGTGTAGACAAACCTCGAAAGGTTGTCATACCTGTCCGAGTTCATGTCTACCAAGAGTTTTTCGAATGGTACTTTCTACTTGGACAAGTCCTTTGCGAGACACGTTTACATTACTAATGAACTAGCTTGAAATTATTACCCGTCCCGGCCAAGTCTTTTCGAGTTACTAACAGTTTAGTACCGTTAATTCGTTGGTTAAGTCTATTACACAAAGATTCATTTGCATTTACACAACATATTTCTTATCACATAATTTTCTCCCCCTCAAAAATGGCATATAAAATGTTATTTTTGAGTAGTTGAGAATAAATATGACCATTTCGAGTGTTGCGGGAAGATGACCAATATGAAAAATTTGTGAACAAAGTTTAAATTCAAATACTCCCCCTCAACAAGCGATATAAACTGTTGAGGTTTTGAAAAACATACGGGGAAGTACTTGTCCTTTTGAGCAAAACCTTGAAAAATGAAAGGTTTGATAGGTTTTACTCAAAAGTAAGAAGCTTTCGCTCCTTTTGTAAGGATTGTGGCACTGAGACGTACCACAGGGTCCTTTCTTGACAATTACGGGTTGTACACTGTAATGTGTGCACAAGCCATACACATATATAAATCACACATCCAAATATATAATGAAAGAAGCAGTTCAAGGGGTACCAGGAAGTGCAGTGATGTTGCCAGGAGTGCGAACAGGGCGTTGATAGCCGGTGATGTTAATCCTGGGTCGACCACCAACAAAGCTTTCCAACGTTCTGAACTGATCCCTTCGAAACAACCTTTCATCAATCATTCTGATGATCCTCCGCACATCCCTTTGATCCTGAGAATTCCATCGCTTAGGAGACCCAATCTTTTGACGTATATCCTTCAACCTATAAGCCAATCCGTCCCTAACCATCTTCAAAGTGTGATCCCCAAACTTGTGAAGATCACTATACGCCATTAAGCAATTTCGTTGAAGTTCACTGCGGTAAACGACGCCGAATGGTTTGCTGATGAGTGTATATTGTGTGAGCTGGTTGATGTCGGGAAGATCAAGCTGAGGTGGAGTGAAGTTAACACGAGTCTGATATGATTCAACTGCAAGTTGGAGATCTTCTACACGTTCTTTGATGACTATGCGTCTGATGAAGATGAGCAGTGACTTGATGAATTCACGTTGTACTTCAGTTGAAAATTGCCTCATGCGACCCTGTACTTTGGCAAGGTACATGTCTTCAATGTCGTTGATAGACAAATTCTCAAAGTCAGCTTCAGAGAATGCATAATCCCGTTCATCTTGCCTTTTGACCACAATCTTCTTGAGAAAAGTGTAGTCCCATTTGGTCGAAAGATCAACGTGTTTGATGGCAACGATATCCTTAGTACTGAACACTGTATGTTGAGACTTCTGAACCTGGCAGCTTCTGTAGTAGATTCTTCGGCGTTCCGGCCAATGATGAATCCCGTACATTGCATCTCGGTCGTATGCTTCCACTTTGTTGGAGAACAAGTGAGTAGCTCTTTCCTCGATGGCTATGCAGTTTGAGTATATGGCTGCTGGGAATGGAAGTGTCAAAGATGTAGCGTATTTCCTTGATCCATCGCCACCGTGTAGAAGAAATTCCAAGTATTTGTTGAAGAAATATCTGAATGGAATCCTAGGTTCATCTGGTTGTGTTAGGAATTAGAAATTCCAGGTATTAAAGAGTCGGTCACCTCAAGTATATGTAATCATTAGAAAGCTCGTAGTCGTAGTTATTTTAAGTTAAGTAACATTTCGTTAAGTAACACCGTGGAGGACGGACGGGTCTTTACCCACTGTATGCCTGATCCACAGCCCGATGTGTGGCGTTTTATGTAAGACTATAAATACTCTCTACCTCCCAAGGTAGAGAGTTGGAGCTCATAATAAGAATTTTTTTTCTCTCACTAAAGTTCCCTAAACCTCTAACTTTCTCTCTCTAGAATTCCACTTATTCGCCATCTTGTTGTTATGGTTTGATGTGTATGTGAAAAATAATATCTAACAATTGGTATCAGAGACATGGTTAGATCATATCTTGCACATCTTTGGATTTCTAGTGGTTTTTAGGTGGTTTTTGAGTTTGAAAAAGTTTAGTGGTTTTTGCATCATTTGGGTGATTTCTAGTGTTAAAGTTTGGAGTTTGATAGTACTTTTATGTTTAGAATCATCACAAGTGTTTAGGTTTTGATTTGGTAAGATTGAATCATCGTGGTTGGGTAGTTTTTGGATTGAAAAGTGATGTTTTTGTGGTTTTCTTGCTAGCGACTTGACATTCGGACTTTATTCTTCGTAGCGACTTGCTTTGCAGTTTCGTGGCGAGTTACAGTTTTGGAGCTAGCGACTTAGATCTAGCGATTAACAGTACAAGTAGTGAACTCTCCACTACGGGTAGCGACTTGGTGGTAGCGACTTGGTCTGTAGCGAGTTGCTCTTTAGCGACTTGTATCTTTAGCGACTTGAGTATCGAATTGCTGCCAAAATTTTGCTAGCGACTTGAGGCTTAGCGAGTTACTACTTAGCGACTTGCATTTGTCTAGCGACTTGGGACTCTAGCGACTTAGTGGTGTAACGAATTAGGTGTTAGCGACTTGGTGCATTATCTTCTAGCGACTTGGGTGATTGTTTACGGTTTTCTCTTGATTTAGTAAAATCCCGTGAAAGAATCTATTTCTCGGTTTAATCATAGAGTTATAAAATCCCGTATTATCTGTTAACATGTCTACCAACGTTCCTACTATCATCTCCACTGTTGCCGAGGATGTTCAAGCAGCTGGGTCAGATACTCGTCCACCCATGCTTGACAGAACTGACTATGATTCTTGGGCTCAACGAATCAGATTGTACTACCTTGGAAAGGAAAATGGTGTCAACATTCTCAAATCCATTGATGAAGGACCGTATCGAGTTGAGACGACTAGAGATATACTTGATACTAATGAAGATGGAACTCCTATTTACGGAATGGAAAGACCTAAAATGTATGATGAGCTTGATGATAAGGAGAAAAAGAGATTCGATGCAGATATCAGGGCTTCTAACATTGTTCTTCAAGGTCTTCCTAAAGACATCTACAAACTGATCAATCACAACACCGATGCAAAGGCAGTTTGGGATAATGTCAAGATGCTTCTCTCTGGTTCAGAATTAACTATGGAAGACAGAGAATCACAACTCTATGATGAATTTGAACACTTCAAGATGAAGCCAGATGAGAGTGTCTATGAGTACTATGTGAGATTTCATAAGTTGGTGAATGACATGAGGAACATCAGAATGACTATGCCTAACATTCAGCTGAACTCAAAATTTGTGAACAACATGAATCCCGAATGACACAAGTTTGTCACCGCTGTGAAGCTCACTAAAGGATTGAAGAATACAAACTATGAGCAACTCTATGCCTTCCTCCTTCAGAATGAGAGACATGCTATGTTTGAAAAATTAATTCTCAATCAGTTCAAAACCAACCAGGGAGAGACAAGCTCGTCTAATGACTCAACTGCCTTCTACTCAAACATCGGAATCACAACCAAAGCTTCACAAGTCATACCCTTGGGTAATGGTAATCACAAACTCATTCCTGATCCTATGTTCAAACAAGCTGATGCTGATGCACACGTGGGTAACTTCATTAATCAACTAGCTCTTCTGATTAGTCAAAACATGAATTCTCTCCCACAAACCAACAACAACCTCAGAACAGCATCTAACCCACACAATCAAGCTACTGTTAAAGATGGAAGGATCGTGGTGCAACTAGTTCAGGAAAGACAGTATGATCAGGGAAGAGGTGGAGCTGGTAGAGGTTATGTTGGTAACCAGAATCGAGGAAGGAATGGTAACCAAGGTCAAGCTAAGCCGATCAAATGTTATAACTGTGGTGGTGAGGGACACATTGCAAGAAACTGCACATCTCCAAAGCGTCCACAGAATGCTGATTACTTCAGAGATAAGATGCTGCTTGTACAAGCTCAGGACAATGGTGCTGCTTTGGATGAAGAGGAATTGCTGTTTCTTGCTGAAGGCAATGCCAAGACCTATGATGCAGATGTGGATGAGCAGCCTATTCAGGAGATAGGTCACAATCATCAGGATGCCTTTCAAGTCGCTGATTGTGATGCATACGACTCTGATTTGGATGATGGACCTACGGCACACACAATTTTTATGGCTAGCATTTCTCCAATGGTTTCTCCCAAGGTCTCTTCTTCACCACAAGCTGGCTCATCCAAAGACAAACTCATCTTAGAGGTATTAAAACTATACGATGATGCTGATGTGCAACAGATGCATGACAAAGTACAATCAACTGAAACTAGTGTATCAAATGTTGAAAATATGGGTAATATCGATATTGTCCCATATGATCAATACGTGAAACAAAGTGAAAGTGAAGTTGTACCAAGTGATGCATCTTCTGCAGTCAACAATGACTATGTTTTTGATGAATACACTGCATGTGCCCCTGATGATTCTGTAATTTCTGAACTAAATGCCTATAAAGAACGTGTTGCTATTTATGAACAACGTGCAAAATTTGAGTTGACCACTCGTGAGCAGGAAATGGATGACCAAGTGCGTACAATCATTAGAAAAAGTAATTTTAGAGAAGAAGTATTGAAACAAGAATTAAATTCCTTACAAGAAAAGCTTTCTAAAACTGCTAAGCAAAAACAGGAACTTCAAGAAAATGTGAAAATGCTTAAGCAAGAATTTAATGCAAAGGAATCAAAACTCTTGAAAGATTTTTCTAATCTGAAAACTTTGAAAAACAAACTTGAAAACAAGTTGTACATACAAGGGAACACCATTCAGACTGCTCACATGATCACTAAGCATAGGGTCTTAAGCGATAAGCACAGCATTCCCCTTGTTAAGGAACCAAATCCAGAGGTCATTAAAAGGGCTAGAAATGCTCATAAGGTTCTTTATGATGGCAATGAAATCCTTAAACCTAGACAGAAACCTAGTTGCGTTGAGTGCACTGAGGAAGATAAGAAATCAGATGAAGTCACTAGGGAAAGGATGAACAAAAAATTAGATGATCCTAAATGCAAAGAGAAAAAAGTAATTATCACTCCCCATGACTACAAGAAGGAAAACTGGATTTCCTTGAACATGTTTAAGCCTCAGACATTGTTGACTCCCGAACAAGTTTTCTGGAAAAAGGATTTAGATAAGCAGACAGCTGAAAATATTGTTGAAACAAACCCTCCCCTATGGAAAATGCCTAGAGCGACTGTGTATCCTCCTAATACACCAATGCATCTTGTTCCTAGAACAATTGCCACTAAAAGCAAGACCTTAATTAGCCAATATGTTATATTTCAACTATTTGTTGATTTTGAGAAAACTTGCAAGAAAAGGATCACACCCACTGGTATTACGGAAGGAGAAAGGGGTTTTGAGCAAATGAAAGAATGTTATTTAACTGAGGTCATGCCTTTCTTTAAACTTTTGAAAGATCACTTTGAGAGTCTTAAAAAGGGGATAGAAACTGATATCAAGGGAATGGAAAAGGAATTTGATGCAATGATAGTTGAAGTTAGTGATTATGAGCGTGCACTAAAATATAATGAGATTGAGAGGAAGAACTTGCATACATTAAATGAGACTCTTATTACTGAATGTGTTGCTCAAGATATGTTTTTCACTGCTTCAAATTGCTCTATTAATGCTTCCAAATTTCATGAACTATCTGTTGCCCTGAAAGTCTCCCATGATCGTGTCATTGAGCTTGAAAAAACTAATTCTAAACTAAACGAGAAAATTGAACTGGATGATCACGACAATTTGGTTAAACATTTCTCTAAACTAGAAGTTGAGCATTTTAATTTACAACTAAAATATCAACATCTTAAAGAAAATGTCAAAACTTCAAATATCAAGACATCATCAGATGCTCCAGAGTTTGATGCAGTTTTTCAAATTAACAAACGTGATGAACATATTCAAGCTCAGTGCAACACGATCAGAAAGTTGAAAGCCCAAATCTCTCAATTAAAGGGTCAAACGAACAATATGACTGGCTCCCAAATGCCTCCTCCTTTAGATTCTCAGAATTCTCAAACGTTTCATCTTCAAAACCTAGTAAATGCTTTACAAAAGGAAAACAAAAGTTTTCTAGAAGAAAACGAAAAGGTTAAACGTCATTTCAATGAGTTATTTGAATCAATTAAGGTCACTCGTAACAAAAATAACGAACAAATAGCTTCATTGCAAAAGGAAATTGAGAATCTGAAGAGTCAGGTAAAAGGGAAAATGCCAATGACCAATGGCGAGAATGGTGGATCAAAGGTTCACTCTTGTAATAAATATGCTTTGTCTGTGACATATGTCCCTCCTCATCTAAGGAACAACAAACTTGCTATTCAAACATACTTCTCATCCCTTAAGGATTGCATAGAATGTCTGCGTGAGATTGTTGAAGAGGATAAGTCAGAGAAACCTCATGATAATGCAATTGGACATGCATGCTTATATGCCAAACGATCTCAAGAAATCTTAGAATGCTTGATCACAATATGCCCAAAGTCATTAGGTGAGAGAGTTAATCCTTTGATTCCATGTTCGATGCCTATTGCCAAGTCTGATATTCATTCTAAGCCCAATGCTATGAAAGAGAACTCAAGTGTGCCTTCTAGGAGTACAAATCCCAGCACTTCTAGTTTTAAGAAAGTGAACCTTAGTGTGCCTACATGTAGTTCAGATCCCAGTACATCTAAACAGGTGTTGCAAAGAGTTGTAAAACCCACTAATGTTCCCATTCCCTCTACAGGAGTAATCAGTGACATTAAACGGAGCAGGTCAAAGTCTCAAGACAATACAAGGAATGATAGGACCTCTCAAGCTAAGAATGTGCATTGGAAGAGAGTAGAAGAACAATCTAGGAACTTTAAGCTTGAATTGAATAAAACGAATCGTGTTGATTCTAGTATTAGCCATAGGCATACTGTAATTAATTCGAATTCCGATACTATTTGCAAACCTTGTACTGATGTCTGCTTGAATTCTGTTTCTAATCATGAATGTGGTGTTAATGTTCTGCCTAATGATGTTAATTGTCCAGTTAATATTGTTAATGCTAAAATTCATGCTAAGAAGGCTAAAAGGCAAAAACGAAAGAAAGTTAGAAAACAGTGGAAACCCACAGGAAGAACATTCAGTAAAATAGGCTTTTATTGGATACCTGTTGGTCATAAGACTAATCAGATAATGCCCACTAGAAAATGGATGCCTACTGGTAGAATTATTCCCTTAAGAAGTGATCACACTGTAAACAGGGCTAATACAGACACTAGTACTGCATCTATTCACAATGATTCCATTGCCTCACTTTCTGATATGAATGCTTCTATTTCTGATGTGGGTGTTCCAACCATTGTAACTAACCAAATGGAAACCATTCTTGCATGGGGATCCCAATTATCCAGTTATCCATTCTTGTCTGTGTTCAACTGCAGATCGTTCAAATCATTCTGTGGTACCTGGACTCAGGCTGTTCCAAGCATATGACTGGAGACCGGTCGCGGCTCATGAACTTCGTGAGCAAATTCATCGGGACTGTTAGATTCGGTAATGATCATTTCAGTGCTATTATGGGTTATGGAGATTACGTTGTTGGTGATAGTGTCATCTCTAGAGTTTACTATGTGGAAGGTTTGGGTCATAATCTGTTCTCTGTTGGTCAATTCTGTGATTCTGATCTAGAAGTAGCCTTCAGAAAACATACCTGCTTTGTTAGAGATCTTAATGGTAAGGAACTGTTAAAAGGAACTCGTGGCTCAAATCTTTACACCATCTCTATCGATGACATGATGAGGGCTTCTCCAATCTGCTTGTTATCAAAGGCTTCAAAAACAAAGTCATGGTTATGGCATCGTCGTCTCAATCACTTGAACTTCGGCACCATCAACGATCTTTCCAGAAAGGACTTAGTTGTAGGTTTACCTAGACTAAAGTATGAAAAGGATCATCTTTGTTCAGCATGCCAACTGGGTAAAAGCAAAAAGTATGCCCACAAATCCAAACCTACAAACTCAATTACAGAAGTTCTTCATACCCTTCATATGGACTTGTGTGGACCAATGAGAGTGCAGAACATCTTTGGTAAGAAATATGTGTTGGTTGTGGTTGATGATTACTCTAGATTCACCTGGGTCAAATTCTAAAGGACAAAGGATGAAACTCCTGATATCATCATCAAACTCATCAAACAGCTGCAGGTTCGACTCAACAAAACAGTTAGAATTGTCCAAACAGACAATGGAACAGAGTTTGTTAACAAACAACTTAGTGACTTCTATGAAAGCATTGGAATCAGCCATCAAAGAAGTGTTCCACGAACTCCTCAACAGAACGGTGTAGTTGAAAGACGAAATCGAACAATGCACTTGTCCACAACAGAAAACCTTGTGGAAGCCGCTAGAACAATGCTGATTTACTCAAAGGTTCCAATGTTTCTCTGGGCTGAAGCTATAGCCACTGCATGCTACACACAAAATCGTTCTCTGATTCACATTGTTCATGGAAAAACTCCATATGAACTTGTCCACAACAGAAAACCTAATCTCTCTTTCCTTCGTGTGTTTGGTGCATTGTGTTATCCAACTAATGAGGGACAAGACTTAGGCAAACTTAGAGCTAAAGCAGACATTGGAGTATTTGTAGGGTATGCTTCAAACAAAAAGGGATACCGAATCTACAACAAAAGAACCCGAAATATCATGGAAACAAATTACGTTACGTTTGATGAGCTGACCGGTCAAATGGCTCCTGGACACTCCAGTTCAGGACCCGCACTTCAAAACAGTCCCATTGGTTCATCTCTTGTTCCAAACTCTTCTCAAGAAACTCCATATGTACCTCCATCTGAAGATGATTTAAGGAAATTGTTTGATCCTATGTTTGATGAACTTTATGATCTAAGTACTAATGAGGTGTCGATTCCTACAACAGAGGCTACTCATATTCCTGTGAATGAAGGCAATCCCTCAGTCTCAATATCTTTAAGTCAAGAAGCACCTGCTGCTGATCCTTCAGTCTCTTCAACAAATCATCATTCTTCAAATGTACATCATGGAAATGTTTCTGGCATCAATGATGAAGTTAATCCCTTTGCTACTCCTGAAGATGCTCCATTTGAAAACATATTTGCTCCTGAATCATCATCAGAACCATCTTCTTCAGGAGACATCGACTCAGCTACCTCAGTCCCTCAACAACTACCACATGAACACCTCAGAAAATGGACTCGCGATCATCCATTAGACAACATCATTGAAAATCCCTCTCGTCCTGTATCAACACGAAAACAACTTGCAACCGATGCCTTGTGGTGCTTCTTCAACTCCGTACTATCTAAGATCGAACCAAAGATGTTAAAACCGCCATGAATGAAGATAGCTGGTTCAATGCCATGCAAGATGAAATTCATGAGTTTGATCGACTTGATGTATGGGAGTTAGTACCTGCTCCAGACTGTGCTATGATTATAGCTCTTAAATGGATCTTCAAAGTGAAACTTGATGAGCATGGTGATGTGTTGAAGAACAAGGCTCGATTAGTTGCTAAAGGATACCGTCAAGAGGAGGGTATTGACTTGGAAGAATCTTTTGCTCCTGTTGCTCGAATCGAGGCAATAAGAATCTTCTTGGCTAACGCTGCTAGTAAGAACATGATAGTATATCAGATGGATGTGAAGACGGCATTTCTGAATGGAGACCTTAAAGAAGTCGTCTACGTCAGCCAACCTGAAGGATTTGTAAATCAAAAGCATCCTACTCACGTTTATCGTTTGAAGAAGGCCCTTTACGGTTTAAAGCAAGCTCCAAGGGCATGGTATGATACTCTGTCAAAGTTTCTTCTATCTACCGGATTTAGCAAAGGAGCAGTTGATCCTACATTGTTCACCAGGAAGTCAGGCAAACATTTAACTCATGTTCAAATTTATGTTTATGATATTATTTTTGCCTCGACAGACCCAATGGAATGTGATCGTTTTTCTAATGAAATGAGTTCAAAATTTCAAATGTCAATGACGGGACAAATGTCATTTTTCTTGGGATTACAAATTTCACAAAGTCCCGGAGGCATTTTTATAAATCAATCTAAATATGCAACAGAGATCTTAAAGAAATTTGGGTTTGATTCAAGTGACCCTGTTGACACCCCCATGATTGATCGAACCAAACTAGATGAGGACCTCTCAGGGATCATGATTGACCAAACGAAATATCGTAGTATGATTGGATCCCTGATGTACTTCACTGCTAGTAGACCAGACATCTTGTTCGCTGTTTGCATGTGTGCTAGATACCAGGCTAAGCCTACTAAAAAGCACCTTGAAGCGGTTAAAAGGGTCTTTCGGTATCTCCAAGGAACCATCAATATGGGTCTTTGGTACCCAAAGGACACCGGTATGTCACTAACAGCCTATGCAGATGCTGATCATGCAGGGTGTCAAGATACTCGTCGAAGTACATCTGGAGGTGCTCAGTTTCTGGGTGATAAGCTTGTGAGCTGGTCTTCAAAGAAGCAACTGAGTACTTCTATTTCCTCTACAGAGGCTGAATACATAGCCATGTCATCCTGTTATGCTCAAATCTTATGGATGAGATCTCAATTATCTGACTATGGCTTTGAATTCAACAAAATTCCTCTGTACTGTGATAATAAAAGTGCTATTGCTCTCTCATGTAACAATGTTCAACACTCAAGAGCAAAGCATATCGACATTCGACATCATTTCATCAGGGAACAAGTGGAAAAAGGTGTGGTGGAACTCTATTTTGTGAGATCTGAATATCAGTTAGCAGACATCTTCACCAAAGCTCTTCCAAGAGAAAGTTTTGAGTTTATTCTTCCACGTCTTGGCTTGAAAAGCCTTCAACCAGAAAAACTCAAACGTCGTCAGGAGGAAGACGAGGAGTAAAGGTCTATCTTCATCTATCTCTTGTATATATCTATTCGAAAATCAAAATACAAAAATATAAAACTTTCAAAATCCATAAAAATTTGAAAAATTCGAAAAATCTTCAAAAAATATTGTCATTTTTGTCTTATTTCTCTCGATTCGATAATATCTACGGTCTTGATTTTGTCATTCAAAGAATGACACGGGACTTTAGATGTTGTTCGAATTTTATAAAAAAAAAAAAAAAAAAAAAAAAAAAAAAAAAAAAAAAAAAAAATCAAAAATCAAAAAATATTTTTGGGAGAAAGAGAAAGAAATGGTTTACTGTCATTTTCAGGCAATAACCCGGTTTTAAAAGAAAGAACAGAGCCATGTTTTATCATGCTTTCAATATTCCATGCTCTGATTCTATTAACATTCATCTGCTGAAAACTAAATGCTTTGAAAAATAACTCGGTCTCTATTTTTGATAATCATCAGGACTTATTTGTCAAAATCTCTATCTCTCAATCAACAACCTATGTCATTGATTGAGGGGGAGAATGATTTCAATTAAATTAAAAAGTTATTTGGCATTAAATTGTTTTCAAAAGATGTACTTGCATGTTTTTTTTTTCAATGGAGTTTAAAGTCTTAAAAACCGATCCTTATCAGTTAAAACGCTTTCATAATCAAGTCGCAATTCTCCTTAAAAGCCTTCAAAATAAATTTAAATCCATAAGAGATCACAAATCTCAAATGATTTGATAATTGTGATCGGGGGAGAATGTGTGATTTAAATTGGATTTAAACTGATAATTCGGTAAATGGTTTTATAAGGATGTTCACGCTGTCCTTCCCACATGTGACAAACGATTTCAATTTTTCAAATTGCACATGTTGAGGGGGAGCATCTATCTTAAACCTATGATTTGAAACGTGATCATTTATCTCAATGTGCAGGTTCCCTCTAGTATGTGCAAAACTCTTTTCAAACCTCGAGGCACATATTGAGGGGGAGCAAACTTGTGGAAACCTCATCCTTCCCGGAAATGCGTTATCTACTTGATTTGATCAAGGAAGTGATGTTGATATCTTTTAGAAAATGGTAATCAAAGAAGTTAATTCTTTATCTTGCCTCCGTGTGCAAAACATTTTCTAATACTTGATGCACATGTTGAGGGGGAGTTCTCGTTCTAAAAATATCAAAAACAATGTCAGGTACAAAATGCTTTGATAATATATCATAAGTATCAGAATTGATTTTCAAATGGTTTTCAATTGGTTCCAACGGCAGATGAACAATACCAAATAGACCGACCAACTTTACTTTATGTACGGTGATATAAGGATGATAAGGTTAGGTTTTTGTTCCCATGATCCGCCAGAACCGGAGGGATCTACCCAGGGACTATCCACTAGTTAGTGTAGAGTTCTTAGGTATGATGATAAAAGGAGAAAAATGAGGAATGGGAAGAGTTCAGACTGAGACTGAGCTAGTACTGGAATAAACCCAACAAGGTTCTAGTTATGAAGTCTCGGTAAGCACTGAAGGGGTTGAAGAATTAAAAAGAATGGAATGAGAAAAGGGTGAAAACAAATAGCCCTCCATTTATTCAACCTTAGGGCAGAAACCGGGTTCAATTCATATGCTACTGATGGTAACATCGGTATTGAAGACAAGACGTCATGGACCCAGTGACGCACTGCACTTCAACTTTCCAAACCACTCAAGTTCCTCTTAAAAGGACTTGTTTCATTCTCACGGGGAACCGACATTATCTATCGACTTTCTCTTAGAGATTATTGATATTGAAGAAGGAGACCCTCTCCCTAGTCTCCGGCACAGGATCCAAATATGCACAAATTGAGTCTAGAGCCACGAGATTATCAATAAATCTCATTAGGACACTTTCAATGAAGACTCTCTGTTTCACACAATGTGGAAAGAGAGATTATATCTTGAGTCCTACGCATTATCCTTGTGGTATTGCCAGAACATCTGAGTGATGTGTTATCATATTCACAATGAAGATGGAAAGCCTTCTGGAGCCATCATCAAACAAGCTCCTGGTAGGTGGCATGTGAGATCTATTATATAGATCAACCATGTGACAACTGAACAGAAACAATGGGGCGATTCAATCTCTTGAATCAATCCTGGTTCAGGATATGGATTGACGGATACCTTTGAAAAACCCGGTCTTTATGCTTAACAACTCTTTTCTTTAGCACATCGACCGTGTACTCTTTTTTCAAACCAAAATGTGTTTTTATGATTGATAATTGATTTTCTATAAAACCTTCGTTGTATTGCAAAAACAATTTCTATTGAGCAATACACGATTGTTTTTCAAATCTTTTTTCATCAATCAGTGGACTTAAAATTCGCTGGTTCACTCACTCCGTGTTGTCTTCTTTGAGATGTTCCGGTTTGAGAACAGCTAGAGCAGTTGCGAAACCCTGTCAAGGAAATTCTTCGAAATTATACCTGATCACAGGCAGTACATGTACTGATCAACGGGGAACCGTGGGCCGTGTACCTCAATTCAACGAAAGTGATCAAAGACACTTTCGTGCGATTTATTGCTAACTGTTGTATGCAGGTACACCCGACGTTTGCAGTTGTTCAGAATGAAGCGGTCAATCCATAGCCGCATGCTCACTTAACACATTCATCTCAAAAGAAATCATGATTAATGCATCAATGACTCTGATATTTTCACTCCATGCTTCTGCTACGCTGCTGCCAATATCATGAATCAACTAAAGCTTCCGCAACTCTGATGAGAAGATATCATGATCCAGAATGTGAGCATGTCGGTCCTAAAGTCACAACATCACAATGGATGTCTCAGAGATTTTTTTTGTTAGCTGATGATCTCAAGAGCTGGCTCACATTTATTATCACGTGGATCAGTAAAAGACCTCCACTTGGAGTAACCCAACATGCAATGTGAAGAATCAATGACTACGAGCTTAGGAGCAAAGTACTACATCAAGAATGCGAGATCAATTGTTAATGTAATATCTATCTGTATTCAATGTAATTTTAGTACATGATTGAGGTGACCTCCCTTAGGGGGAGATTGTTAGGAATTAGAAATTCCAGGTATTAAAGAGTCGGTCACCTCAAGTATATGTAATCATTAGAAAGCTCGTAGTCGTAGTTATTTTAAGTTAAGTAACATTTCGTTAAGTAACACCGTGGAGGACGGACGGGTCTTTACCCACTGTATGCCTGATCCACAGCCCGATGTGTGGCGTTTTATGTAAGACTATAAATACTCTCTACCTCCCAAGGTAGAGAGTTGGAGCTCATAATAAGAATTTTCTTTCTCTCACTAAAGTTCCCTAAACCTCTAACTTTCTCTCTCTAGAATTCCACTTATTCGCCACCTTGTTGTTATGGTTTGATGTGTATGTGAAAACTAATATCTAACAGGTTGGCCAATTGTTGGTAGAGGTTTTGACCAGTCGGTGTAGTATGGAGGGTTGTCCCGTTTGGTTAAGTCAATGTTTACTACTGGGTTGAGCCAATCCATGTTGTTAGACATAGCTCGAGCAATGTTTTCAAGGTGATATTCGACCTCGATGGCACTTTCTGAGCTATCTTTCCACAATTGAAAAGCTTCATTCTTGATTCGCCTCAACTCGGATTTCGTCATCTTCTTCACATGGAACTTTTCTTGCAGAATCTTAGCATGCTCCAATGTATTACCGTCTACTAGATCTTGACCTTCTTCAGGGTAGGAAGTGGAATTGACAAGTGTAGAGAACCATTCAAATTCCTGTGTTGTATCTTCATCTAGCCATGATACGACGTCAGCCATGGGCGCCTTCTTCTTCTTTTGTTTTGGCCTAGATAAGGATTCTGGTTTCTTAACTTGTTTGGGAGAGGTGGGTTGTTGTAGGGGCTCACAGACTTCCTCATCGTCACCACCCGTATACTCAAAGTGATCACCGGTTTTCTGAGTCTCGGGTGGTAATTCAGAAGAATCCTGAGGTTTATCAGTAGAATGGAGGAGAAGATCTTTGTTGAGTAGGAGTCCGTTGTGGTGGAGGTTGCATCGAGTATTGAATAGAGGATGATACATCAGACTTCTTTGTGCGTTTGGGCTCTTTATCCTTATCCTGATCTTTGTCTTCATCATCTCTTGAACATTTGGGCCTAACAGCTTCTTCTCGGAATGAGGACCTGAGTTGGTATTCCAGTAGAGCTTCAAACAGTTTAGCTTCGTGTGAGGCAAACGTTGCAAAGCGTGTTGACATTTGCGCAACTAGCCGGTTCACCAATTCATCATCTGAGAAGATTGTAGATTCAACTGGATTGATGCTTAAATTCATCGGAGTTGATTTCATGGCTTGTTTGGCTAGATGCAATAGATTTGGATACAGTTGTCTGTTATACATCTCCTTTGTCAGTTTCGGAACGACCTCCATAAGGAACTGGTGAGAGTATCCTTTGATCATTTCATCCATTTTCCCTTGAAGATCATCTTTCATGAGCTTCTGGACATACGCCCTTTCATCTTGCATCTTGTCGAGATCATCATGAATATACTGTATCTGATCAGCATAGAAATTCATCTTCCTTTGGAGGATGTCTTTCTTTCTGACTTGTTTGACAGCATTCCCAATTCTTTTATGAGCATGAGATATCCAAGATCGAGTTGGATTCTTCACTGATTTGGATGTTGATTTGGTTGATCTTTTAGATGGTGGTGGTGAGGAGTGAGATGATGAATCTGATGAGGAAGAGACATGAGGAGGCTCAGGGTCCTTTGGAGGTGCAGAAGTATCCTCCTTGGAACGAGTTGGATTGTTGAGAAGATAATCATCATAATTCTCTTCGTTATCTTGTCCAGATTTAGCCTTTTCTTCCATCTGAGCCTTAGCTTCTTCATCAGTCTTTACTTTCTCAGTCTTATCCTTTTCTGGTTCCTCAATGTTATGATCAGTAGACTCCTCCACAAGCGTTTGTTGTTGCACAAGAGTGGTGGCACCAGATCCCTTATCGGGTCGATTAACCGCATCAGGATCTGGTGAAGAGTGGGCAGCACCACTTGATCCTCCGGGGCCACCCATTTGGTCTTTTGCAAATTCTTCAGCTTTTTGAAGGTGTCTAACGAATTTAAACTTCTTCCTGTATGAAGTATCCAGTTGCTCTTCATCACTTTCTGAGCTTTCGTCATAAGGCACAAGTACAGGAGTCTTCCCTTTTCCATGTTCAGCTGGAGGACTGGGAGGTTTAGATACCCTTGTGGTTTCATCTTCATCAGTTTCAGAGTAGAAAGTCTCTTCTTCTGATGCAGTATGTTGGGATATGAAAGTGCTGAAGATATGAAAGTACTGTAAACTGCAAAGTACTGGAAGAAGTCAAAGAGTCAAAGTACTGCTAAAGACAAAGTCAAAGTACTGCACTATGAAGTCAAAGTACTGCAAGAACAAAAGAACTGTTATATTCGTTTATAGAAAGAATTGTATTCTATGTTTAGATTACTTGTCGTACAAGGTTACAAATTGTAAACCTACTAGGATATCCTTGAGCCTATAAAAGGACTCCTAGATTGGCATTAGAGGTACGATTCCAAAAAGAGTTTTAGAGTTTACGAATTAGTGTTTTAGAGAAAAGTTCGATTATCTTAGAGTTGTATTAGAGTATCTGCATAATAAGCAGATTTAGAGTTTATAATAAAAGTTATTCTTCTTAGCTTTGTTAAGTAAATTCCGCGTACTTGATAAAGATTGCTCAGTGTTTCTTTGTTAATAACTTAGGATTTATCCGAGGTTATTAAACCTTAACAAGCTAGTTAAATTTAGTTTGATTAAAGTATATCGATCCAACAAGTGGTATCAGAGCTTGTGTGGAAACTCTGACTAGGAAGAAACCCTACTTCAACTATATTCAAGATGTCGACTGAAGCTGTTCCACCACCCTCAATCACCTCACTCAGAATTCCAATAATCAAGAAGGGAGAATATGATCTCTGGTGCATGAAGATGAGGCAGTATATTGCCATTATAGACCATGCTCTATGGAATGTAATTGTGAATGGGAATGAAGTAGTTCAAGATCCCATTAATGTTCCTGGACAACCTATAGCACCAAAGGCAGTCTTACCAGCAGCAACCCTAAGGAATCAAGAGAAGGCTCTAAACATTTTCTTATCTGCCATTCCAGATGGTCATCTTCTCAAATTTCATGATGCTAAAGATGCTAAGCAGCTCTGGGCTGCTCTCAAGACCAGATTTGGAGGGAATGAAGCCTCTAAGAAGATGCACAGAAAATTGCTGAAGCAACAATTTGAAACTTTCACAGTTGGTGAAAGAGAGAATCTTGATGTTGCATATGATAGGTTTCAAAATCTCCTCAACATGTTGGAGTTATACAAGGCAGAAGTGTCAGTTGAGGATGCTAATTTGAAGTTTCTAAGGAGTTTGCCATCTACATGGCATGTGATTGCTACTATGATCAGAGGACAACAAGGATTGGATGTTATGGACTTTGATGATCTCTATCATCAACTGAAGGTGTATGAACATGAGATGAGTGGTCAACCCAATTCCAAATCCCATAGTATTGCTTTTCTATCATCTGAAAAGAAGAGCAGTACTTCCAAAAGTACTGCTTCTCCTCAAAGTACTGTTTCTCAAAGTACTGCTGTTTACAATCCCTCTTCATATGCTCAGCAGGCCCCACCATCTACCACTTTGCATTCAGATGAAGTTGTGTGCTCCTTCTTTGCACAACAAGCCAGTTTACCTGTCACTTATGAAGAGGATCTAGCACAGATTGAAGAAGATGCACTTGAAGAAATTGATATCAGGTGGCAAGTTGCTATGATCACTGCAAGGATAAAAAAGTACATGAAGAAGACAGGTAAAAGTATTGATTTCAAACCAAAACAAGGAATAACTTTTGACAAATCTCAAATTGAATGCTTCAATAGTCAAAAGACTGGTCATTTTGCAAGGGAGTGCAGGTTTGCTAAGTATCAAGCAAACAGAACGTCTGAGAAGCCAAAACTTGAGCTCAAAGAAATTCCAATAACTGAAACAAAGGCTTTGGTTGCTCAAGAGAAATTATCAGAAGTTGACTGGAGTGAAGAATTTGATGATGAACCGGTGACTTACTGTATGGTAGCAGTGGAAGATGCAGTTGAAGACACAGTGGAAGCATTGGACTGGAGCACTGCTTTTGAAGAAGAACCTGAACATGCTGCTTTAGAATCTGATGATGGCTTTGGAGGATTTGATTGGAGCAAAGAAAGTGAAGATGATCTTGTTCTTCTTGCTATGGTGGCTACTTCACCAACTCAGTCTCCTATCTCTGAGGTATGCTCAAACTGTTATGAGTTTTATCTAAAATTACTTAACAGTTATGTGATTGAAAGAGATAATTGTGTTAGGGCTAGGTCTGAGGTAGCAGGTTATCAAATCACTTTAGAGTCTATGGAAGCCAAAATATTAACTCATGAAAATAATGAAATGGCTTGGGCTGAAAAATATGAACAACAGGATTATCAATTAAAACTTAGTGAATGGAAACTAAACTGTAAAATTGCTGAAATTGAGAAATTGACTAAGGAAAGAGATGATTTGTTAGCTAAGTTTGCTGCTTGGGGAGAATCTGGCTTGTCCCATGTTGCTTATGTTGAAAAACAGAGAAGGGCTTACATTAGAACATGCTTAGGATTTGGAATGGACTTTAGTAACATAGATGAAAACCAACCTAGTGATCAGGATGATGGTTATTTTGAGGACATAACCACTAGTGATGATGAACTCATTAACTATGTAGATACATCTAGTAATGAGGGCTCAATAAGTGAACCACCACCTGAGTATAAGAAAGACAATGGTTATCATGTTGTTCCTCATCCCACTGGCATTCATCAACCCTCTAGGCCTGATGTTTCTTGTTTTGGAGTAGATTGTCTAGAGTTTAGGAAGAAGCTTGTTGCTCAATCTAGGTCTGAAAAACCCAAAGAAGCTGTTGAAAATAATGTTCAAAATCAAGCAGTACCTTTAAAACAAAGTACTAATCAACAAGCAGTACCTTCTGCAAAACCTTTTCAAAACAGTACTGCTAAACCTTTTGGGGATAACTTTGGTCAAAACAGGTTTTATCATTCACCAAGAAGGCAAAATAATTTTGGGCATAGACATAGAAGAAATCACTTTGGACATATGGGTCAAAAACTTTGTTTTGTGTGTTATAGTCCTAATCACTTAATCAAAGATTGTGATCGACACTCAGAATACCTTAGCAAATTTCCAAAGAACAGATCTGTCAACCAAACACCTAGAGAGCACAAACCAGTTTGGAATAATTCAAATAGGGTTAATCACAGGAATTTCACACCAGATCATAGATACCCACATCAGAGAAGACCTTTTTCAAAACCTTCAGTATCTCACAGTACTTTCCAAAGTACTGCTCAACCAAAACAAGGTACTGATCACACTATTTGGAATAGGAATCCTAGGAGATCTCACTATCAACCTAGAAGGTATTCCAATACACATAGGGGATCTAGATCACAGGAACCACGTGTTAAACCAGAATGGGTTAAGAGGAAAGGTACTGCTGAGGGACACACAGTACTTTCAACAAAAAGTGAATCTGATGTTTTTGTGATACAAGAAAATGCTAATAATCTGGAGAAAGAGATTTATGTTGAAAAACCAGAAAGTTTTGAAAATCCACATGATAAAAATCAAAAGATAATTTTGGATCATCATTTGAAAGATAGTGGGAATTACATACTCAAAGAATTTGAGTTTGTAACTCCACAAGGGGAACACAAGTCAGTAATGGCTTGGGTTCCTAAAAGTCACTAACTCTTTTCTTTGTGTGCAGGGCAACCCAGAAGAGGAGCTTAAAGATCATCTAATTGTGGATAGTGGTTGCTCTGGAACTATGACAGGAGACAAAGAGATTCTGTCTGATTTTAGAAATATTAGTGGATGAAGAGTTGCGTTTGGGAATGATCCCAATAGAGGAAAGATTACTTGCAAAGGAACTATCAAAGCAGGGCTTATTGACTTTGAGAATGTTAGATATGTGAAGGAGCTTAAGTTCAACTTACTCTCAGTCTCTCAAATTTGTGATAAAAAGCATCCTGTGTTATTCACTGACACAGAATGTCTCATCCTTTCTTCTGACTTTAAACCTGTTGATGATGACTTGGTAGTACTTAGAGTACCAAGGACAAATGATGTGTATAGTTTAGACATGAAGAGTCTACATTCTTATGCAAGAGCCACATGTTTGGTGGCTAAAGCAACATCTGAAGAGGCACATCAATAGCATAGAAGATTGGGCCATGTTAATTTCAAGAACATCAACAAACTGGTCAAAGGCAATCTAGTTAGAGGTTTACCTTCAAAGACTTACAAGAATGATCAATCATGTTTGGCATGCAAGAAGGGTAAACAACACAAAGCTTCCTGCAAGAAGCTTAAGGAAAGAACTATTAGAGAACCATTGGAGCTGTTACATATGGATTTATTTGGACCTGTCTCTGTGGCAAGTTTAAATAAGAAAAAGTACTGTTTGGTTGTTACTGATGATTGTAGTAGATTCAGTTGGGTTTTCTTTTTGGGTTTTAAAGACGATACCTTTGATGCTATTCAGACACTGATTATAGCACTTGAAAACCAATTACGACTCAAGGTTAGAGGTATTAGATGTGATAAAGGAACTGAATTCAAGAACAAGCTTATGGATGACTTTTGTGCAAATAAAGGCATACAGAGGGAGTTTAGTATTGCTAGAACACCACAGCAAAATGGTGTTGCAGAGAGGAAGAATAGGACTTTGATTGAAGCAGCAAGGACAATGCTAGCAGATTCCCATCTACCTATTCAGTTTTGGGCAGAAGCTGTAAGTACTGCATGTTATGTACTTAACAGAGTCTCTGTCACCAAACCACAGATGAAGACACCATATGAATTGCTGATGGGCAATAAACCCAACATTCGTTTTATGAACCCTTTTGGATGTCCTCTTACTATTTTAAACACCATTGATAATCTGGGGAAGTTTGATGGCAAATCAGAAGAAGGATACTTATTGGGTTATTGCACTAACAATAAAGGCTTTCGAGTATACAACAGAGTTACTAAGAAGATTCAAGACTGTCTTCATGTTGATTTTTTAGAAGATCAAGACAATGAGAAAAGTAAAGGTCCTGATTGGATGTTTGATCTTGAGGTTTTATCTCCTTCAATGAACTATGTACCTGTTAGAGAAGAAAATCAACCAGTGCACAATGGAGATGATTTACAATATGTTGTTCATGGAATTCATATTAGACCTGATGTTGTTCCTGATGAAGATCCTGTAAGTCCAAAACAAAATACTGATGTTCCTAAGCAAAGTACTGATTCTCCAAAACAAAGTACTGTTGCACCACAATCCTCATTAACTGCTGAGGATCAATCTATTCAAGAGGAACTTAATCAGATGCTTCTTCAAGATGTATTAGCACATTCTTACACTGATGAACAAAGGAGAGCTTATGAAGAGGCAAAGAAGAAGAACAAGACTGCAGAGTACTCTCACAGTACTTCTGACAGTACTTTCAACCAAAGTACTGCTGCACCTGTTGAAAGTACTTTAGATGATTTGGATGATCCTACCATGCCTGGATTAGAAGAAACTGATGATGAGCTTGAAGATGAAGGTATTTTCACAGATTCCAATGAAGGTGCTGATTATACTAATCTGGATGATGCATATGGAGTTCCACAGTCTCCAATCTTATGAATTCATAAGAATCATCCAACTGATCAAATCATTGGTCCTTCTACTTCTGGAGTTATGACAAGACACAAAGCTAAGGGTTTCACAAAACCTCACAATGCTTTACTTAGCTTTGTGTATAAACAAAACAGGCTGAATCATAAGGACCATCAAACCTGCTTATTTACTTGTTTCATCTCTCAAGAGTAACCCAAGAATATTGCTCAAGCTTTGACTAAAGAAAGTTGGGTTGAAGCTATGCAAGAAGAACTTCTTCAATTTAAACTTCAAGAAGTTTGGATTTTATGTGATCTTCCAGATGGGAAGAGAGTCATTGGCACCAGATGGGTTTTCAGAGTAAAAAGAGATGAAAGAGGCAATGTTATCAAAAACAAGGCAAGGTTAGTTGCTCAAGGCTATAGACAAGAAGAAGGAGTAGATTATGATGAAGTTTTTGCTCCTGTTGCAAGGATTGAGGCTATTCGAATATTTCTTGCTTTTGCTTCATACATGGGTTTTCAGGTTTACCAAATGGATGTCAAGAGTGCCTTTTTATATGGTACTATTACAGAAGAGGTGTATGTGAAACAACCTCCAGGTTTTGAAGATCCTAAACACCCAAACAAAGTCTATAAGGTGGTTAAGGCTCTTTATGGCCTTCATCAGGCACCTAGAGCTTGGTATGAGAGACTCTCTACATTCTTATTACAACATGGATACAGAAGGGGAGCTATAGACAAGACTTTGTTTATCAAGAGAGACAAGAAGGATATCATGCTAGTTCAAGTTTATGTTGATGATATCATCTTTGGGGCTACCAAACAGTCCATGGTTAAGGAGTTTGAGCGGCTGATGCAGAAGGAATTTCAAATGAGTTCAATGGGAGAGTTAACTTTCTTTTTGGGACTTCAGGTTAAGCAGTCAAAGGAAGGAATTTTTATCAGTCAAGACAAGTATGTTACAGACATACTTAAGAAGTTTAATTTTGATGATATGAAGGCTGTTACTACACCTATTAAATCTATCAATTCATTGGGCAAAGATGAAGATGGACAGCCTGTTGAAGTCAAGTTATATAGATCAATGATTGGCTCTCTTATGTATCTTACTTCATCAAGACCTGATATCATGTTTGCAGTTTGTTTATGTGCAAGATATCAAGTCTCACCAAAGATTTCTCACATGAATGCAGTAAGGAGAATCTTCTGTTATTTAAAACAACAACCTAAGTTGGGGTTGTGGTATCCTAAAGAGTCACCTTTTCACTTGGAAGCTTTTTCAGATAGTGACTATGCAGGTGATAACTATTGTCACAATTCTCAATTTCCGGTCATTTCTCATACTCCATATTCATCATTTCATAACGGTTCATTCATGATTTTTGCATTTCACATTAAACGCGTAAATTTTATATTAAATAAACGTTATCGCGTGAGTTATTATTTTGGACATTTAATCCGATACTTCCAAAAATGATCCCGACATATTTTTATACTTACATTTAGTTTATAAAAACTATATTTTGAGTTTACCTAGTGTTTTAAATTTATTTGGTATATAAATCGTTAAATTTATATTATTACGACGTTTTTCTTAAAAACTACACGATAATTATTATATCACTCAAATTTTACAAGAAATGTATTTTTACAATTTTTATGATCTCATTATACTTTATTTTGATCTATTAAAAATTACTTTTACCTAAAACTACCTCAAATACACTAATGTATATAAAACCTTACAAGTTACATTTAAACCACACATTTCACTTACACTTTTTAACAAATTATACACAAATTAAAGAAAAAAAAAATATGTTTTGCAAATTCCTCCCCCCTTGGCCGACCAAGGGGGAGGTAGCATTTATGGTTTGGTAAATTTTTTTCCTTCTTGATTGTATATATCCATACACTAAGTAAAAAGTCCACACTTCATCTCATTTCATTCCAATAATTTCAAAGTTAGCAAAAATTTTCCTTCTCTCTTGTTTCTCTCCTCCAAACCGGTTCTTCAAGGGTGTACAAGGGATCATCAAAAATCTTTCAAGCTCAAGTGTTTTAACAATCTAGATTACACTCTTATTTAAGGTTTTGAAATAAAAACCTAGGGTGTTTAGGTTAATCCTTGTTCTATCACCTCATCATAGTTTACTTGTAAGCATATCATTTACATTTTTCATTTTTCCTTATCATTTCATATTTATTTCTTCATTTTCTTAGCAAACATGCAAGACTTATTGTTGTTTATACCATTTTTACCATTGTTTTTAGAGTTTAATATATAAAGGTCATCCTATAATTATTCCCTTGTTATATTTTGGTCTTGATGATGTTTAGGAACCCATGACACCCTAAGAAGGTGTATGGTAGGATTAGAATAGCTTTGGAGTTGATTTGAAGGGATTGGAATAGGTTTAGTACGAGAAAAACTATTTTCGACAAGTATATAAAGTGGTCTGATCTTGTTTTGTTTTTCTGGAAAATCCGACAGTAGGCACGAATTTTTGGTCTAGATATTTAGAAAATATACTTTAAAACGAATCCGTGGCCGCTTGAACGGATTAAAACGGAGTTATAACGAAGAAGTTATGAATTTTACAAGTTTGACGACGAAATATATATATTTTCTGAAATTTCAGCAACCTATTTTTATTTTGTACGAGTCAAAAACGAGCCTTAAGCTTCACAAATTATTTCGACTTGTTAAAAATATATTAGTATACTTTGATACGAAGCTAAGGACATATAATACGTAGAAAACGGATTTGAAACGACCAAGATATACACGTTTTCATAAAATTGCCGTAACTATTATTTTTAGAAAAACTATATTATTTTTACGAGACAAGTGTTACGGTAACCAAAACGACCATGTTGAAGGCTGTTTTTAACTATGATGTAGAACTTTTTGGAACGAAATGTCTTCTAATAAAATCGAGATCACCAAGCATATTTTTCAAAACGACCAACCGTTTGTATAGCGGAGTTGTAATAAATTAATTACGGTTGCTTAAACTTTGCCGAAACTCACTTTTTACACAACATTTAGACAAAATCACCATATTTAACCTCTATTATCTTTATGTTCGAGACCTCTATGACGAAAACTCCTGTACTAAAACTTCTAGATTTTGATACAAGCTTTCCAAAACCGTTGAGTTCGTTTCCTAACATTCAACGTACACCATTTTACGACTAGTTGTTCGAAGCCATTTTTGTCACTTTCATGAAATTTCCGACGACATTATTTTACGACGAAAAGTTAAAATTTCACAATAAATCATTACAAAACTATTGTAGGATGACATTTTGACGTAAATACTTGTAAAGTAATTTAAGAGTGGTCAAGACGTCAAAAGGGTATTTTTCGACGATAAGTATTATTTTCAAAACTCACAAATGGTATAAATAACATACGAAATGCATGCATAACATTACATCATAACTCATTACATATCATAACATTCATTCTAGGTCGCGGATAGTTTCCGAGTCTCACTTTCGTGCACTTCATTTTGTTAGCATATCAATCACACCAGGTGAGTTCATACCCCGCTTTTACTCATTTAAATTCCTATAAACTAGTTGGGGCGAGATATATGCTTATTTATCCAAACATTTAAACTCTTTTGCCAAACAACATTACCTATACTTTAGACTTGATTGCGTTTTATACTTGATTGGGTTATACTTGATTTCATATGCATAGTTGGAACAAACATACAAGAATTAGTGGCTCCAAATTAAGTTGTTGGAAGACTCTTGTGGTGACATTTATACTTTTAACTACTATGATACATGCATACATGATGGACATACTATATTTTGGCAATGGGTTGTGAACACACAGGTTGCAAGTTTTGTATGGGCGGAACTTGGAACTGAGTGGATTTACAATGCCTTTGCTGTGTGAACATTTCTCAAAGTATTTCAAATCATTTTGTTACAAACTTATGAACTCACCAACCTTTGTGTTGACACTTTTTAGCATGTTTATCTCAGGTCTTAAGGTGATAGCATTTCATGGAGCTTTTGGGTCACATGGCATACATTGGAGTCTTGTGCTTTTAACAATTACCATTCGACTTGTTTTGTAAACTCTTTATGTATTATCAAACTTTGTGATTTCTTGTTGTGTAAACTTTGACATTGGAAATCGAATGGTAAACTTTTCAAAACGTCTCATTATAGAGGTCGTTTTCTGTATCCATACTTTGTGCTAAGACGTCATACCCCAATGACACTATCGTTCCGCTGCGATATTTTGGGGGTGTGACAACTATGATAGAAGATCAACCACTGGAGGATGCCAAAATCTTGGAAGAAGATTAGTCTCCTGGCAATGCAAGAAACAGACAATTGCAGCAACATCATCTACTGAAGCTGAATATGTGGCTGCTGCAAGTTGTTGTGGACAAGTTTTGTGGATGCAGAATCAACTCTTGGACTATTGGTTCAATTTCAAAAATACTCCTATCAATATTGATAATGAGAGTACCATCTGTATTGTGAAGAATCCAGTTTATCATTCCAAGACCAAGCATATTCAGATTAGGCATCACTTTATCAGAGATTGCTATGAACATAGGCTCATTAATGTGGTTAAAGTTCACACAGATGATAATGTGGCTGATTTACTCACCAAAGGTTTTGATGTTTCAAGATTCAATCACCTGGTGGTGAGTATTGGCATGATTAACTACTGAACTACATTTAAGGGGAGGACTATAAGGTGTTAGTATAGTCCTGTGTATTGCTTGAGGGGAGGATACTTGTATATACTTAGTTTCTATGGAGGAATTTGGCAAAGTACTGTTTTTCCTGAAAGTACTGCTTGGAAAGTACTGCTTTGGGAAAGTACTGCATACGTGGAAAGTACTGTTTGTCGTATTAAAGTACTGTTCCAACGGTTATATTGAGGGGTAATTAATGCTAACGGTTATTTTATTTTGGGCAGTGATTTTTTAAATCTCTCCTATAAATAACTACTTTCCGCTTTTCCTTCTCATATTATTACATTAGCATCGTTTCCATCTTTCTCTCATTCTTATTCAATTTCAATTTGTGCTTACATAATCACCAATGGCGAATCGACTTACTGTTTCAAAGCACAATATGGTAGCAAATTTAGTCAAGACTGAAGACAACGCGGCGTTTCACGATATTATTGATTTTTTAACTGGGTCGCAAATCAGTTATGCTCTTTTAGTGGAGCCGGATATTATTGAGCCTTGGATTCAAGAATTTTGGGCTACTGCAAGAGAAAACATGGAGAATGAAGAATTTTATATTAGGGCTACAGTTGTTGGGCGAACTGTGAAGATTACTGAAGCATCTATTAGAGAGGATTTGCTATTTAATGATAATGATGGTGCTGTTCGTTTTGCCAAGGAATTGATTTGGGAAACTTTTGGGCATATTGGTTATGAAGGTTCTTTAACAGAACAAACATTCAGAAAACAGTTGTTTTGTCCTCAATGGAAATTTTTTGGTTCATGAGTTGCTACATTGTATAAGTGCTAAGAGTACTTCTTGGGAGCAGTTTGGGTCCAATATAGCATCTGCTATGGTCGGGTTAGCTACGGATCGAGTTTTTAACTTCTCAAGGCTAATACTGGATGGGATGCTTTCACATATCTCACATGGATCTACTTGGCTAATGTACCCACGGTTTGTACAGGTTTTCTTAAACAAGCAACTTGCTGATGTGCCAAAACCTACAGACTTATTGCCTGTTATTGTTCAGCAATCAAAGATTTTTACTTTCATGGCTAGAAGAAGTGATCTATTTAGAGGTCCGGATACACCATTAACTACTTCTATGATGGAAGTTGTTCAGGCTGTTAGAGCTGAAGATGAAGATGCTGTAGCGAGTGAAGGTACTGCATCTGAAGGTACTACATCTGCACAAGGTACTGCATCTGCAAGTACTGCTTCACATGAAGGTACTGCATCTCTACAGGGTACTGTTTCTCCGAGCCCTGAGGTTCACGAAGAGGTTGTAAGATCACCTACTCCATCTCCACCACGTTCTGTTCCTGTTTCATCAGAGGAACATTCACATATTCAGAGTGAAGATCCATATTCTATACCTCGTGAAGGTTTATCTTTGGATAATTATGCTTTAACAAGGGAGATAGTTAAGTTGCAAAAGACTACTACGGTTCAAGCTAAGCAGATAAGGAAATTGAAGATCAAGTTTAGAAGGCTATGAACTTTTGTCTGGCCTTTGATTAAAGAATTTCGTGTCTGGGTCAAAAACAAGAAGAAGGCGCAAAAGCAGTCTAGGAAACACAAACGCAAACAGGTTCCTAAACCATCTTCTGTCAACTTGGGGAGGAATTTAGAAAAAGAAAATTTGAAAGAAGATGTTATGAAGAAGAAAGAACCTGAAGGTACTGAAGAAAAGATTATTTCAGATACTGAGGAACAAGAACAAGTTCAAGGTACTGATGTTCAAGGTACTGATGATCAAGGTACTGAAAGTGTTGCTTTTCAAGATACTTCTAGGCTAGAGGTAATAACACCAAGATTATTGAATTTTGAAGAAGAAGCTGGTCCTTCTACAACTGTTATACAAGAAGAGGAGGAAGCTACATTCAAACCCATTCATTCTGCAAGTGATGATGAGTTCATTGCTACAATTTTAGGAGATTTATCACAACCTAGAGGTGGTGTTACTATTAGAGATGTACAACCTGCAATTGATCCTAAGGATAAAGGGAAAGGTGTTCTGGTTGAAACTAAGAAAAAGAAATTAACTTTAGCAGAACTTAGAGCAATTGAAGTTGCTAGGAATGAAGTTGCAGCTAGAAAGCTTCAAGAAGAGTTAAATGCTAAAGATAGAAAAGCTCAGGAAGCTGAAGAAGCTCAGAATAGAGAAGCAGCTAAGAAGTTGCATGAGGAATTGAATGCAGAAGCTGCTGAACCATTACAATCACCTGTTCTAGTTAGATTTATGCCAAGACTTAATAAAGCTAAAGACAGAAATGCTATGATGGCTTATCTGAAAAGTCAAGGGTATAAAGGATTGCAGAAGTTTAATTATTTTGAGATGAAAAGATTATATGATGCTGCTAGGGAGGATTATAAGAAAGATGATGCAGGCATTAAAGATTTTAGAGAAGAAGCTACCTGGACTGAAGCTGAAAGAAAGAAGAGTTTGAAAAGAAAAAGGGAAACTGAAGTTACAGATGTTCAGTTCTCAAAGAAAGAAAAAGTTGAATTAAGATCTGAGACTAGTGATGAATTAAAGAATTATCTCAGAGTGGTAGATTTTGATTATACAAAGGAAGATAATGACATGAAGATGAACAGATCAAAGATTAGTGTTTTTGAAGTTGTGAAATCCAAGGATGGAGATTACATGATTTTTCATAAAGAAGATGAAAGCTTCAAAGTTTTCAAAAGGCTATGGGATTTACTGCACATTATAGATAGAGTAGACCTATTCTACTTATATCATGTGGTGAAGGCTTACTTTGAAAATAATCCATTAGAAGGGATTGGTTTTGTTTTACATGGTGATCTCATAACTATATGGGAAACTGAAGAAGACAACACTGATGATATTTGGAAGAATCAAGAAAGCTGGGAAATTATTTGCTGGAGATTCTTTGAAGAGTCTGGAGTTCATGTTTTAGAGCTGGAAAATGGAACAATGATACACATGTTTGCAGAAAGAAGATACCCTCTCACAGTTGAGCTCATGAGAAGAATGCTAGAGCATGGATTGGAAGTAGAAGAGGATAATGAAACTGCTTGCATGGTTATCAACTTGTTTATCAACTGGACTACTATTGCTGAGAATGATCAATAACTGGTATGAATTTTATTTGAATAAATACTTTTTGATAAATCAGTACTTTTATTCAAAGTACTGTTGCTCAGACAGTACTTTCATCAAAGTACTGTTTGCAGAAATAAACCAGTTAAATGAATTTTAGAAGAAACCTTTTTGCTAAGTAATAAATATTTTGAAATAAAGGTTGAATAAATGGTTTTTGTGATGATAACATCAATAGGTTATCAATCCAACATGGTTACAAAAGGATTGACTAATCCAAGAGCAAACGGCTCTGGTAAAGATATATCAAATCCATTTTTAGTTGACAACTTGCTAATAAGTTGGATGGTAATCAACTCACCATATCAGTAATGTGAAGAGTTGGCTAGCCCACAAGAAAATGGCTTGTGGTAAAGGCTGTGGAAAAACCATTATTGGTAATTAGTTCACCATTAGATAGAAGAACTAACTAGTCCAGAAGGGTACAGCTTTTGGTAAAGACAAAACAAATCTGTTGATAGCTGGTGGTTTGCTAAAAATCGTATGGTTATCAATGAACCATGGTCTTACACACCAAAACATTTGGCTACTCCAGAGTTAATGGCTTTGGTAAAGAGATCTAAATCCATTATATTTTCAATGATTCACTTGGAAGTGATGAGAATATAATGCAACTTAAACTGAATTAATGTACAATTTGTCATATGTTGTTGTGTTGCTGAAAAGATGGAGATTGCTGGATGCTGTTGTGAAAAGAACCATTCTAAGAGATACTTTGACAAGCACAGATACTACAGAGATACAATCTAAAGACTAAGAAACAATCCGTTTTTAAAGATGAAGCTGTTAAAGATATATTTACAAAGGAACTTGAAGTCAAGCAAGTAGAATTCAAGTTAGGGGAGGATTGTTGGGATATGAAAGTGCTGAAGATATGAAAGTACTGTAAACTGCAAAGTACTCGAAGAAGTCAAAGAGTCAAAGTACTGCTAAAGACAAAGTCAAAGTACTGCACTATGAAGTCAAAGTACTGCAAGAACAAAAGAACTGTTATATTCGTTTATAGAAAGAATTGTATTCTATGTTTAGATTACTTGTCGTACAAGGTTACAAATTGTAAACCGACTAGGATATCCTTGAGCCTATAAAAGGACTCCTAGATTGGCATTAGAGGTACGATTCCAAAAAGAGTTTTAGAGTTTACGAATTAGTGTTTTAGAGAAAAGTTCGATTATCTTAGAGTTGTATTAGAGTATCTGCATAATAAGCAGATTTAGAGTTTATAATAAAAGTTATTCTTCTTAGCTTTGTTAAGTAAATTCCGCGTACTTGATAAAGATTGCTCAGTGTTTCTTTGTTAATAACTTAGGATTTATCCGAGGTTATTAAACCTTAACAAGCTAGTTAAAGTTAGTTTGATTAAAGTATATCGATCCAACACAGTACCTTCCGAGTCCTCGTCAATTAGCTTTCTCTGCGGTTCAGTTTTAGGTACGGGAATGGGAACAACTTCCTTAGAAGGAACAGTCCTTTTACGAGGAGGATTCCTCTAGGGAAACTTCCTTTGACTTTCAGTACTTGCAGCACTTCCTGCACTGCCTCTTCTGGTTCTCCTTATAGGTGTTCCAGAAGATTTTTCATCGGGATGACCAACTTTGCCTTCTTTTACTGCTACTAGATACCTTTTGTATGTCTTGAGTTTTTTGATTTCATTAGACAGAAGGTGATCAGGTAATACAGCACCCTGTTTCTTTATTGACGATTCCTTGATTCTGACTGATAGGGTAGGTTCAGTCAACATATCGTGATTGTCTGGGTCATTGAGCCTTTGTGGAATATCGGGATGAAGTCCAAGTGCTCTCTGGATCAACAATTTTGTGTATCTGACATAGGGAATCTTTGAGCCAAGTTTCTTGTGAAATGACATCATATCTTCCCATAACAGTGCTTCAATTTCGATGTCCTTTTTGTTGATTAATGACCAGAAAATTTGTAGTTCCATGAGCTTAGGATGCTCATAGCCACTATCACGACCAGAGACCGATTTGGTGATGATGATGTAGAGGGTTCTCCATGGTTGAGGAATGTTCTTAAGCTCCACGTGAGAGTGCTTAGTGATAATTCCTGAAGCTTCATCATAGCCAATATCAATCAGGAATTGAAGAACTGTCTCCTCAGTAGGTGAGGCAAAGAAGTCGGTTGACTCGATTTTAGGAATGAGAAGAACAGCCCGTAAGTCTGCATGAGTGATGGTGACTTGTTTGTGATTGAGAGTTACAGTCACTGCACTTTGACCCTTGATCCTTTGCATAGAATTCCAGAATTGTTGCATGTAGATCTCTGGTACTGTAGCAGAGTGTGAGAGCATGTTCTGGTAGGGATGATTCTTTAGAATATCCACAACAATGAGACAAGAAGATTCTGAGCATGTGAGGGTTTCAAAGTCAACCCTAAGGTTGTTCTTTCAAATCTTTCTAGGATAGCCATTAGGGAAGATATCAGCAATTGTGAGAACTTCTGGTGCATCCACATTCATTTGAGCAACCATTTCGAGATCTGAAATAACATTAGCCAACAGAACCAACATATCGAAAGACATAATGTTAGTCAAAAGAAGGTTTTATTGTCTAATTATTGAATATACAGTGTCAAAGATTGTTACGAGTCCAAAGTCACTTGATGTTCAATAGTCCAATGTCGTCGTGATAAGTTTCGTGAGTTAGTTAACTTTAAGTTTTAAAGTTTATTTTATCACTTATTTAACACAACATATTAAACGATTAAGTTTATTAGTGACATTATTGGATTTCGTGATGATATGATTAGTTTATTTACAAGTTTGTACACGTAACAATTCAAAATTAAGGTCAATCCAGGCTTAGGCGTAGAAATGATAAAGTTACGCGTAAACAGGAGTAGTATATGCGTAGGCGCAAGCTTATGCGTAGGATCCTTACTTACGCGTAATAAATGTTACGCGTAGGAAAAGGGGACCTTAAGCGTAGAGCTTACGCGTAGGCGTATAAAAAACTTTACGCGTAAGGCTTACTCGTAAGAGTAGACCTTATGCGTAGAGGTCACTGTTTACGCATATCCTTCACAGGATACGCGTAGTCCCATTGTAGAACCTTACGCGTAACAGTTACGCGTAAAATTTCTCTTACGCATAACTTTCTACGCGTAAGGTGATCCTTATGCGTAGAGTAACAAGGACCTTGATTCTGAGTTTTATGCGTAGCAAACCTGAAATAAAATCATTATATCATCAATCTTAACACATATATTCATTCTAAAACAGATTATGTCATGAAAGCTTGTTAAACATTTACGCGTAGAAAGTCATACGCGTAGGTCAAAACCCTAGAGTTTAAGAATTACGCGTATGATTTCTAACCATAGGATTTGCACCAAACGTTTTCTGGTAGGTCTTAGGTATTGTTAGAGTCTAATAACAAAGTTTTAACACCCTATTCTCAGTGAATCAAAAATACCCAAACTCAAGAACATTAAACCCTAATTCCTAATTCTGACTTAATTAGCGTTTCTGGGTTGTTATAGGGCCTGGATATCATCAATTCAACATGATATTAACCTCACAAAGCAATCTTTTTGACCAAATACATACACATTTGAAAACACCCAAAACCACGCATAAACCCTAAATTTGAAAAACCATCAATTAGTGTTTCTGGGTGGATTTTGAGGATAAAACTAGTATCATTGATGTTAAAAAACATGTTTTGACACAATCCTTTTAACCACAAACACACACCAATGATTGTGTGTTCATACGCTTATGCGTAGAACACAAAAACAATCATAGACAAAAATTTGACCGTTGGATTCGTGTAAAAATCAAAACCTATGTTTGTAAACATGTTAAGATCATAAAACAACTTACAAATTGATGATCAGAAACACAGATTTGAAGAACGAATTTCGTGCGTAGGATTGGTTAGGTTTATGAGTAATAAATGTGATGAATATGTTAGGTGGAGAGTGTTTTATTAAAATGACTTACATCTTTTGACAATTTTGGTCCCTCCACCTTTTCCTTTTTCATACAAAGCCATTTAACTTCCATTTTGGTTACCAAACAAAGATTTTTAAGAAAGAAACTTGATGACACTCCCCCTCGACTTAGGTAAATAATGAAAGGTTATAAATTTTAGTCCGAGGAGTGTCATTGAACCAGAAATATTTACCACCATTGATAAAAGAAACAGCCGGGATATGATAACATGCAAGTACACAGATGTTTTGAAACAGTTAAGTTATAATTTTCTCCCCCTCAACACTTGAGCGGAAAAATACTGAATTTTGAAAGATTATAGTGTTGATGGAAGAAATGTACTTGCCATGTTGAAAGAAAAATTAGATTAGAAGAATAATTTTGTTGTTTTATCAGGTTTTATATTTTTGTATTTTGTTTTTGAAAAAAATATATTTACAAAAGATATTTTGGTGTTTGACAGGTTTTTAAGACTGTTTTAGGAGGTCATCCAATTCCTCTTGAGTCAAACACCTCATACCAATCCGGTGGACCAACTCATTAAACCTAGCGGGAGGCAAGGCTTTGGTGAGAAGATCTGCCAATTGGTATTCTGTACCCACGAAGTATAATTCAACTGTACCCTTTTCCACGTGGTCCTTGATGAAATGATAGCGTAGATCGATGTGCTTTGATTTCGAGTACTGAACTGAGTTGCACGAGATCGCAATGGCACTCCGATTGTCGCAGTACATCAGGATTCTGTCAAATACGTAACCATAGTCTTTGAGTTGTGTTCGCATCCATATGACTTGAGCACAACACGCGGACATGGCTACATATTCTGCTTCGGTTGATGACAGCGATGTACAATCCTGCTTCTTTGATTGCCAAGACACCAGTTTATCACCAAGAAATTGTAGTGCTCCCGAAGTACTTTTCCTTGAGTCTAAGCATCCTGCGTGGTCAGCGTCTGAAAAAGCAATTAGTTCAAAACCAGAATCCTTCGGATACCAGATCCCCAAGTTAATGGTTCCCTTTATGTATCAGAGGATTCTTTTAGCCTCAGAGAGGTGGGTTTCAGTTGGTCGCGACTGATAACGGGAGCATAGATAAACGGCAAATACAATATCAGGTCTGCTAGCTGTTAGATACAAGAGAGACCCAATAATACTTCGGTATTTGGTAGGGTCCACTAATTTCCCATGTAAATCAGCGTCTAGCTTATTGGTATGAGTCATTGGTGTGGCATAAGTATCACAGGTTTTCATTCCAAATTTGTATAACAATTCAAGGGAATATTTGGACTGACTCAAGAAAATACCACGGGGAGATTGATGAACTTGCAGTCCTAGAAAGAACGTAAGTTCACCCATCATGGACATTTCAAAATTTTTCTTCATTAGTTTTGCAAAAGCGATTGAAAACTTTTTATGTGTAGACCCAAAAATGATGTCATCCACGTAAATTTGAACAAATAAGATATGTGCCCCGTGATATTGTATAAAAAGAGTTGGGTCAACAGAACCTTTGGTGAAATTATTAGCAATGAGGAAAGATGATAGCTTATCGTACCATGCCCGAGGGGCTTGTTTGAGACCATAAAGAGCTTTGTTCAGTTTGTAGACATGGTTCGGGAACTCAGGATCAACGAATCCTTCGGGTTGGCTGACATAAACTGTTTCTTTCAGTTGTCCATTGAGAAACGCAGTTTTGACATCCATCTGAAAGACCGTCATATTCATATGAGCCGCGAATGCGAGAAATATCCGAACATCCTCAAGACGAGCAACCGGAGCAAAAGATTCTTCAAAGTCTATTCCCTCTTCCTGACGATAACCCTTAGCAGCTAGACGTGACTTGTTTCGGATTACGTTCCCTTCAGCATCCAATTTGTTTTTCCAAATCCATTTGAGACCAATGACGTAGACCCCTGTTGGTCTTTCAACCAGTTCCCATACTTCAAGACGTTTGAATTCGTTGAGTTCTTCTTGCATGGATTCAATCCAGTTGTCTTTTGTCATTGCGTCTTTAATGTTTTTAGGCTCAGATTGGCAGACAGTGAGTGCATAAATGCAATGTTCACCATCTGTGTGAAGACGTTGTCTCGTAACGACTGGTTGATTCGGGTTGCCAATAATATTTGCCAGAGGATGGTCTTTTGTCCATCGATGTGTAGAGGGTTGATGTTGGTATACATTGTGCACATTATGAGGATTCAAATGGTTTGTTGATGATTCTGCGACATCTGGTGCAGCAGACTTATTAGCAAACGGGTTAAAGAACGCATTTGGATCAAAATCTGCAGGTGGGGGTACTTCATTAAGAATATCATCAGCCGGTTCATCATTGTTGGAAGTGGTTTGTTCAACTGTTGTGGTGGAGTCAACTGGTGGTGCTTCTTCAACAGTAGTTGTTGTAGCAGGTGTATCAGGTATAGGAATATTATCAAGTTGAGCAGCGGAAACAACAGATATGCCTGGAGCACGTTCATAATTATCGTCACTGAACAGCAGAGCAAATAACCTTTCCATTTGTTGACGAGTGAGCTGGGGGCTTCGTTCAGCTGATGATGGGGGTTGAGGAAAGTTTAAACGGTTGTGACCGGGTTCTAAGCTGTTATACTCAGAAGCCATTTCCGTAAGTTCATCAAAATGAGCATGAATCGTTTCCATCACCTGTTTTGTACGACGATTCCAGATCCGGAAACCTTTAGAATTCTCACAATATCCAATAAAGAATCCAATGTCGGCTTTGGCTTTGAGCTTTCCAAAATCATCACGATCATTATTTGGATAGCAAATGGATCATAGAATGGTTTTGAGTATAGCATGCAGTAGATACGGTTTGTGGTTGTGGACAAGCTCGAAAGGTGTTTTGTTGTGGCGTTTTGTGATCATAGAACGGTTTTGAGTATAGCATGCAGTAGATACAGCTTCTTTCCACAAGTAATCTGGAAGTTTAGCATTGATTAACATTGTTCTTGCAGCTTCCACTAACGTTCGGTTTCGTCTTTCAATAACTCCGTTTTGTTCGGGTGTACGTGCAATAGATGTTTGATGCTGAATTCCCACTTTCTCATAAAATGCACGAAGGGTTTGGTTAACAAATTCAGTTCCTTTGTCTGTTCTTATTTGGCGAACGGTGTTCCGGAGCTGAACTTGAATTTTCGTGAGAAAGGTGATGATCATTTGTGGAGCTTGGTTTTTGCTTCGAAGAAAGTAGACCCAAGTCCATCGTGAGTAGTCATCAACAATTACTAAGATGTAGCATTTGCCATTGATCGTTTGCACGCGCATCGGGCCACATAAATCCATGTGAAGAAGATGAAGCGCATGCTGAGAGCTGTGTTCCACCTTTGAAGAAAAATGAGCACGAGTGCTTTTCCCTTGTTCACAGGCTGAGCAAAGTTGATCCTTTGAATACCGGAATAGTGGGAGACCTTCAACTAGTTTGTGTCGAGCAAGGTTGGTGATGGTTTGAAAGTTTAGATGTGAGAGACGACGGTGCCATAGCCATGATTTTATTGATATTGCCTTTGAAAGTAAGCAGATAGGAGATGAAGCAACCATGTCTTGCATAGAGATAGTGCAAAGACTAGAATTATGCGAGCCAGACATAAGGTCATTTCCTTGTAGATCACGAATGAAATAAGTTTTCTCCCTGAAAGCAACCTCCAAATCTCCATCACAAAACTGACCTACTGAAAACAGATTGTGACCGAGGCCTTCCACATAGTAAACCCTGCTAATTTCAATGTTCCCATTGATATAGTCTCCGTAGCCCATGATAGCTGCGAAGTGATCATTCCCGAATCTGACAGTGCCAATGAACTTTGCAACAAAGTTTGATAACAGTTTAAGGTTGCCTGTCATGTGTCGGGAACATCCGCTATCAACAATCCAGAGAATGATCTGTATCACCTGCATTACACACAGACGACACAGATGGAATAGAAGTAGATGTGGAACCCGAAATGTTAGAGGGTTCCGGAGCAGTGTTAGTAGACATACACACATTAATAACTTTAGGCATCCATTTAAATCCTAATGTGTTATATATCCATTTCTGCCATCTATAACTACTGTTTGCTTTAGTCTTTGTGAATGCACTAGGTGGTACTACATTCTTAGGAGGTGAAACTGGAGCTACAGGGACATCAATGCATGCCTTAGAATCTAAAGAAGGCGGTCTACCAAGCACAGACTTAGAATGATTAGTGGGCCTAGAGGTATGCCGATTCTTAGGATTCCGTAAACGAGAGATTATAGCTTTAGCAACACATTTGTCATGACAATCAGAATTCATACTTTTACGACAAATAACACAAGGTGCATCAGACTGAATATCAAAAGTGCTTAAAGGTTTAGCATTCGTTACATCACTATTTCTATTACATTTGCCAGACGCAATATCTATAGTGGAAGCAACGTGAGTCTTATTCATAGTCCTAGGGTGTTCTTCTACTTTAGCATTCCTTATTGATCTTTTCTTAGGTTGCAACTTCCTATTCTTCGATTGAGTGCTCCTAGGCTGTGAAGTGCGGACGTTTGGAAAAGACGCAACTATTCCTGTTTTAGTAGAAGGAAGCACGTTAGCAATTTGTGATTTGGCAGTAGGGATTCTAGGTGCACGATTACTAAGTGTTACTGGTGCTAATCTCTTAATGATGGTTGGCGGATGTTGTTCATACTTTCCTAACATTTCTCTTAACTTAGAGATAGTGTGAATCAAATCTTGATTTTCAGAACGAATATTACCAGCAAAATTCATAACTTCTCTAGTGTGAACAAGATAGTGATCAAGTTCGTTTGATGCTGCATGACGAGTCTTATTGAGTAAATCAAATATGACACCATATTCCTGTTTAACTTTTACAAGTTCTTGTTCATATTTTGAGATTTGACTTTTCAAAGACACGTTTTGATCATCCAGTTGCTCAAGTTTAGGATCAAAAGATTTTGTACGCAACTGAGTGATTTTCTTTTGAAAACCAAGTTGTTGATTGTGAATATCTTTTTCACACCAATTAAGACGACGTTTTGCATTGTAAAGTTCGGTAAGTAATCGTTCATTTTCAGCTTTTAAAGACTCGATCTGAAGCACATTATCAGTATTCTCAACAGTTATCATAGAGTCAACATTATCAGCAGAGATATAATCAGATGCATGTGGCAAAGAATAGAATAACACAACATTATGGATATCAGCACAGATAACATCTTGCAAGAGTCGATCAACATCTTTTCTCAACATTTTCTTTTTACGTTTAGTATTAGAAATAGATGTTTCAATTTTCTCGAAAACGACCTTCATGACTCCAAGTTCCTTATGAAAGTCCCGTTCCCAAGACAATGCACAATTTTTCAAATTCTTAACATTTGGTAAAAGATTTTTCTGAAAAATGTCTCTTTGTTCTCGCGCTAGAGGCAATTGAAAGTGTTGAACTTTGATTTCAGAATGATATTCTATCTCATGTTCTAGAGTGTTGAGGTCAGCCATGAAAATATCAAAATATCTAAGAATTTTACGATTTTCAAGTTTTGAGTTTACTTCACTGATGGAAGGTAAAGGACCATAAATTTGTGCATAATCTGGTTGGGGATTAACATTCGAAGACTCAGGTGTTTTGATGATAACCCTTGGTGTGTTAGAAGAATCCGTTGGTGTGACAAAAGTGACCGGTTTTGAATAATTAAAAGGTTTGTTGTAAACAACAGTTTTTAATTTTGATCGACTCTCGTCTTCTGCATCTAATTCCTCTTGACGATGATATTCAACAACACTCATAACAGAATTATCAATTTTATATTCTGCACTAGAAACTTCAGGATTTGGTTTGAATGTTTTGGTTGAAAGCTTTGGTTTGTAATCAGCAAGATTTGGTCCATATCCTTTTGGATCGGGTTTTAAGGTAAACTTTTCAATAGCAGTTACTGACTCACCATGTTTGTAAACAACAGTTTTAAACTCTTTAAGTTTGCATTGCAAGCCGATAATTTCTTCAAGATGATTATCTATTCGATTCGTGGAATGCTTTTTGTATGCAGAGAACTGTTTTTGACAAGTTAACAACTCAGCCTTAGCTTTTTGATTTTCCAAGGTGAGAGCGTTAATTTGCTTTTTATGTTCATGTTTCAGTTGTTCTATCTCAGACAACAAAGCATTCTTCGAAGCGGCTAGATCACGCATCTGTCTCTCTAAATATTTTTCGTTTTGATGAGATTTAGTAAAGGCTGCTTCAAAACCTTTTTCACGTTTTTCTTGAGTTTTGAAAAAGTTGAGTTGCTTTTGTAAACATTCAAAATCCTTAGTTAACAGTGCATTTTTACTTTTTATGGTTTTATTTAATGCACAACATTCTTCAATTTGGGATTGCTGGTCTGTAAGTAACAGAGCAAGATCTGGATGAGGCAAAAGTTCGGCTTGTTCAACAGAAGTCACAACATGATCATTATTTAGATCCTCAAGTATAACCACGGAGTCAATTTGATTATCAAAGGAAACCATAAGGTCATCTTGATCGTCAAATGTAACTACAGGGTCTATTTGAAAATCGTCGGAATGAGATGTAAATGACTCATTTTGAAAATTCTGAGCCTTGCCGGATTCAGATGTTGGCGGAGATATTAGATCAGAGATAAATATGGTTTGTTCGGGTACCTGAGACAAGCCATCACTGTCATACACTGGGCCTGTGTCACTCATGTGTAACTCATGCATATTAGCCATCAACATAACTGCTGCATTGGCCTGCAAGTCCTCCATATCATCATCTGAGTCTGCATTTGCCATAAAACTCTGTTCTTTGTCGGTGAGAGATCCACCAGCTTCATCCTTAAGAGCCAACAGAAGAGCCTCTTTGAAATAAGCACTGCCCCTAGTCCTCGGCTTTGGGCATGCATTAGCCAGGTGTCCCTTCTCATTGCAGTTGTAGCATTGAAGACCATTCAACCCATTCTGAGCATTTCCCTGTTCCACCACTGGAGCTCTGTTGTTATTCCGACCCATAGCATTAAACCCTTGACCACCGCCCATCTGACGACCATATCCACGATTCTGAACTTCAACTCGTCCATTGTTTACAACAGCCTGATTTCGTGTGTTAGATGAGGAATGAATACGATTGTTGGATTTGTTGGTATAACGGCCAAAAGCATTAGCAATCATAACAAATCCTTGTTGCAATGCATCGAACGGATCGATGTCCTCATTGGCATCACTGACAATTGGTTGAGCATTGTTGTTGTTGTATGGAACCAGTTGATTTTGTTGAGATTGTTGCTGTGATTGATTGTTTTGAGTGACAGAGGCAGTTGGTTGAGTTGCTTGTTGAGGAGGATAACTTTGTTGAGCATATAAGGCAAGTTGTTGATTTTCCGGATGTGTAGGTGGGGCAATTTGAGCACGGAGAATCCTTTTCTGATCAACTTCCTTTTCATGAGGCTTCAAGTAATCGTACAACAATCCATATGTAGAATGATGCATATTCTTCGCTTGACGGAGAAAAATGACATACTTCTCCCATTCAGGACCAAGACTACTCAGGAACTTAGTATTCACTGCAATTCTTGGCATGGTGATGTTGTGTTTATCCAAATCATTGATGATGTCTGAAAATCGATGATGATAAGACTCTAGTGTCTCTCCAGGTTCAATCATGAAGTGTTCATAAGCCAAGTAAATTTTGAATTCCAAATCCTCCTGATTGAGTACAGATCCTTCCATAAGAAATTGAATATGTTCCCACATTTCCTTTGCAGTCTTTTGAGCATCAACACTTCGAAGAATTGGGTTAGGTAATCCTAAAAGGATATATTGTATTGAAAGCTCATCAGCTTCATAGTGTAGAAGTTCTATTTGATTTAAATCTGCAACAGTAGCAATGTTTGTTTGTTCATCTCTTGGTGGATTTGCATTAGGATCTCCGGGTACAATGACAGTAGGCATCTCAACTGGACCTTCCAAGATAACCTTCTTTAAGAACTTTCCATGTGGCTTCTTCAGATCACAAAACCTAAAGAACCTTATCACCCATTGATCGTAGTTTCCTGGAGTGAGCATTGGAGGTCTGTCAAGTGATCCAGCCTCATGAATTGATTGTTGGCTGCTTAAAGCTTCACACATCTTTGAAAACCAAGTGGGTTCCTTCATAGTGTTCCTTGATGGATGTTGATTGAAGTCATTTGTGTAGGGTTGAACTTGAAGACTTGGCGGTGTTTGAACCATTTGTGGTGGAGGAATTGCTCCAAGTTGTGGAGTATGTTGTTGATTGAATTGATGTTGATATATTGCTTGTTGTTGATTCTATTGTTGATGTTGTGGACTTAGTTGTTGTTGTCGTTGAGAATAGGTGTAAGGGAAATAGTTAGAGTATGGTGGTTGTGACATGTTGAAAACTTGTGTTGGTAAAAATGGATCTTTGTAGTCGAATGAACCTTTGTTGATGAAGTGTCCTTAGGCGTAGAAAGCACAATTATCCAAGTAGCACTTATGCGTAAAAACACCAAAGTTACGCGTAACAATCGAGAGTTACGCGTAGATTTAGCTTACGCGTAAGTAGGAAAAGACTCTAAAGTTAGGCATAGACACAAAGTTAGGTGTAGGATTATCTTATGCGTAAGACTAGGCTTAGGCGTAAGATGAATCTTATGCGTAGGATTTCTACGTGTAAGCTTTATGCTTATGCGTAAGATTAGGGTTTTATCCCAAGTGATCTTTTACACTTCACAGTGCAAAAGATATCTAAAGTCGACGTATTTTCAGGCTTATCCAAGCAAGAAAAACACGGAGTAAACCACGAAACTGAAGATCAAACCACGGATAAAGTTACGCGTAAGATTAGGGTTTTGATACGCGTAATCTTACTCGTAAAAATGATTATGCCCAAATTTGTTTCTAAACCAGATTTTTGTTATGGAATAGCGTTAATAGTACCAAAATAACAAAAAAATGTGAACCTTGGTGAACCAAAACAGCTAAACGGGTTACGCGTAGAACTTCACCCTCGAACAAAAACAAGCTTAAAAACTTAGATCCACGCGTAAAGTTTGAAACTTTTTGCCAAAAACAAGTATTTTAACACCTTAAAACGTTGAAAGTACAAGAATCTTGGATTAAAAAGTGTAAAAAACAAGTTTCTAAGCGAACCAAAGTATCTTGTTATTCTAGGCGTAGGACCAAAACCTACTTCAAGAAATAACGATTCACCCAACTAGTAGGCGATTGATACCACTATTAGGTCACTAGTTTTACAACACAAGCTTACAAGAAAGAGATAGAGGCGGTTGAACAAGTAAAACACACACACACACACACGTATGAATGAGTCGGTTATGCGTAGGAGGTGAATGAGAGAAATAACTTGAACAACCAACCTTCAAATGAAGGTTTACAAGAGTATTTATAGGAGGGAAGATAGGGCAACACTCCTAGTTCCCATCCTTTCCTTTATGGACTTGGGCCTAAGCTCATGGGCCTTCTACATAAGTTTAAGGATAATAACAAACATAAAGGCCATAATTAAGCTACCTATTACATATGAGTAACTAACACTTGAATTAAGATTTAGGAGTGATTCCAACACTATCTTCAAGCTTCTCAACAAATACATGATGAGTATACTGCACAAGAATGGGCACTGTTGGATGATAAGGAAAGAGCTAGACTTTTGGGTCTATGGGCAAGGAGGATTGGTAAAGAAAGGAAGCAATTTATAAGAAAGAAACCTACTTCAATTGCACATATGAGGAATGTATTGATGAAGATTATTAAGAATTCAGGCGTACATGTTCCTGATAATCTTAATAAATGTACTTTTGAAAGAATTTATGAGCTTTATGAGAGATGTATGAGGATTAATAATGATTTTTGTCCAATGAATTCTAAAAAGGAAGAAGAGTGGATTCAAAAGGATGAAGAGTGGATTCAAAGTAAACGAAAGAGAAAATCTGAGGTTCAGGAGACATCTGATTCTAAAAGACTGAAAGTAGTTGAAGATGTTAATCAAATTATTTCTTATGAGTTTAAGCTTAAAGTTGGAAGTGAAGGAGTTTGGAAAATTCAAAGACTCAACAATGAAGTTTATGAGTATAATAAATTTTCACAGATGCTTCAGTATTTTGATAGAGATGATTTGATGAATCTTTGGATACTTTACAAGAATAAGTTTGGTGAAGTACATCCAAATGATTATCATGAGAGACTGGTTTATCATCATTTGAAGATTTTATTTGAGCCTACTCATGATGAACCTGAATGGAAAGGACTCTACAATGGTAAAGTTACAAGATGGTTTTTATATCAAACTTGTGGGGTTCATGTTTTAACTGTTTCTGGAGAAGTTATTCATATGCTTGTAGAAGGTGATTATCCTCAACTGAATAAGTATCCAGCAGTTATTGCTCAGATGTTGAAGCCTGGTATTATCAAGATGTTGTTACCCTATGATGGTCAAGCTTGCAATTTGTTGATGAAGTATGAGAATATTCTTAAATCTGGTAAGTGTTTGGCTACATCCTCCAATCCAGATGTTTTGAGCTTAAAGGAAACTTGAGAATTCTGTTGGAATGTATCAAGTTTAGGGGAGGATTGTTGGGTTTTTGGTTCCTTGGATCAAGAATTATTCTAAGTACTGGAACCACGGACAGAGTTGATATAACCACGGACAGAAGAATGTAACCACGGATGATGACAAACCGCGGCTAGTAGTATTGTGTAACTACTGATAGATTATTGTAACCACTGCTAGTCTTTTATAGTCGGTTTAGTATTTTGTATTAGATAAATATGGAAAAGATATTTATCTTGTAGGTTACGTATTGTATAATGTAAAGGACTCCTTAGCCTATAAAAGGAGGTTCTAGGTTAGATTAGATATACGTATGTTTTATATCTAAGGTCGATACACTTCAAGGTTGTAAAACCCTAATACTGGTTAGAGTATTCGTATTAATAATAATATTGAGGTGTTGAATGTTTACTGTTCTTCTTCTTAAGATTAAGTGTTAAATTCCGCATAATACTTAATAAGTTCTTTGCTTAAGTCAGTTTCTATATTAGATCGTTTGCTCAACTGGGATCAACAAAACATCAATGATACCATTTTTATCCTCAAAACTTACCCAGAAACACGAATTGATTGAATCTGGAAAACTAGGGTTTATGCGTGAATTGGGTGTTTTCTTGTGTGAACGTTTCTGGACAATTAGTTGCTTATAATATGTTGCTTATGTGATGAATTGACTATATCAATGCGTAGAACTTGCCCAGAAACATCAAAAGTGAAAGAATTGAAATTTAGGGTTCTAGTTCATACGAATTGGGTATTCTTGATTCATGTTTAGTTTCATGTTAAAACTTGGATAAACATACTTATTAGGCTTCTAAGACTTCCCAGAATAACTTTGGTGCAAATCCTATAGCTAGATTTCTTACGCGTAATTCTTGAAACTAGGGTTTAAGTTCTACGCAAAAGGTTTTTACGCGTAAACTGCTTGATAAGTATTCATGCCATGATCTGTTATAGAATGAATGTATGTGTTAATATTGATGCTAAGATGATTTTATTTTAGGTTTGCTACACGTAAAAATCAGAATCAAGGTTGTTAGATATCTACGCATAAGGATCACCTTACGCGTAGCATGTTATGCGTAAGAGAAATCTTACGCGTAAGGTTCTACATAAGGGACTACGCGTATCCTGTAAAGGATATGCGTAAACAGTGACCTCTACGCATAAGGTTGACTCTTATGAGTAAGCCTTACGCGTAAGCTCTACGCATTAGGTCCCCTTTTTCCTACGCGTAATATTCCTTACGCGTAAGTTACGATCCTACGCATAAGCTTGCGTTTACGCGTTTATTACTCATGTTTACGCATAAGCTACCATTTCTACGCCTAAGCCTTGATTAAACCTTCATTATGAATTGTTACGCGTGCAAACTTGTAAATAAATAAATCATGACGTCACGAAACCAATAATGTCACTAATAAACTTAAACGTTTGATATGTTGTGAAAAATAAGTGATAACATAAACTTTAAAACTTAAAGTTAATTAACTCACGAAACTTATCACGACTTCATTAGACTATTGGACAAACAAGTGACTTTGGACTCGTAACAATCATTGACTCATCACATTCAATAATTAGACAATAAAACCATCTGTTGACTAACATAATGTCTTTCGATATGTTGGTTCTTTTGGCTAAATGTATTTCAGATCACCAAATGGACTCTCAGATAAATGTGGATGCACCAAATGTTCTCACCATTGCTGATATCTTCCCAAATGGTTATCCGATGAAGATTTTAAAGAATAACCTTCGTGTTGACTTTGAAACTCTCACCTGCTCAGAGTCTTCTTGCTTGATTGCTGTGGATATTCTGAAGAACCATCCAAATCAGAACATGCTCTCCCACTCTGCTACTGTTCCTGAGATCTACATTCAACAGTTTTGGACTACAATGCAAAAGATCAAAGGACAGAATGCTGCGACGATGACGCTCAATCACAAGCAACTGAGCATCACTCCTGCAGATTTAAGGGCTGTCCTCCTCATTCCTAACATCATACCAACTGAATACTCTGCTGCACCTACTGAAGAAACTGTTCTGCAATTCTTGATTGATATTGGGTATGACGAAGTTTCAGGAGTTATCACTAAGCATTCACACGTGGATCTTAAAAACATTCCTCAGCCTTGGAGAACCCTCTATATCATCATCACAAAATCTGTTACTGGTCGTGACAGTGGCTATGAGCATCCCAAGCTCATGGAACTGCAAATCTTTTAGGCTTTGATCAACATGAAGCACATCGAAGTTGAAGCTCTGATATGGGATGACATGATGACATTCCTCAAAAAGCTTGGCTCAAAGATTCCTTATATCAGATATACAAAACTGTTGATTCAAAGAGTACTTGGGTAGAACCCAGATATCCCCAAGAGAATCAATGACCCCGATAATCTCGACATGTTGTCTGAACCCACTCTAACAGTCAGATTTAAGGAGTCAACAACTAAGAAACAAGGTGCTGTGTTACTGGATATCCTTCTCTCAGATGAACTCAAACAGCTTTACTCTTATAAAAGATATTTTGTAGCTGTGAAAGAGAACAAAGTTGGCTTTCTTGATGAAAAATCTTCTGGTACGCCTACAAGAAAAACCAGAAGAGGAAGTGCAGGAAGTGTTATAAGCACTGAGAGTCAGAGGAAGTTCCCCAAGAGGAATCCTCCTCGTAAAAGGACTGTTCCTTCTAAGGAAGATGTTCCCATTCCCGTGCCAAAGCCTGAACCGCCAAGAAAGCTAGTGGACGAAAGCTCTGAAGGTACAGAATCAGAAGAAGAAATCTTCTACTCTGAAACTGCAACCGATACTAATCCTTCAGCAGTCAAACCTCCCAGTCCTATAGCTGAACACGGCAAAGGGAAGACTCCAGTTATTGAGCCTGAAGATGAAAGCTCAGATGAAGAGCAACTGGATACATCATACAGGAAGAAGTTCAAAATCATTAGGCTCCAACACGTTGTGAAATAATTTACTAAGGATCAAATGGGTGGCCCCGAAGGGTCAAGTGGTGCAGTTCAACCTACACCAAATCCTAATGCGGTTAATCAACCCGATAAGAGATCTGGTGCCACCACTTTGAGCAACAACAAACGCGCGTGGAAGATACTATTGAGTATGACATTCAAGAACCAGAAACTAAAAAGTCCGAGAAAGATAAAGATGTTGATTATGATACGTTTCTTCTGGATAGTCCTGCACGCTCAAAGAAGGAAACTTCTGAATCACCAAAGGACCCGGAGTCTCCTCACATCTCATCATCATCGGATTCATCTTCTCACTCCTCACCACCACCATCAAAAAGATCAACCAAATCAACATCCAAATCAGTGAAGAAGCCAACTGCATCTTGGATCTCTCAAGCTAAGACACGAATCGTTAAAGCTATCAAACAAGTCAGAAAGAAAGACGTGCTCTACAAGAAAATGAATTTATTCGGTGATCAGATACAGTATCTTCATGATGAGAACGACAAGATGCAAGTTGAAAGGGAATATGTCCAGAAGTTCATGAAACGTGATCTTCAAGGGGAAATGAACGAGATGATCAAAGGTTACACTCATAAGTACCTTCTTGACATCGTTCCTGGAATTACAAAGGAGCTGTTCACCAAACAACTCTATCCGAATCTCTTACACCTGGCCAAACAGACTATGAAATCAACTCCAATGCATGTGAACATCAATCCAGTTGATCCCATAATCTTCTCAGATGCTGAATTGGTTAACCGGCTGGTAGCTCAAATGTCGAAACGATCTGCAACATTTGCCTCCTACGAAGGTAAATTGTTTGAAGCATTGTTGGAATACCAACTAAAATCAGCATGCAGAGAAGAAGCTGAAAGGCCTAAGTGTCCACGCGACGATGAAGATAAGGATCAGGATAAGAATGACGAGCCTAAATATAACAACCCGTAAAATTTCGGATTATTTTAATAATATTTATCGCGTCAGAAAATTCAAATCAATTATTTTCCGACAAAATACCAATATCTAAAATTTAAAACGAGAGGTCATTTCGTTCCTTTAGAAATAAGACACCGCACATATAATACTTGCCCACAAAGTATATGTGAAATTTATTATTGTCCAAGCTAAAATTAAAGCGTACATAAGCTTAATCCATTAGTTATTCCGCATACTGCAGCGCAGTAGCATACAAGACTAAAAATAAATACTGAGATAAGAGAAAAATACACTTTTTATCAATCACTAATAATTTACGGAAGAAAACGAGAAGTTATCTCGTTAATTTAAAAACTCACTACACCGCACGTATACCGACACCAAATTAATATCGGCAAACACTTATAATAAAATTTCTACATAATAAGAATGTCATATTATTACGTTTAAGAAATCGTTTCCGAAAACCTAATTTTTATATTTTTCGGGTACCGGGAAGGTCCGTTTACTCGTGAATTCGACAAAACACGGGGTACAGATTATAATGTGTTTGATAATAAAACAAAAGAGATAAACTTGTATCTCTCTCTCTACCACGTTTCACCCCAATCTGCTTCGTCCCTCTCTACCTATTCGAGCCATGTACAACAGAAACATAAAGAAGGAAAACCTGCAATCATCTTTCTTCTTCCTCATATTCTCACTCTCCAAAAACATGAAACAATTTGTCCCCTCCTACTTTTGCTGCTACCATACGCATGCTCCAACCCAAGGTCAAGTCATCAAAACCTAGCACTAGATGAAACACCTGTCATCTCCACCTTTATTACTATCCTTAAATGAAAACCCTACAAACCTAGACATCACATGGATTGTTGAGGACGGCTGTGGGAAAACGACTAGAGCCAAAGAAAGGAGTGCTACCTACACTAGACCAAGAGGGCTAGTGTCTTCATTCTTTTTATTCTCCTACATATGGGAGTAAGTAACCACAGAGTATCTCATCTTTCACACACAAACACCATTTCAATTAGGGTTCCTGCGAAATTAGGGTTTCTCAAATCAAGGGGCTTTTCGAAATTGATTGAGGGGTTTCATCCTTGGATGCGTAAGGAAGCTACTCCAGGGGTAGATCATTCCAGTTCAACTCGAGTCCCCTCCAATTGAGGCCATTCGTGTTCGGTTCTTCAACCCACTCGACCCATCATTTCTAATTGTAAGGATAAAATCTTTATTATTTTCGAAGTTATCAAATCGTTAATTTAATTTTTTTTATGTTCGGATTCATATGTTAAATTAAGAATTCTCTTGAATTTACAAAACTGTAATATATTGTCGTTGTTGGGCAGTCGAGAACCAGGAAAAGCAAACACAAAACTTGTGAACTTGCTTAATATCATTTTCAATTTATAAAATGGCCTATTTTGCTTAAACTGATTTCGACCTATTTTGGGTCTTCCCTGTATATAGTTTGGCTTACTCAGCTTTTCGTTTCGGCTTAGGATAGCTCATTTTAATTTCGGCAAAATTGATGCGTGACATATTTTAGTTCCATTCTCCGTTGAGCTGTTATAATAAGCTAGTAGCTTATGCTCGTATTTGGACTACTACGGGTCAAACCATGCACCCCAGTTGAGACTTGGGTTCGGTTGAGAGAAACCCATATCGAGGTACCTATTTTCATTATCATAATTGCATCTTACCGTCACAAAACCCGTAAGGGTGTGACCGGTAACAAACCTTCCCTTTCGAGTCAAGTGTTACTAGTATAGGTTGTTGTGATCATCATGGTTAAGGTATATGTCCGGTTGCTTTCTTTTGTTTTGAGTCGTGACATCGAGCCTTTAGTTCACCACCCTCTCGTGTCAAAATACAGGTTACAAAGTTGTCCTAGTGTCACATGCATTATTTTCATATTTGGACTAAGGGGTGTTCACTTGAACTCATCACCCCAACTTAAGTCAAAATTTTGCTCTTAGTTATTTATAGTAGTACAGGTCACCAATGGTATTTGTTACACCAGGAGAATCTAGTTTCTTTATATCACTTATGTTCGGTTTGTACGTGTGTTTGGCTAATACCTCGCACCACTTGCGCTACAACATAAGTCCCTCAAAACTGATGTTTTTGCTAAATTATACTTGGGCCTCAAGCCCATAACCCTATGAGTATTGGTCTGTTCAGTTATTGTGTTGCAGCTGGGCTACGAAACCCATGTCATCAACGGCCCGTTCGGTTGTTTTCAGTTGGGCCACAGCCCAACAACTCGAGTCCATTTAAGTTTGTCGCAGCCCACACCGAGTATTAACCCATCTTCCGAGTCCGTGACTATTGTTATCAAATCGGGTAATACATTCTCGCTCATCACAACTCGCACGTCTTGTCTTCCATTCCCATCAGAACACAAGTGAATCTGCATACCACTCAAGCCGACTTGGATAAATAAAACAAGTTAACAATTGGTGAGGAAATTATAAAAACAAGTAACTTTTACATATCGCAACTAGACTATCAATGAAAATGTGTCACACATATATACGACATGAAATCAGAAACTTGGCAAATTTACATTTTTCAAACAATTAGAAACCAGATAATAAACTCGATATACAACTTTTACCTTTTGTCAACTTAAATAAGAAGAAAAATATACACTTAGTCATGTTAAGGTTTCTAAAAACATGTCACTGGTCGTAAATAAATTTTATTCCATGAACACCTATATTGTATTCTTCGAATGTATATAAGATAAATTATATACGACCCTTCGAAACAAAATGGTATTTGATATATTGTCATTTAAAACTCTACGTTGTTTTTTTTTTCTTTTCCCTAAAACAATGTACACATAAAACAAGTTAAGACTTAATAAATACAATTATTTTAAGGACTAGACGATATGAAAATATGTATATACAACTTTATGAAACATATTAGTATTTGGACTATAATCATTAGAAACTTACATTATATTTTTCTAATACAATTTACTCATGAATTAAATTGAGACTTAAATTCCTTTATAATGCTTCTACTAAATGTTCTAAGTACATATATATATGTACTTGATATATATACTTTGTTCTTCTCCATCGACAACGCCTTATTATGAACATACCATTCCTCCGTATACTATCTTTTGGTCGTCATTGAATCAAAGTCGTAATTCCTTTCTTGAGATTCTTTCCAAGTCATCCCTCCTAAGCCGAGATCCATCCATATCTTTGTAAAGTGTTTTAAGATAATCGATGCCACATAAGCAACAACAACAACAACAACAAAAACATTTAAAGTCTATAAAGTTAGTTAAACTTTATCAAGTCTTAAACATAAAGACTAAATTTGCCGTATTAATTAGGTTGCGTGTCGGATGCCGTGCACTATCACTCCTTGATTTATTTCCCTTTAGACTTCCTATTGCACATTGCCAAGGTGAGTTTCATAGCCCCTACTTTTAACTGCTTTATACTTGTTTTGGGGGAAGATACATGCTCATTTTACTTAAATCATTTTACTTGTGCATTCCATGCATACTATGCTTTTACATGTTTAAAGTTTTCATCATACATAGATGTTTTATAGAGCATACCAAAATGTTTGACCAAGAATATTACGCAGCTTAGCCTAAGTCCTCAGATCCCAAATTGCCCTCTTCATGAACCGTCAATTCCTGCTGGGAAGCGCGAATGTTATAAATAGATCTATTGAGGGTGACTCCTTTGTTCGGTTGACCCCGCTTGGGTCAAGGCGAAACATATATCATGTCGGGACCGAGTGTATTGGGATAAACACTCGCCATGGGCTCCTTATTTGTATGACTTCCTTGTGCATACAAGAACTGTCGTAGTTTCGGTTGCATGAACTTAGTGCTAGCGTAATAGATTCAACATATGACATTATATTCGTTGTAATGTATATATACCCTACTTATGGTCCACTAATGAAATATCTTTTATGAAATCCTTTTATGAACTGAAATCATGAACTTTATGACATTATGCAAGACGTAATGATCATCAAAAACCAAATTTGAAACAGTGTACTGATATCTATTTTTAAATAAACCTATGAACTCACCAGCGTAAGCTGACCCCTTTTAGCATGTATCTTCAGGTTCTGAGGTGATAGCTTATCTTTGGAGGTGCAAGGCAAAGGCATGGCATGGTCATAGACGACTCTGATTTATGTATTGGGACCACTCATTTATAATGGGCCATTTTCCGCACTAATCAATAATGTAAACATTGTTTTTAAGAATGAATAAAAGTTTATTTGTGAAAAACCAATTGTTCTATGCTTATGTTGTGATATCAATTTAGTAGCATCCCAATACACGTATGCTTCCGCTGAGTCATTTTTGGGGGTGTTACACTAAACGCCCGAAGAAGTCTGGTGAATCATCTTCTATGCAACCTCTACCCCAACGGACTCCAGCACAACAAAGGTCTCCTCCTCGCTCTTCTACTGAAAAACCTCAGGATTCTTCTGAGTTACCACCCTAGACTTAGAAAACCGGTGATCACTTTGAGTATACGGGTGGTGACGATGAGGAATTCCATGAGCCCCAACAACAACCCGCCTCTCCCGACAAAGTTAAGAAACCAGAATCCTCATCAAGGCCTAAGAAAAAGAAGAAGAAGGCGCCTAAGGCTGACGTCGTATCATGGCTAGATGAAGATGATACTGATGAATACGACTGGTTTTCCACACTTGTTAATTCTACTCCCTACCCACCTGAAGGTCAAGATCTGGAAGACGGTAGCACATTGGAGCATGCAAAGATACTGCAAGAAAAATTCCGTGTAAAGAAGATGATGAAATCAGAGTTGAAACGAATCAAGAATGAAGCTTTTCAACTGCTAAAAGACAGCTCGGAAAGTGCCATTGAGGTTGAGTATCACCTTGATAACATTGCTCGAGCCATGTCCAACAACATTGATTGGCTCAACCCAGAAGCAAACATCGACTTTACCAGAAAAGATAACGCTCCATACTACACCGATTGGTCTAAACCTCTACCCACAATTGGCCAACCAGATCAGCCTAAAATTCCATTTCGCTACTTCTTCAACAACGACTTGGAATTTCTTCTACACGGTGGTGATGGTTCATGAAAATACGCTACATCACTTACGATTCCGTTCCCGGCAGCCATATACTCAAACTGCATAGCCATCGAAGACAAGGCTACTCACTTGTTTTCTAACAGGGTGGAACAGTATGACGTCGATGAATTGTACGGGATTCATCATTGGCCAGAACGCCGATGAATCTACTACAAGAGCTGCCAGGTTCGAAAGTCTCAACATGCAGTGTATAGTACTAAAGGAATCGTTGCTATTAAACACGTTGATCTTTCGTCTAAATGGGACTACACTTTCCTACGGAATATCGTGGTCAAACGACAAGACGAAAAGGATTATGCCTTCTGTGAAGTGGACTTTGAGAATTTGTCTCTTAACGACATTGAAGACATGTATCTTGCAAAAGTACAGGGACGCATGAGACAATTCTCGACTGAAGTACAACGTGAATTCATCAAGTCCTTGCTTATATTCATCAGAAGCATAGTAATCAAAGAACGTGTAGAAGATCTACAACTAGCTGTTGAGTCGTATCAGACCCGTGTTAACTTCACCAAACCTCAACTTGAACTTCCCGACATCAACCAGCTTCCACAATACACACTCGTCAGCAAACCATTCGGCTTCGTTTACCGTAGTGAACTTCAACGAAATTGATTGATGGCGTGTAGAGATCTTCACAAGTTTGGGGATCACACATTGAAGAAGGTTAGGGACGGATTGGCTTATCGGTAGAAGGATATACGTGAAGACATTGGGAACCCAAAGCGATGGAACTCTCAGGACAGAAGGGATGTAAGGAGGATCATCACTATGATTGATGAAAGGTTGTATCGAAGGGACCAATTCAGAACATTAGAGAGCTTTGTTGGTGGTCGTCCCAGGATTAATCTCACCGGCTATCAACGCCCGGTTCGCACTCCTGGCAACATCACTGGACTACCTGGTACCCCTTGAACTACTTCTGTTTCATATACATTTGGATGTGTGATTTATTATGACCATGGCTTGTGCACACATATCAGTGTACAACCCGTTCTTGTCAAGAAAGGACCCTGTGGTACGCTTCAGTGCCACAATCCTTATAAAAGGAGCGAAAGCTTCTTACTTTTGAGTAAAACCTATAAAACCTTTCATTTTTCAAAGGTTTTGCTCAAAAGAACAAGTACTTCCCCTTATGATTTCTCAAAACCTCAACCGTTTATATCACTTGTTGAGGGGGAGTATTTGACTTAAAACTTTGTTTACAGAAAGTTCTTTGTGTAATCTTCCTACAAAACTCAAAATGGTCATATTTATTCTCAACATTTCTTCAAAAACAACATTTATATGCCATTTTTGAGGGGGAGAAAATATGTGATAAGAAATATGTTGTGTTTTGCTAATTGAATCCTCGTGTGAAACGACTTCAACCCATGAATTGACGGGATCTAAACAGTCTTACATTGAAAAGATTTGTCTTCCAAGACTTATCCAAGTAAATTGTACCTATTCGAGAAGCTCTTGATAGACATGAACTGTGACGGGTTTGACAACCTTTCGGGGTTGTCCACATCTTCAAGGTAGTTATTAGAGCTAGTTGTCACCTAAAAGCTGACAATGTATCTCTTTAACTATGCAACGTAATCGTGTCTCGCAAGGAATTGTCTATCTTGAGTCGATCAATTCAAAAAGTGCGAACTCTTCCCTCACTGTGCAGATTTCCGTAAAAACTCTTAAGCACATGTGGAGGGGGAGTATTTCTGAAAATCTAAAACTCTTGAAGTGTTCAAACATGTTTTTCATTCACAAACACTTTGAGAGATTTTCATGAAAAATGGTTTTATGGCAATGGAGTTATAAGGTGATTAAGGTTAGGAATAACCGTCCTATGATCCGCCAGAGCCGGAGGGATCTACCCAAGGACACCACAAACAGTTAGAACTTAGAAGTCCTTAGGTACGTTTATAAAAAGGAGAAAATGAGAATTGGAGAAAGAAGGAGTTGAAGAATTAAAAAGAAATGCAAAGAAAAGGGTGAAAATAAATAGCCCTCCAAATTATTCAACTTAGGTCAGACACCGGGTTCAATTCATATGCTACTGGTTGTCACTTGATGACGCCGGTATTGAAGATTAAAATTCGTCATGGACCCAGTGACGCATGCACTAAACCTTCTTAGCCACTCAAGTTTCTCTCAACAGAAGCTTGTTTCATTCTCACAGGGAACCCTATATAATCTATCAGCTTTCTCTTAGAGATTGTTGATATTGAAGAAGGAGACCCTCTCCCTAGTCTCCGCTCAGGAAAACCAAAATGCACTATTGAGTCTAGAGCCACGAGATTCATCAAAAGATCTCTTAGGTACACTTGACATTTCATCACTTGGTGTTCAACAATAAGAACATCAGTGATACGTTATCGAGTCCTTCACAGATCTTTGCAATCTGTCGAGAACATTTATGAGAGGTTCACAACCGTGATCCTCAGTGATTGAATGGAAACTCCTGCCAGGGTCAACATCAAACAGCCCTGACAGCAGGTCACTTCGGTAACTCCCCGTGGATTACGCTTAGTGTGTCTCAAACGGTCTACAATCGTGAGGTGATGCTTCGGTGTACCTCAGCGACTCATCTGAACTGTAGGTGTACTTCGGTACATCGCGTTATCTCACTTGTGGGACTCCAGTTCAGGAACGGCCTTTGTGAGAACTAGAGTTGTGTTTTCACACTATGCTGTTAACACTCTCGAAGTTCAAACTTGTAAGTGCCGGAATCCGCTTATTACTAACCGTTTTCATGTTTTCTTCTTATGGAAGCTTTGGAGCGGAATGATTGTGCAGATTCTTCACATGCTCATGCCAACATCATCACTAATGGAAGTTCTATATAAAAGCAACACAAAAGTCAGAATGATTCTTCGTCAAGCCAAAGAATCTACAAAGTTAAAGACTAAAGAACTTCATCAGTACTGAAATCCAATGTCAAAGAGCGTGTGAGCATGTTGAAGAATGACGTAGAGACACTGGAGCAGCGAAGCAGACCTGAGGCAGACTTGATGCAGACAACAACAACATACTATCACTACCATCACAAAGAACAATGATCAAAGAACAAAGATAAAGATGACGTCAAAGCAGAACTGTTTAAAGAAAACAATTTCTCTACACTGGGGAGATTGTTCAAATCAAGGTAATTCTTCTCACAAGAAAGAAGAATGTCAGAAGACGTCAAAGCTACTATTACATTAGCACCTTCACCGTTTACATTCATTCATTACCAACACTTAGGGGGAGATTGTTGGAATCACTCCTAAACCTTAATCAAGTGTTAGTGATTCATATGTAATAGTTAGCTTAATTATGGCCTTTATGTTTGTTATTAGCTTAAGCTTATGTAGAAGACCCATGAGCTTAGGCCCATGTCCATTAAGGAAAGAAAGGAGTAGGAGTGTTGCCCTAGCTCCCCTTTCTATAAATACCTTGTAATAACCCTCACTTGAGGGTTGGTTGTTCAATTTATTCTCTCCTTTACACTCTACGCATAACCGGCTAAGTATTTACGTGTGTGTATGTTTGAATATTGTTCATCCGATCTTCTTCTCCTCTCTACTCTTTCTATTGATGCTTGTGTTGTAAACTTAGTGACCTAACAATACCGTTGGTAGGATTCTCTGGAGAAGTTAGCTACCCGCTAGGAGTCATTGATTTGGAAGTCACCATGGGAGAGTATGGCAGGACCAGAACTGTACTAATGGAGTTTGTGGTCGTGAATAGTCCATCTCCATATAATGTTATATTAGGAAGAACGGGGATGAGGAGTTTGGGGGCCGTGGCTTCAACCATTCATTCCATGATGAGGTTCCCCACCTCTGGAGGAGTAGCCACAATCGTAACTAACAGAGAGACACTAAGGGAATGCAGGCAGATCGAGGAGGCTCAGTGCTTCGGTCAGAATGCCCGAATGACTGGTTCAAGTCGGCGACAGACAACTTCGGGAATAACGGGTCCCTGGAGCTCGTCAGTTCCGATGGAGATACAACCTCGCGAAGAGGAATTCCATCCGCAAAGACCAGGAAAAGAACCAAATCTGCTAGATAATGGTAAAGACCAGGTTTCCACGAGTAATGCTTAGGTAAGAGCATCAAAATCAGAAGAAAAGGTAGTAGTGAACGATAAATACCCCGAGCAGCTCGTGACCATTGGTGGTAGCCTGTCCACAGAATGTAGAAGAGCTCTAATACAGACCCTCAGGAGGAACGCAGACGTGTTTTCATGGACTGCATCAGACATGACTGGCATCCCCCGGGCCACAACGGAGCGTCGATTGGACACTTACCGTCATGTTGAACCAATGGTGCAGAAGAAGCGTAGTCTAGCTCTAGATAGGAGGAAAGTAGTAACATATGAGGTCAACGAATGGCTCAAAGCTGGAATCATGAAGAGGGTGCAGTACCCCACTTGGGTCTCCAACCCAGTGTTGGTAAAGAAGGTAGATGGGAGCTAAAGAATGTGCATAGATTTTAAGGATCTTAACAAGGCTTGCCCTAAAGACCTTTATCCTCTCCCGGAGATTGACTAGAAGATAGAGTCCCTCATGGGATTCAAGTACAAATGCTTTCTAGACGCGTACAAGGGCTATCATCAAATCCATATGGCCAATAAAGATGAGGAGAAGACTGCCTTTCATACAGAAGAAGGAGTCTTTTGTTATACGAAGATGCCATTAGATCTAAAGAACGCGGGAGCAACATACCGGAGGCTTATGGACTCTACATTCAAGGATCAGATCGGGGTAAACTTGGAAGCTTATGTCGATGATATGGTAATTAAAAGTCGCACATAGCAGGATATCATTAAGGATATAGAAGAAACTTTTGCTACTCTTCGGAAGATTAACACGAAACTCAACCCTAAGAAGTGCTCATTCGGAATGGAAGAAGGGAAGTTCTTGGGGTATGTGGTTACTTCTGAAGGAACCAGGGCTATCCCTGAGAAGACAAAGGCAGTCATGGACATGCCTTCACCAAAAAACCTCAAGAAAATGCAAAGCTTAAGTGGGAAGCTGGCAGCACTCAATCGTTTCTTATCTAAATCTGCTGAAAGGTCCCTACCTTTCCTGGACACATTGAAGAATTGCACTAACAAAAAGGATTTAAAATGGACAGAGGCTGCTGAAGCAGCATTTCTAGAAATGAAAAAACTTGTCTCTGAACTACCAACTCTTACCACCCCAATGAAGGGCGAAACCTTGATGATGTACTTATCCGCTGCAGAGGAGGCAGTTAGTGCAGTGCTTCTTACGGAAAGGAATGGAAGACAAATGCCTATACACTATGTCAGTAGATCATTGCAAGGAGCAGAGGCAAACTATGCTCTGATGGAGAAGCACACTCTCGCATTGGTTCATGCAGCTAGAAGGTTGAGGAGATACTTCCAGGCTCATTCGATCAAGGTTATCACAGATAGGCCCATCAAACAAGTATTAAGTAGCACTGAAGCGTCTGAAAGGCTAGCAAAGTGGGCTGTTGAGCTAGGAGCGTATGATATATCATATGTCCCAAGAGTCTCGGTAAAGGGCCAAGTCCTGGCAGATTTTTTGGCAGACATTGTGGCGGAGCTACAAGATGACCGTCATGTTGAGATAGATCCGATGGTAGAAGACATCACAGAGTCGTCAATGGCAAGGGAAGACTTGACTCCAGGTCCTAGGGTTTGGAGGTTGTATACCGATGGTGTGTCAAACGATAACGGCTCGGGAGCTGGGCTCATTCTCATTGCTCCAGATAATGTGGAATACTCCTATGCACTTCGATTGAATTTCTCTAACTCAAATAATGACACTGAGTATGAAGCTATGCTGGCTAGGTTAAGGATAGCCAAAGAAATGCAAGTAAAAGACATACATGCTTTTGTGGACTCCAAACTAGTAGCTAGTCAAGTGGAAGGATCATATGAAGCCAAGGGTGAAAAGATGAAGAAATACCGAGAGAAAGTCATCGAGCTAGCTGGGTCATTCAATAGGTTCCGGATCAGTCACATCCCCAGAGCTCAGAACAAGAAGGCTGACGCTCTGAGCAAGTTAGCAGCTGTGCAGTTTGATCACCTGTCTAAGGAAGTCCTAGTAGAGGTGCTGAATGAGAACTCCGTTGAAGCAAAGGAGGTCAACATGATAGCGGAAGAGGAAGGCCCTACCTGGATGACTCCTATCCATAACTACTTGGAGAGTAGGACTTTACCCGAAGATCCGGTGGAAGCCAGAACCCTTAGGGAAAAGATCGAGAACTACACCTTGGAAGATGGAGTTCTATAGAAAAAATCTTACTTAATGCCGCTAATGAGGTGTGTGGGACCTCTTCAAGCCAATTATGTTATCAGGGAAGTGCACATGGGCTCCTGCGAAATGCATGATGGACCAAGGCGGGTAGTAGCTAAAATCATGAACTTAGGATACTACTTGCCTACTATGCGCGGGGACACAAGGGAAGTGATTGAGAAATGTGATAGCTGTCAAGCTCACGCGTCAGTACCAAGACTCCCCAAGGCAGACATGATCTTAGTAACATCAACCTGGCCATTTATGAAATGGGGAATGGACATTGTGGGGCCTCTACCGGAAGGTCCTGGAAGAGTCAAGTTCCTAATCGTGGCGATTGACTGTTTCACAAAGTGGATGGAGCCAAAGCCACTAGCTATCATCACTGGCAAACAGGTAGTAAACTTTTCATTTGACAACATCTTCTGCAGGTTTGGAATTCCAGCTTACATCATCACAGACAATGGAACTCAGTTCGTAAATGATCCCTTCAAGTCATTGGCAGAAAAGCTCAAGATTGAGTTAGTTTCCACTTCAGTGTATCACCCTCAAGGTAATGGAGCAGTCGAAAGAGCAAACAGAAGTTTCATAGATGGGATGAAAACCAGATTGGAAAGAGGAGGATCATGTTGGTTTGAGGAAGTGCCAAATGTGTAGTGGGCACATAGGATAATGAAAAAGACTAGAAATGGCGAAACGCCATTCAATCTGACTTATGGCACTGAAGCGGTTATTCGTGCAGAGATCGGTATGCCAACACCGAACCTCCAGATTGAACCAGGAAACCAATGACCAAGAGCTCCGGTTGAACCTCTATCTGCTGGAAGAAAGGAAGGAGATAGCAGCTATAAGGGAAGCCAAGTACAAGCAACAGGTAGAAAAGTACTATAATAAACAGGTACGTCATGTGCAGTTCAAGGTGGGAGAGTTTGTCCTCAGAAAGAATGAAGCTTCAAAGGTAGAAAGCACCAGCAAACTCGGTCCAAAGTGGGAGGGGCCTTACAGGGTAACCCAAGCATTCCAGAGTGGTACATACAAGCTAAGAAACATGAACGGGCAGGAAATACCTAGAATATGGCATGCATGTAACCTCCGAAAGTGCTACATGTAAAGCACCGGAGCATTCTCATTATTATTATGTTTTCCCTCCGGAGAAGCAATTTTCAAAATGCAAGACTTCCTCTGGAGATGACTTAAGATATTATTGATATATTGTTTCTGTCGGCATGATATGAATGAAACAAAATTTTCCAAGAATTTTCTAAGTTATGAATTTGAAATTGTTCATCATAGTACGACTATGAAACGACGGACGACTAGCTACCTCCGGGCGAATAGGGTAACTCCTACCAATGTGTTCCCCATGGTGAAATCGGTACCATTGGTGGTATAGGCTGAGCAACCTTTGCTAATTGACTCCGCAGTAGAAGGGCTGGGAACAAACACCTTTCCCTTCCACGCGTAATAATTGCTCTCCGGTGAATAGCTACACCGGATAGAGAAAGTAGCACGAGGATACGGATCCAAAGGCTACATAAGCAGGCACTACACATAAGCAGACACTGCATCGAGATATAAGAGTAATACAAAGATATTGGTCTAGGTGTTACATTAAAAAAAAAGTGGGAATAAGTATGTCGATACATTAAATCCACAAAACATAAGGATGGACGCATTATGGCTAGGCACCTTGTAGCCGCAGCTACTGCCACGACAGTCCTTGCAGTTGCAGCTAATGCCACTGCAGTCATTGCGGTTGCAGCTACTACGACTGCAGCCCCTTTAACTGCAGCTGCTCCATCGGTGGATACACGTCGAATAATGTGATATATGATAAGTATTAGAATGTATCGACAAAAGCAATAGTGTAATTCTAAAATCTATGTTGTGTTGGATAATATACGGATGACCAACGGGTTCTACTTTAGTAGACCCCGCCTATGCAAGGTCAAATGCTATTCGTGGAAATAATAGGCACTTCATATGCGAAACACTAAAGCATTCAAAAACATACACATAGTAAAAAAACACAACAAATGTAGGCATAAAGAGCTACAGCTCCAAATGAGATACCACTGTCACAAAGTCATGAAGTTACAAAGTCATAAAGTTACAACACAACAAATGGGTCCACAATACAAAATATCAAAGGTGCTCCCGAAAAGCTACATAAATAAAATAAGCCTACTGCTACTGGAAAATAAGAAAGTTCTTCACTTAGAGGCTTTCTTGTTCTTCAAATGCGCTGGAGTGCTAGTATAGCCAAATGTCTTGGTGGGCAGAGTAGTAGAACGGTCTAGAGTCTGAATGTCTGAACCTCCTGGCGAAGTAACTACTGTAGAAGATGCCTGGCGTGGAGGAAGTATCCCATCAGGCTCAAGCCGGGCAATGTCTCGTAAATCACTCTCAACATTCTAGGATATCTTGCTAAGAAAAGGGAACACCCGAGTGGGGAAAGCAGCCACTGTATCATCAAACTTTTTCTTAGCTCCAGGAACAAAGTTCGAAACACCCCGAGAAATGTCTTGAAACTGAGTCTGTGTACGACCCATACATAGACCCCTCTCAACTCCGGTGTTAACACCTAAATTTACTACTTCTGTAAATGCCTGATTAAACTCTTCTTAATATCCCTCTCATGCTCAGCGATGAGGTCATTGAACTTGTGTGTTTTAGACTCTTGCATGGAAAGCTGATGCTTTAGATCAGTCAAATCAACCTTGTGACGCTCGATCTCTGACCTAGCCTGTGTAAGATCTTGCTCTAGCTTGGCGTTCATGGCTTTGAGTTCTTGTTCTGTTTACGTGACTTCTTGATCTCCTTATATTCACCTACAAAAAAGGGCAAGTTAGTTTTCGTGTGATTTATGTTTCTTAAAGTGTTTAAGTCAAAAATAATAATTATAACATATATACTGTTGGGAATTAAGGTAAACTACTGATTCTGCCGAAGCATCTACCGAAGAGATTCTGCTGAAGAAGAATGGATTCTGTTGAAGTCCCACTTCAGCAGAAGTGTTAAAGCAGATATCGTGTTGCTGCTGAAAGTGTGAATCCACGTAGGAGAGATAAGCTCAGTATAGAGTAAAAGTCAGCGCCGTATTAAAGATAGGTTGGCGCCGAATTATGTAGAGCTTACTCAGAATAAACAATATGATTAACAAAACAATATGATTAGTTGCATGCTTGTCTAGATGCATGCTTGGTCTATCTTAGTATTAGGAGCGTACATTGTCAACGCTCATTAGGGTTTCTTGCCTATATAAGAAACCATGATAGTTTGTAATAGATAAGTTTTTCTCAAGTCTTTCAAGTCTTGAAAACTATCCGAAACATAGAGTTTCGATAATCAAAAGATCCATAGAGGATCAAAGAGTTCTTAGTTATTATAACTTGTATTTATTTCCGCTACAAAATATGAGTTGTAGAGATCTTCTATTAGTTTGCTTGTGATTACATAGGCAACACTAACGATCTCCGAGTGCTTAAGATCTATCAAGGTCTGTCTGTATTCAACAAGTGGTATCAGAGCCTCGGGAAAGTCTCTACGATACTAAGTACCATTCTCTCCCCCTTACAATCAAACATTCATTCACCATGCATGGATCCGATAATGAAACTGAAGTCACCAACACAAACAACACCAACACCACTTCCATGCAACAGCTCAGTCTCTCAAACAGCAATGGTAAATTTCCTTATTTAAAGAGGGAAGAGTATGAACTTTGGACTATGAAGATGGAAAACTGGATTTCCAATATTGATTGGAATCTGTGGGAGGTAGTAAAGAAAGGAAACAGTCTAAAGAAAATGATTCCTGACAGGGATGGGAAGTTTATCATGGCTCCACCAAAAACTGCTGAAGAGGTGCTGGCTATGCAGAGAGAGCATAAAGTAAAAATTATTCTGCTTCAAGCCATACCTGAAGATCATCTGTGTGATTTTCACCATATGGATGATGCTAAAGACATATGGATGGCTCTCAAAGCAAGGTTCGGTGGAAATGAAGAATCAAAGAGAATGAGGAAGTCCATGCTGAGACAAAAATTTCAGGACTTCAATATCTCCGAAGAAGAAGGTATCCACAAGGGATACGACAGGTTCCATAGGATTTTGAGTCAGCTGAACCAGCTGAATGCTAAACCAGATAATGATGATTGCAACTCTAAGTTCTTGCGATCCTTGCCGCCATCATGGTTGCATGTTAGTATAGCCCTCAAGGCTAAAGGAGGGTTGGACATGCTTACCTTTGATGAGCTGTATAACAGACTCAGAACCCTTGAACCTGATGTCAGGACTCCCTACCATACATCTTCTTCTGGCCATGCAGCTTTTGTTAGGGCATCTCACTCCAACATGATGGTACCTGCTCCTGGTTCTAACTACTTTCCATCATCCTCCAGTTCCAACTACTTTCCATCATCCTGCACTCCCACTCCACCACATAATACTCGTCCCACTCCACCATGTTCTCAAACTAAGACTAGTAGTGTGATGGAAGATGTTCTTCATTTGTTTGTTGCTGATTATGATACTTGTCACAATTCTCAATTTCCGGTCATTTCTCAAACTCCATATTCATCATTTCATATCAATTTATTCATGATTTTTCATTTCACCTTAAACGCGTAAATTTTATATTAAATAAACGTTATCGCGTGAGTTATTATTTTGAACATTTAATCCGTTACTTTCAAAAATGATCCCGATATATTTTTATACTTACATTTAGTTTATAAAAACTATATTTTAAGTTTACCTAGTGTTTTAAATTTATTTGGTATATAAATTGTTAAATTTATATTATTACGACGTTTTTCTTAAAAACTACTCGGTAATTATTTTATCACTCAAATTTTACAAGGAATGTATTTTTATAATTTTTATAATATCATTATACTTCACTTTGATCCCCTAAAAACTTAGTTTAATTCTTACTACTCTAATATCACAACCATGTACAAGTTACTACTTATACTTATTTAACTTATACATCTTACTTACACAATATATAAAAAGAAAAAAAAAATATAATGGAGAAACAAAAGCCCCTAAAAACCGGCCCTTAGGGAGGGTAGACATTAAATGGAGTTGGTACATTTTTCTTGAATGTATAGTCCTACACTTCACCTCAAAAATTCATACTTCACATATATCATTCACAATCATTCAAGGGTTAAGAAAAGTTTTCTCTCCTTTTTCTTTATCTCCTATAACCGGCCCTCATTGTATCCAAGAAGGAGATCATCACAATTTTCAAGATCAAGTTAAATACAATCTAGATTACACTCTTTATAAGGTTTTGAAATAAAAACCTAGGGTGTTTAGGCTATCCTTGGTTCTAATCACCTCATCATATCACTAGTAAGCATCTCATGTTTATTTTTCATCTTACATATTCATTTCATACTCATCTTATCATTTTTGAGCAAAAACATGCAAGACTTGTGTTGTTTATACCATTTTCCATGATTTTTAGAGTTATATATATACAAAGTCATCCTATAATTATTCCCTTGTTATATATTGGTCTTGATAATGTTTAGGAACCCATGACACCCTAAGAAGGTGTATGGTAGGATTAGATTAGTTTTGGAGTTGATTTGAAGGGATTAGAATAGGTTTTGTCCGAGAAAAACTATTTTCGATAAGTATATATTATGTTCTGTCCTTGTTTTAATTTTCTGGAAAAAAACGACAGTAGGCACGACTTTTTGGCCTTGATATTTAGAAAATATACTTTAAAACGAATCCGTGGCCGCTTGAACGGATTAAAACGGGGTTATAACGAAGAAGTTATGGATTTTACAAGTTTGACGACGAAATATATAATTTTCAGAAATTTCAGCATACTATATTTTTCTTGTACGAGTCAAAAACGAGCCTTAAGCTTCACAAATTATTTCGACTTGTCAAAAATATATTAGTATACTTTGATACGAAGCTAAGGACGTATTATACGTAGAAAACGGATTTGGAACGACAAAGATATGCACGTTTTTATAAAATTGCCGTAACTATTATTTTCTGAAAAACTATATTATTTCTACGATACAAGTGTTACGGTAGCTGTAACGACCATGTTTGAGGCTGTTTTTAACCATGATGTGAAACTTTTTGAAACGAATTGTCTTCTAGTAAAATCAAGATCACCAAGCATATTTTCTAAAACGACCAACCGTTTGTATAGCGGAGTTTTAATAAATTATTTACGGATGCTTAAACTTGGCCGAAACTCACTTTTTACACAACAATAAGACAAAATCACTATCTTTAACCCTTATTATCTTTATGTTCGAGACCTTTTGGACGAAAACTCCTGAACTGAAACTTCTAGATTTCGATACAAACTTTCCAAAACCGTCGAGTTCGTTCTCTAACGATCGACGTACACCATTTTACGACTAGTTTTCCAAAGCCATTTTTGTCACTTTCAAGAAAATTCCGACGACATTGTTTTGCGACGAAAGGTGAAAATTTCACTATAAATCATTACGAAACCATTGTAGGATGACATTTTGACGTAAATACTTGTAAAGTGATTTAAGAATGGTCAAGACGTCAAAAGAGTATTTTTCGACGATAAGTATTATTTTCAAAACTCGCAAATGGTATAAATAACATACGAAATGCATAACATAACAATCATAACTCATTACATATCATAACATTCATTCTAGGTCGCGGATAGTTTCCGAGTCTCACTTTCGTGCACTTCATTTTGTTAGCATATCCATCATACCAGGTGAGTTCGTAGCCCCACTTTCTATTACTTATTTGTCTTACAAACTCTTTGGGGGAGATACATGCTCAACTACTTACTTTTACTATCACAAATATTCTAAACTTTGACATAATACCGTGAGTTTTCATAGCCCCACTTTCTATTAATTGTGTACAAACTTTTGGGGGAGATACATGCTCAAACTATTTTCATTTACTTTCACAAGTACTTTAAACTCTTACATATTACTGTGAGTTCATACCCCACTTTTACTGGTTTAAATTCTTACAAACTATTTGGGGGAGATACATGCTTAAATACTTGTTTCACTCTTGCGAATACTCAAACCATTTATACAATTGTGTTACAATATACTTCTTATACACTTTGGACATTATGTGTGGTTTATTGCGATATGTGCCTTAATGTGCTAAACTAGTTTTCAATTATGCATCAACATACAAACTTTAGCAACTGGTTAACTCCTGCGGGAGCCGGCGGAGAGGTATTGATAGTACTATCGGGCTGACGCCCCCACCCTTGTGTCCTTGATGACGTGACCTGGGGTGAATATAATCCGTTATTCAATGAGACACAACAAACAAGTTAGACTCGTCAAGAGGTTCAGTTGGCTGTGATTCTTTGCATTAAGTACTTGTATATATCGTATGCACATATGTCCTACTTACAAACAAGATTGACAATTCTATATTTTGGCAATGGGTTGTAAACACACAGGTTGCAAGTTTTGTATGGGCGGGACTTGGAACTGAGTGGATTTACGATGCCTTTGCTTTGTGAACTATTCTATATGACCAAAAACTTAGACTTTGTTGCATGAACGTTCTTTAAAGGCTTTACATTTCAGGTACCTAAGGCATTCACTTCATGGCATGCATATGGACATATCATAGAGTCGTGGTGACGACGCGTCTTACTTGGGATTTATAAACTTTAAAACATCGTTTGGCTTGTAACAAATTTATTTCCGCACAAGTTGATTTTCATTTGAGACCAATACTTTGTAAACTCTGATTGTTTTAATAAATTAAACGATGTGTTTTCCAAACGACACTTTAGGTCGTTCGATATAACTGTAACTTTGATGCTATGACAGTCCTCCCCAAGGTATTCAATTCCGCTGCAAAACAGGTAATTTGGGGGTGTGACAGATTGGTATCAGAGCATCGGTTATAGAGAACTAGGTTGCATCATTGACCCTAGACTATAACCACATCATCATAGCATCTCATCATATCATTATAATTGCATATTCTTTATACATGCGAACTTATGACTCAACACCAAACATCATATGAGTCGATTAGTCCAAGCATTGCATAGTTACTCCTAAATTATACATAGCCTGATCACCTATGTCTAATTCAGGAAGAATCATGCAATGAAGGGAGTAGTAGTCTCATATGAGTAAGCAATTCCGTAATCGAGCCAAATTTTCAAAAGATTTTCTTCAAACCACTTGTTTCCAGTTTGATCCGCGTGACAGTTCTTGTTTGATGAGTAGCAAAGATCAAGCTAGAAACAAGTTGTTACCTAAACCGATTTAGCCTAATCGTATGACAGTTCTTGTTTGATGAGTTGTGGGATTAAGTAAAAATCGGTTACTTAAAGTCTTTTGAAAATTTTGCTCGAGAATGGGAAAGCCTGCCTCATCGAGCCTAATCATAAGGGAGCATGTCTTTAGAATGGGATATAGTCATGACATATGCATGAGCATTGGCATAATCATTTAGACCATACATGAGCATAAACTCTTAGAACCCTTGTCGCGTTTTGGGCCATAGTATCATTAATCGAATCACGAGGACGTGATTCCTCTGACATGGGAAGAATGTCACAATTCTCAATTTCCGGTCATTTCTCAAACTCCATATTCATCATTTCATATCAATTTATTCATGATTTTTCATTTCACCTTAAACGCGTAAATTTTATATTAAATAAACGTTATCGCGTGAGTTATTATTTTGAACATTTAATCCGTTACTTTCAAAAATGATCCCGATATATTTTTATACTTACATTTAGTTTATAAAAACTATATTTTAAGTTTACCTAGTGTTTTAAATTTATTTGGTATATAAATTGTTAAATTTATATTATTACGACGTTTTTCTTAAAAACTACTCGGTAATTATTTTATCACTCAAATTTTACAAGGAATGTATTTTTATAATTTTTATAATATCATTATACTTCACTTTGATCCCCTAAAAACTTAGTTTAATTCTTACTACTCTAATATCACAACCATGTACAAGTTACTACTTATACTTATTTAACTTATACATCTTACTTACACAATATATAAAAAGAAAAAAAAAATATAATGGAGAAACAAAAGCCCCTAAAAACCGGCCCTTAGGGAGGGTAGACATTAAATGGAGTTGGTACATTTTTCTTGAATGTATAGTCCTACACTTCACCTCAAAAATTCATACTTCACATATATCATTCACAATCATTCAAGGGTTAAGAAAAGTTTTCTCTCCTTTTTCTTTATCTCCTATAACCGGCCCTCATTGTATCCAAGAAGGAGATCATCATAATTTTCAAGATCAAGTTAAATACAATCTAGATTACACTCTTTATAAGGTTTTGAAATAAAAACCTATGGTGTTTAGGCTATCCTTGGTTCTAATCACCTCATCATATCACTAGTAAGCATCTCATGTTTATTTTTCATCTTACATATTCATTTCATACTCATCTTATCATTTTTGAGCAAAAACATGCAAGACTTGTGTTGTTTATACCATTTTCCATGATTTTTAGAGTTATATATATACAAAGTCATCCTATAATTATTCCCTTGTTATATATTGGTCTTGATAATGTTTAGGAACCCATGACACCCTAAGAAGGTGTATGGTAGGATTAGATTAGTTTTGGAGTTGATTTGAAGGGATTAGAATAGGTTTTGTCCGAGAAAAACTATTTTCGATAAGTATATATTATGTTCTGTCCTTGTTTTAATTTTCTGGAAAAAAACGACAGTAGGCACGACTTTTTGGCCTTGATATTTATAAAATATACTTTAAAACGAATCCGTGGCCGCTTGAACGGATTAAAACGGGGTTATAACGAAGAAGTTATGGATTTTACAAGTTTGACGACGAAATATATAATTTTCAGAAATTTCAGCATACTATATTTTTCTTGTACGAGTCAAAAACGAGCCTTAAGCTTCACAAATTATTTCGACTTGTCAAAAATATATTAGTATACTTTGATACGAAGCTAAGGACGTATTATACGTAGAAAACGGATTTGGAACGACAAAGATATGCACGTTTTTATAAAATTGCCGTAACTATTATTTTCTGAAAAACTATATTATTTCTACGATACAAGTGTTACGGTAGCTGTAACGACCATGTTTGAGGCTGTTTTTAACCATGATGTGAAACTTTTTGAAACGAATTGTCTTCTAGTAAAATCAAGATCACCAAGCATATTTTCTAAAACGACCAACCGTTTGTATAGCGGAGTTTTAATAAATTATTTACGGATGCTTAAACTTGGCCGAAACTCACTTTTTACACAACAATAAGACAAAATCACTATCTTTAACCCTTATTATCTTTATGTTCGAGACCTTTTGGACGAAAACTCCTGAACTGAAACTTCTAGATTTCGATACAAACTTTCCAAAACCGTCGAGTTCGTTCTCTAACGATCGACGTACACCATTTTACGACTAGTTTTCCAAAGCCATTTTTGTCACTTTCAAGAAAATTACGACGACATTGTTTTGCGACGAAAGGTGAAAATTTCACTATAAATCATTACGAAACCATTGTAGGATGACATTTTGACGTAAATACTTGTAAAGTGATTTAAGAATGGTCAAGACGTCAAAAGAGTATTTTTCGACGATAAGTATTATTTTCAAAACTCGCAAATGGTATAAATAACATACGAAATGCATAACATAACAATCATAACTCATTACATATCATAACATTCATTCTAGGTCGCGGATAGTTTCCGAGTCTCACTTTCGTGCACTTCATTTTGTTAGCATATCCATCATACCAGGTGAGTTCGTAGCCCCACTTTCTATTACTTATTTGTCTTAAAAACTCTTTGGGGGAGATACATGCTCAACTACTTACTTTTACTATCACAAATATTCTAAACTTTGACATAATACCGTGAGTTTTCATAGCCCCACTTTCTATTAATTGTGTACAAACTTTTGGGGGAGATACATGCTCAAACTATTTTCATTTACTTTCACAAGTACTTTAAACTCTTACATATTACTGTGAGTTCATACCCCACTTTTACTGGTTTAAATTCTTACAAACTATTTTGGGGGAGATACATGCTTAAATACTTGTTTCACTCTTGCGAATACTCAAACCATTTATACAATTGTGTTACAATATACTTCTTATACACTTTGGACATTATGTGTGGTTTATTGCGATATGTGCCTTAATGTGCTAAACTAGTTTTCAATTATGCATCAACATACAAACTTTAGCAACTGGTTAACTCCTGCGGGAGCCGGCGGAGAGGTATTGATAGTACTATCGGGCTGACGCCCCCACCCTTGTGTCCTTGATGACGTGACCTGGGGTGAATATAATCCGTTATTCAATGAGACACAACAAACAAGTTAGACTCGTCAAGAGGTTCAGTTGGCTGTGATTCTTTGCATTAAGTACTTGTATATATCGTATGCACATATGTCCTACTTACAAACAAGATTGACAATTCTATATTTTGGCAATGGGTTGTAAACACACAGGTTGCAAGTTTTGTATGGGCGGGACTTGGAACTGAGTGGATTTACGATGCCTTTGCTTTGTGAACTATTCTATATGACCAAAAACTTAGACTTTGTTGCATGAACGTTCTTTAAAGGCTTTACATTTCAACACAAACTCTATGAACTCACTCAACCTTAGTGTTGACACTTTTTAGCATGTTTTATCTCAGGTACCTAAGGCATTCACTTCATGGCATGCATATGGACATATCATAGAGTCGTGGTGACGACGCGTCTTACTTGGGATTTATAAACTTTAAAACATCGTTTGGCTTGTAACAAATTTATTTCCGCACAAGTTGATTTTCATTTGAGACCAATACTTTGTAAACTCTGATTGTTTTAATAAATTAAACGATGTGTTTTCCAAACGACACTTTAGGTCGTTCGATATAACTGTAACTTTGATGCTATGACAGTCCTCCACAAGGTATTCAATTCCGCTGCAAAACAGGTAATTTGGGGGTGTGACAATACTCAGCAGTATCTTGCATATGAAGACTTTGATCAGTTGGACCCTCTTGAAATGGAGGAGATGAAGCTGAAAATGCAGGTGGCATTACTGTCAGTTGACATCAAGAGGTTTGAAGAGAAGTCTGGGAGGAAGTTTGCTTTCAAGGGAAAGGAACCAGCTCGCTTTGATAGGAGAAAAGTCAAGTGTTTCACTTGCCACCAGATGGGGCATTTCTCAAGGGAATGCAAAGACAGGAAAAGTGGAGATGGAGCTAACTACCTTTCATATCAGCAGAAACAGCAGGAAGCTGGAGCTTCAGCAGCTCTCCTCACCATGGATGAACAGGTCAACTGTACTGCACATGAACCTGTTAATGAGGAAGCTCATGATACTGACAAGCTTGGATTGCTTGCAAGGTGTACTTCGGATGAAAGGCATGATCAGTTTGCCTTGATGGGACTATCTCAGGTACACAACTGTATATTTGGTTGTAGTCTAAGATACAATGAACTTAAAGAAGAATTTGATGCTATGAAACCTAAGTTTGATGCATGCTATGTTGATAATGAAGCTCATAAACTTGCATTAAAAACTGTAGAAAGACAAAAAGTATGGTTTCAAAAGAATCAAATAGCTTATGAAGAAAAGATAAAGGTGTTACAGTTTGATCTAGAAGTTGCTAATAATTACTTAAAACTGTCTGAGAAAGCTAAGGATGAAGCTGTGTCTGAGAACCTAGAGCTTAAGGCAAAACTAGCTGAGGAAATAGCTAGGCATAAGGAATGGTTAATATCAGGTGATAATCTGGCTAGTGAAATCTATAACAGTCAATCAGTAACCTCTGGCTTAGGACTAGGCTTTCAAAAGTATGTAGGAGTAGAAGCTAGATATGATGGTCGTAAATCCACACCAGCAGGGTTAGCTAACTTTATAAAATAAGGTGAATTGCATGCTGTCCCTGGACCTATTAGAGGTGAATTTATGCCCATAGACCTATCCATCACTGTTGACTTTGATGGATCACATCATCTATATGGCAGAAAGTCAAAAGACTTGCCAGACCCTGATGCCTCATCTAATGACTTTGTCTCTAGCTCTGACAGTGACAATTCATCGGATCAAGGGTCTACTTCCTATGAAAGCTGTGATTCAAATGAGAAGTCTGACCTTCCCAAGCCTGAACCAACACCCAAGCCCGCACCCCAGTCTACTTACAAGCCTTCTAAGGAAGCTGCTGAGGAATCATCTTCCAAGACAGTTTCTTCTGAAGACTTGTCTTTTACATCTTTGAATAATCAGTCTGTTAAAAACAATTCCTTGAATGTATCTGTTTTAAGTACTTCTGCATGTAATCAAACATCTCCCTATTTGAATAAATCTTCCAAGAAGAAGACATGTTTTGTATGTGGAAGTAAATTTCATTTGATTAAGGATTGTGATTTTTATGAACAAAGATTGGGTGCATGTGCTACTCGCCAGAAACACAAATCTAAGTGGACCAATGTTGCTGATATTCCACCTTATGTCCCACAAGCTGCTTATACTGACTCTCATTGGAGAGGTTCAGTTACCAGATCTTATGTGCAACCAACTAGCCCATACTTTAAACATGGTTATTGGCCTACATATGTTGACTCTATGTATGCTGGGATGGGATATGGGGGCACTGCTGTGAAGCCCTCAGCAGGTTGTTCTTGGACTAACAAGGGACCCAATCATCAATGGAGGACCAAGAACAATGGTGGATCCTCTAAATCTTCATGTCCTAAACCTGTGATCCACAAGGCAGGTTCAAGTCAGTAATGACTTGAACCTCCATCGATTTCTAACCATTTGTATATATTTTATTGTTGTTTGTAGGATCATCCCCTTAAGCATAAGAATATTGGTATTGTTGATAGTGGTTGTTCCAGAAGCATGTCTGGAAACAGAGATATGATGCATAATTTTGTTCCCATAGAAAGAGGAGGCAATGTGACTTTTGGAGGAAGTGATGGAAGTATCACAGGGAAAGGCACCATAAAGACACCTCATCTAGATTTTGAAAATGTGTACTATGTTAAGGAACTTCAGCATTTCAACTTGTTCTCTGTCTCACAAATCTGTGACACTAAGAACAAAGTTCTCTTCACTGAGAATGAATGTCTTGTGCTGTCTAAAGACTTCAAACTCCCAGAAGAAACTTCAATTCTGCTGAAAGTTCCTCGAACTCACAATTTATACACATTCAACCTAAATGAAGTGCAACCAGGTGGTGACCTCACTTGTTTGGTGGCTAAAGCATCTCTTGATGAGTCCACTAAATGGCATAGGAGGATGGCCCATGTGAATTTCAAGACAATTAACAAACTCTCTAAAATGGGTCTTGTTGAAGGTCTTCCCACCAAAGTATTCACAAATGATCATAATTGTGTCGCTTGCAACAAAGGAAAACAACACAGAGCTTCTTACAAAGCTATCAATGCTATGAGCATCATTACTGAACCTCTTTAGTTGCTCCACATGGATCTGTTTGGTCCAACTCAAGTCAGAAGCATTGATCATAAGTTCTTCTGTTTGGTTATCACTGATGGCTATAGCAGATTTTGTTGGGTTTTCTTTCTTAGAACCAAAGATGAAACATCTCAAGTGCTGACTGAATTCATCACTCTCGTTGAAAATCAGTTGAACAAAAAGGTCAAGGGTATTCGGTGTGATAATGGGACAGAGTTTAAAAATGCTATTCTTATAGAACTCTGTGGGTCAAAAGGTATAAAAAGGGACTATAGTAATCCAAGAACCCCACAACAAAATGGGGTGGCTGAAAGAAAGAATAGGACCTTAATAGAGGCTTCAAGATCCATGCTTGCAGACTCTAAACTCCCCACTATGTTCTGGACTGAAGCTGTTGGCACAGCGTGCTATGTGCTAAACAGGGTCTCCATTACAAGACCACAACTCAAAACACCATATGAACTTCTCTTTGGGAAGGTTCCTGTCATTCACTACCTAAAACCTTTTGGTTGTCAAGTGACCATTCTGAACACCAGTGATCCGTTGGGAAAGTTTGATGAGAAGGCTGATGATGGCTATATTGTGGGTTATTTAGCTCATAGTAAGGCCTACAGGGTGTACAATTTGCAAGCCAAGAAGATAGAGGAGACGTTGAACCTGAGATTTTTGGAAGATAAGCATAATGTTCAAGGACAGGGTCATACGTGGTCTTTTGACCTTGACTACTTAACTGATTCCTTGGGTTACACTAGACACTTGGCTAACCAAAATGCAGGTTCTCAAGCTCCTCCCACTAACAATGCAGGTCCCTTCGATGATGACTCTGAAAATGAGTTTGAAGATGATGAGCAACCTATACTTGTGCCTTCTTTCTCCCCTAACAATATTGCAGGTACCACCTCCAAGGATATTGCTGACATGAGTGATGAAGATGACTCTCATTATGCTGAAGACCTTGCTAGGCTTCAGACTCAAGAATTTGCTGCCAAGCTTGAAGCAGAGAAACTGAATGGGGAGGTGGCTAATGAAGGAATCAGTAGAAACCACATGTCTGCTGAAGTTGACTCTGTCACACCTACCATCCCCAAATCTGCTGAAGGCTATGCTGTTCCTTCTCAAGTGTCTTCAGACTTTGGAGAACCTCATACACGCTTTCCAAAACCCTCCGATCTTGGAAATCATCAACCCAAAGCTGGCATTTTCATCTCAACCTCTTATGATGCAGAATTTGAACCAACAATCACCTATCTTGATTCATCCATTGAAGTCAGCCCCACTGCTACTCAAAGGATCAACATTGCTCATCCTCAATCCAACATCATAGGTGATCTTCTGGCACCTGTTAGAACTCGAAGGGCTATCACAAGTCCTCAATTTGGGCAGATTGCTTTTCTCTCTTATGTCTCCAACCAGCAAAGAGACAATCACACAGACTTCAAACATTGTCTGTTTGCTTGTTTTCTCTCTCAAGTGGAACCAACCAGTGTATCTCAAGCTCTTAATGATTCAAGTTGGCTAGAAGCAATGCAAGAAGAGATGCAACAATTTCACAATCAGCAGGTTTGGATCTTGGTTCCACTACCTGATGGCAAATATGCCATTGGGACAAAGTGGATTTTGAAGAATAAGAGAGATGCTCGGGGTGTGGTGATCAAAAACAAAGCAAGATTAGTGGCTCAAGGTTTCAGACAAGAGGAAGGAATTGATTATGATGAAGTGTTTGCCCCTGTTGCCAGAGTAGAAGCAATTCGCATTTTCTTGGCTTATGCTTCTTACATGGGTTTCATGGTGTATCAAATGGATGTCAAAGGTGCTTTTCTTTATGGTGAGATTGAAGAGGAGGTCTATGTCACTCAACCAAAGGGATTTGAAGACCCAGATCACCCAAATTATGTTTACAAGGTGGTTAAAGCTCTTTATGGCTTACATCAGGCACCAAGAGCTTGGTATGCTAGGCTTTCATCATTCCTGCTGAAGCACGGCTATCGGAGAGGTGCTATTGATAAAACTCTGTTCCTAAAGAAGAATTATTCAGACATCATTCTGGTACAAGTATATGTGGACGACATTATTTTTGGCTCCACAAACGAAGCTTGGTGCAGGGAATTTGAGGATCTAATGAAGGGTGAATTTCAAATGAGTGCTATGGGAGAGCTTACTTTCTTTTTGGGTCTCCAAGTTCAGCATAAACAGGATGGCATCTTTATCTGTCAAGATAAATATGTGAGGGACATTTTGAAGAAGTTTGGTATGGAAAGTGTCAGGACTGCCACAACACCTTATGAAGCTCCAAAGACTAAAGAAAATAATGAACCAGATCTACCTGTGAATGTTCATCTGTACAGGTCCATGATTGGTTCATTGATGTATCTAACAGCTTCAAGGCCTGATATTACATTTGCTGTGAGTGTTTGTTCTCGACATCAAGTCACTCCACTTACTTCCCATCTAAATGCTGTCAAGAAGATCTTTAAGTACCTCAAAGGCCAACCTCTTTTAGGCCTTTGGTACCCAAAAGAGTCTCCTTTCAAGTTGGAAGCATATAGTGACAGTGATTTGCATTTTTGCCTCTGTTATTCATAATTCTTTGTTAACACTAACTGTCTAATTATTCGTTAGCTTGTTTTTGTGTTGTTCTTGTGTTGTGTTGTGTCTGTTTTGCAGTTTATCTATCCCATGAACAAGTTCAAATTCATCAAAGTGTGACTCAATGGTACATGGTCAAGAATAGCTAAAAGAGCGTTGCTGGTTTCTTCTGAAAGCAAAAGTACTGAAGCATACAATTTGATTCCACTGAAGTTATAATACTGAAGAAATGAAATTGTAGTCAAATTGTTCATTCATTCATTCAAGAAACAGTTTACTGCTTACAGCTTACATAAAGTCAACCTACTACATATGCATCTACAAGATACGAGCTGTACAAAGCTAATCCTAATCTAGTGTATATCTTTCATTCCGAAATCTAAGTGAATGTTGGATATGCATTAGATGCTTGCTTTGCCTTTGTAGGTCCTGCATAACCACCCATTCCGTTTAACTGGCTGGTTGGATATGCATGACCAGCACGACGAAGATGCTAAGGACCAAAATGGGAGGATGGATTGATGCAAACGATTGACGATGACGATGACCACGCAGGATGATGGAGAAAAATAACGTGTCCTGTGTGCTTCATCTATTCATTTCAACCAAAATGCAATCGATCCACCCCCTCAAAGCCCTTCTTCTATACGATGTGTGTTGATGCACCAAAAGATGGTGCAGTGAGACCAAGAACCACCTCTCTATCTTTGGGGAGTGGCGGATTCCTGGCACGAGGTCTTTGTTGAGACCGAGGTGCTGGAGGTTGGGAGTAAGATGTTCCCTCCTTATAGGAGTCATCAGAATCATCAGCAGATTTACTTGGATTCACTACACTATCATCTTCTGAAGAAGAAAGAAAGGGTGATTTATTTGGTCGTGGATAGGGTTGAGGAAAGTAATATAGCCATGGGTTTGATTCACCACTTGATGATGATGAAGAGGATGATGAAGATGAGGAAGTGAGATCTATGATCTCAGGTTTGGTATTCATGGTGCAATTTGGTTAATTGGGGTTATTTTGCATCTAGGGTTTGTGGAAATTATTTGGGGATCTTGATGAAGAAATGAGTTACATTGGGATCATTTTATAGACGGGTTCGAGGTTCAATGAGTTTAATGCGAGTAGTTGGCACAGTAATTCTAGAAACTTACCGAAGATATTCGTATCTTTGATGCATTCTGCTGAAGATATAACTTCAGCAGATTGATCATGTGTTCCTGCTGAAGTGATATTTTGGGTTGGGTCAAAGATGCAATACACGTCAGCAATAGTCAACCAAACGGTCAATTTCTCTTTGACTATAATTTGGGCAAAAACTATCAAATCCACCATCACTCTCTTCAGAACAAACAAATTCCCTCGCATTCCGCTTTAACAAACACTCACCATTTCAAGAATCATAACCCTAAACACTCATATCCCTCATGGCTCTTGAATTTAAACATGATCACAACAAAGTTGCATTTCTGGGAAATGGCAAGGGATATGAATTGTATGAACCAATGGTGGAATTCCTTAAAAGGTCCAAGATTTGTTATGCTCTAACTCATTCTCCTAATGAGATATATGAATCACTGATTACTCAATTTTGGGCATCTGCTGAGAAGAGGAGTGAGACAGAGATTAGGGCTGTGATTGATGAAACAGAGTACATAGTTACAGAGGACCTAATTAGGAGGAAGCTTCACTTGGAAGATGCTGACGGAGTATTTTACTCTAATCAGGAAGATGTACTGAATGGGCTAAGAGCTATTGGCTATCGTGGTACAAGGACTGATATGTGGCTGAAGAAGGAACTTTGCCCGAAGTGGAGGTTCCTAGTTCACACGCTGCTTCAATGCATGAGCAACAAGACTGGAGGATGGGACCAATTCTCTACCCAACTGGGATATGGTATTGTGTGTCTTTCTCAAGGGGTAACTTTCAATTTTTCTAGGTATATTTTCGAAAACATGGTTGAAAATATTCAAAAGACAAAGGGTAAATTTTTAATGTACCCAAGGTTTTTACAAATTATATTAGACACCTCTACCCAAGCCCAATCTTTCTATCCCATAGGCTCTTTAACTGCTAAATTGTATGCTACAATGAGAACCCACTTTTAGGGGGAACATCATCCCTTGCTAGCAGCCATGTTGCCCCAAGGTAATGAGGCTGCTGATGAGGAGAATGTGGCTCATAATCCTCCTTCCTCACCTGTTGGTACTGATGGTAATCCATTAGTTAACATTGATGAGGGCCCCTCATCAACTATTGAAGCAACTCATGTTGCTCATGACCAACCACCTTGTCCCAGTCCAACACCCACACTTGTCTCACATGATGAATCAGATCTTAATAGACTACCCACACCAAGTCCTGTTAGGGATCCTCTCAATGAAGATCTTCCTCACTTTGAGCATGACCATGATTCTACTGAAAGGTCCAATGATGCTCCCCTTACCACAGAGCAATCTGCTGGTGGAGCTGAGGACCCTATTACATTCTCATCTATCTATGCTCTTGTCAACAGGTATGCTGCTGAGGTCACTAGTCTGAAAAGGGAGCTTGCAGAGACCAAGTCATCTCTTGGGAGTAAGATTGAAGAACTGCAGAATCAAGTCAAGGAATTAGAGGACAAACTGAAAGGGCCCTCCAAAAGGAAGCTTGTGGTTTCCTCTGATGAAGAACAAGAAGTACCTCATTTTGAGTCTCTGGACATGTTGGCTGATGTTTCTCTCAATGATCCTGCATCAGTAGCTGCTACTTTCTCAAGGAAGAAGGAACCTGTCCTTTACAAAAGAAGAAGGAGATCCTTTTCACATAAGGTTTCTTCTGAAGCTTCAAAGGAACCTGAGGTTGATAAGGATGCATCTGCTGATGTGCTAATGGAGGATGTATCTTCAGATCCTAATCAATCTTCATCAGTTCAAGAACCAACAGACCTTTCACCTTCAGCAAATCTGTCTGACATTGCTGCTATGACCACTCCAGTTGATAATCTGCATCAACATGTGGACTTAGATACAACTACAGAGGTTCATGTCTTTGATTTAACCAAAGAAGAGTTTGCCAAGAAGCCTGATGATAAAGGGAAAGATATAATAACTGAAGATGAGCTTGGTCCAGACCTGGTAAGTGAGGAGGAAAGACTAGGTCAAGCAAGTAGATTGGCTGAGTTTGAGAAGTCAAAGGAAAGTGTAGCATTGGCTCATCAACTCCAAAAAGAGGACTTTTCATCTTTAACTCCTGAGAGAAGAAGAGAACTGGATGCAATGCGGGTTCAGATGCCTGCTGAACACTGGGATACTCTAACTCAGCAAGTCATTTCAAGACCTTATCTTGCTCAAAGTATACTAGGTGGAGATTTCCTCAGTGACAATTATGTGGAGCGAATGATGGCTCAGGGCAGACAAAGGAAGCAAGAAGCCATCGCACAAAAGAGGGCCATCAAAGCTCAGAAGGCCAAAGACAAACCTCCTTCTAAAGCTGAAGTGAGAATGGTGGTGAAGAACCAATGCTCAATTACAACTCTGGCTTAACAATGAAACAAGTCAAGGCCTTTCCTGATCATGTCCTATATCGCAAATATAATCAGATCATGAAGGACAAATCATCATCTTCAGCACATTCTACCCACTTGAGAAGGATTACATAGAATGAAGCTTCTTCAGAAGCCAAAAGACTCAAGTCTGATGATGCTCCAGCCAAGGAATCATCTCCAGTCATTCCTACTGAAGCATCTGCTGAAGTTGCTTCTTACACTGACACGGGTCCATCTGCTGAACCATCTTCCAATTCTCCTGAAGCACCGAATATATCAGCTCCCACTTCATCTGTGACAATCATTGACACACAAGAAGCTTCTAAAGCTAAGGAAGCTGATCTCACAGAAACAAAAACAGAAAGGGCGATAAAAATGCTTCACAGAATGAATGCACTGCGTGAAGGTGTTTCAACTAACCCTCCCTCTGCCTCTTCAAGTCTTTCCACACATGTTCACACTGAAAATGCTCCCTCTGAGAACATCCATAAGTCTGGTGGGAGGAAGAAGAGAATGGCCAAAAGATCTCCTTTGGATCTTGAAGCTGATGACTCAACTTTCATTATAGAAGGGTCTGATGCTGATTTTCCTGATGGAAATTCAGATGAGGTGGTAGATTGGAAATTGAAGGATGATGAGATGAATGTCATTCATCGAAGGGACTCCACTTCAATGGAATTCACCTTTCTAAAGGAAATTCAACACTTGGTAGACAGGGAAGACTTACTTTCTCTGTTCACTCGAGTTACCACCTATTACTGCAACAAGGAACCACAAGGTTCTGGGATGTTCTTACCAGGAGATCTTCAAGTCCTGTTAAACTCCCACATTCCCAATAGCAAAGCATCTTCCATTTGGGAAAACTCACATCGGTGGAAGCTTACATCCTGGAGATTCTATCCTCTCCCTCGTGTGCATGTGCTTGAGACTAAGGGTGGAATCACTGTATGTATGTTTTCTGAAAGAAAGTATCCTTTGCCTAAAAGACTTATGGAAAAGATGCTGAGTCAGAAATTGGAAATTCCTCCAGATCTTGTGGGAAATGAAAGACAGTCTGCTTTAACACTGGTAGGATTAATCAAGACTCAACTTCAACAACTGCAATAGGCCTCATCCTCATCCATATCAGGACAACTTGGTACCCTCTGCATTACTTTGTTTTTCTGCTTTTTATTTGTTGTATGGATATACCTGTCTTTTCCTGTGTTATTGTTTCAAGTTCTTAGTTAAAAAAAAAAAAAAAAAAAAAAAAAAAAAAAAAAAAAAAAAAAAAAAAAAAAAACTAGCTTTTATGTAGGTTTGTTTGTTGTCCTTCTCTGATGGTTTTTAACTCACCTGATGTACCTTGTGTATGTCAAAGAGTTGGCTAGTCCAAAGGGTACAGCTTTGGTAAAGACACAACAAATCTGTTATAGCTGTAATGGTTTGCTCAAAATCATAGGGTCTGCAACCACCCATGCTTAACTGCTGAGGGTTGTATGGTCATCAATTCACCATGGTCTATTCCTCTTTGGAATCCAAGAATTGGCTAGCCCACATGTATATGGCATGTGGTAAAGGCAACTGAATCCATATTTGGTTCTCAATTCACCAATTCTAAGAATTGACTAGTCCTGAGCAAACGGCTACAGGTAAAGACAAGACAAATCCGTTTATATGGTTGCTGGTTTGCCAATAAATCAGATGGTTATCAATGTACCATAGTTTTCGAACTCAAACATGTGGCTACTCCAGTAGTAATGGCTATTGGTAAAGAGACATCAAACCCATTAATTTCAATGATTCACCTCTCACAGGAGTTAACACACCTGGAAGTGATGAGAATAGTATTGAACTTATATGTTTTGATGTACATGATGTCATTTGTTGCTGCAAAGATCTGGTATTTCACAGTTCAGTCATCATAGAGATGTTCTTCTTCTGACTCTTTGTTGCTGATCCTCAAGATACTGGCCATTCATAGCTCAAAAGTGTTTAAGATATGGGGAAAATCTTGCTTGGAAATTTTTTCGTAAAATGGTACAATCCTCAACAGCCTTATCGATCTATCAAGGAAACTGGAACTTAACCTAGTCAAATTCCAGTTTAGGGGAGGATTGTTGGGAATTAAGGTAAACTACTGATTCTGCCGAAGCATCTACCGAAGAGATTCTGCCGAAGAAGAATGGATTCTGCTGAAGTCCCACTTCAGCAGAAGTGTTAAAGCAGATATCGTGTTGCTGCTGAAAGTGTGAATCCACGTAGGAGAGATAAGCTCAGTATAGAGTAAAAGTTAGCGACGTATTAAAGATAGGTTGGCGCCGAATTATGTAGAGCTTACTCAGAATAAACAATATGATTAACAAAACAATATGATTAGTTGCATGCTTGTCTAGATGCATGCTTGGTCTATCTTAGTATTAGGAGCGTACATTGTCAACGCTCATTAGGGTTTCTTGCCTATATAAGAAACCATGATAGTTTGTAATAGATAAGTTTTTCTCAAGTCTTTCAAGTCTTGAAAACTATCCGAAACATAGAGTTTCGATAATCAAAAGATCCATAGAGGATCAAAGAGTTCTTAGTTATTATAACTTGTATTTATTTCCGCTACAAAATATGAGTTGTAGAGATCTTCTATTAGTTTGCTTGTGATTACATAGGCAACACTAACGATCTCCGAGTGCTTAAGATCTATCAAGGTCTGTCTGTATTCAACATATTCCTTTGAGAGCAGCTAATTTAGAGGTAAGCTTATCTACCTTCCTATTGGCACGAACCGTAATCTGAGTCTGATCTATAAGATCGGAAGCCTGCTGCTTGATGATGCGTCATTGCTCTCTACATCGATCCGAAAGACCCTCATTTATACCAACCAAACTAGTAAACTGGGAACTCAACTCACCACCATGAGTAAGCACCTGACATAGGAGCACACTAAATCGATCAGCCACCTCCTGGGGAGAAACTCCTGCCATTCGGAAATACTCTGCGGGTGTAGGCACGTTACTAACCATGGTCTTGCAAACTTGGGGATCCTTGAAGAGCTCCTTGTTCAAAAGTCCAAGGTTCATATGGCGAACAAAATCCAACTCTGCCTCTGTACACCCGCCAAATTGACTGCTAGAACCTTCATCCCTAGGACAAGACATATAATAGGGACAAGGATCAAGTGGGACCAACTCCCTCTCAAGTCTATCTCCATCAGTGCTACCCCTCACAGGCTTGTAGTAAACACCATCAATAAACAATGACTGATCAGATCCAGCATCCTCACTGTTGAAAACCAAGACCTTGATAGATCTTAAGCACTCGGAGATCGTTAGAGTTGCCTATGTAATCACAAGCAAACTAATAGAAGATCTCTACAACTCGTATAGTAGCGGAAAGTAAATACAAGATATATTAACTAAGAACTCTTTGATCCTCTATGGATCTTTTGATTATAGAAACTCTATGTTTCGAATGTTATACAAGACTTGAAATATTTGAGAAAAAATTATCTATTACAAACTATTATGGTTTCTTATATAGGCAAGAAACCCTCATAAGCGTTGACAATTTATGCTCCTAATACTAATATAGACTAAGCATGCATTTCGATAAGCATGCAACTAATCATTTTGTTTTGTTAATCATTTTGTTTATTCTGAGTAAGCTCTACATAATACGGCGCCAACCTATACATACAGCGCTGACTTTTACTCTAATCTGAGCTTATCTCTCCTACGTGGATTCACATCTTCAGCAGCAACACGATATCTGCTTTAACACTTCTGCTGAAGTGGTGCTTCAGCAGAATCCTTTCTTTTTCGGCAGAATCCATTCGGCAGATGCTTCGGCAGAATCAGTAGTTTACCTTAATTCCCAACAATCCTCCCCTAAACTGGAATTTGACTAGGTTAAGTTCCAGTTTTCTTGATAGATCGATAATGCTGTTGAGGATTGTACCATTTGACGAAAAATTTCCAAACAAGATCCTCTCCATATCTTGAACACTTCTGAGCTATGAAAGTCCAGGTTTTTGAGGATCAGCAGCAAAGATTCAGAAGAAGAACATCTCTATGATGACTGAATTGTGGTACACCAGATCTTTGCAGCAACATATGACATCATGTACATCAAAACATATAAGTTGAATACTATTCTCATCACTTCCAGGTGTGTTAACTCCTGTGAGAGGTGAATCATTGAAATTAATGGATTTGATGTCTCTTTACCAATAGCCATTACTACTGGAGTAGCCACATGTTTGAGTTCGAAAACTATGGTACATTGATAACCATCTGATTTATTGGAAAACCAGCAACCATATAAACGGATTTGACTTGTCTTTACCTGTAGCCGTTTGCTCAGGACTAGTCAATTCTTAGAATTGGTGAATTGAGAACCAAATATGGATTCAGTTGCCTTTACCACATGCCATATACATGTGGGCTAGTCAATTCTTGGATTCCAAAAAGGAATAGACCATGGTGAATTGATGACCATACAACCCTCAGCAGTTAAGCATGGGTGGTTGCAGACACTATGATTTTGAGCAAACCATTACAGCTATTAACAGATTTGTTGTGTCTTTACCAAAGCTGTACCCTTTGGACTAGCTAACTCTTTGACATACACAAGGTACATCAGGTGAGTTAAAGACCATCATAATTGGACAACAGACAAACCTGCATAAAAGTTAGTTAGTTTTTTTTTTTTTTTTTTTTTTTTTTTTTTTTTTTAACTAAATAAAAATAACACAAAACAAGGACAGGAATACAAAAACAAAAAGGCAACAAACAAAGTAATTCAGAGGGTACCAAGTGTCCTGATATGGAGGAGGATGAGGCCTATTGCAGTTGTTGAAGTTGAGTCTTGATGAATCCCACCAATGTTAAAGCAGACTGTCTTTCATTGCCCACTGGATCTGGAGGAATTTCCAATTTCTGACTCAACATCTTTTCCATAAGTCTTTTGGGCAAAGGATATTTTCTTTCAGAGAACATGTAGACAGTGATTCCACCCTTAGTCTCAAGCACATGCACACGAGGGAGAGGATAGAATCTCCAGGATTCAAGCTTCCACCGATGTGAGTTTTCCCAAATGGAAGATGCTTTGCTATTGGGAATGTGAGAGTTTAACAGGGCTTGAAGATCTCCTGGTAAAAACATTCCAGAACCTTGTGGTTCCTTGTTGCAGTAATAGGTGGTAATCTGAGTGAACAGAGAAAGTAAGTTTGCCCTGTCTACCAAGTGTAGAATCTCCTTTAGGAAGGTGAATTCCATTGGAGTGGAGTTCCTTCGATGAATGACATTCATCTCATTATCCTTTAATTTCCATTCTACCACCTCATCTGAATTTCCATCAGGAAAATCAGCAGCAGACCCTTCTATTATGAAAGTTGAGTCATCAGCTTCAAGATCCAAAGGAGATCTTTTGGCCATACTCTTCTTCCTCCTCCCAGGCTGATAGATTTCCCTAGAGGAAGCATTGTCATCTTGTGCATTTGTGGTAGGATTTGTAGAGGTAGAAGAAGACTTAGTTGGATCACGAAGTGCATTCATCCTGTGGAGCATCTGAATTGCCCGTTTTGTTTTTATTTCTGCAAGATCAGCTTCCTCAACTTTAGAATCTTCCAGTGTGACAACAGGTGACATAGATGAAGTGGGAGCTGATACATCAAGTGCTTCAGGAGAAATGGAATGTGGTTCAGCAGATGGACTCTTGGCAGTGGAAGAAGCAACTTCAGATGTTGCTTCAGCAGGAATGACTGGAGATGATTCCTTGGCTGGAGCATCATCAGACTTGAGTCTTTTGGCTTCTGGAGTAGCTTCATGCTCTGAAATCTTCATCAAGTTGGTAGATTGTGCTGAAGCTGATGATCTGTCCTTCATGATTTGGTTATATTTGCGATACAGGACATGATCAGGAAATGCCATGACTTGTTTCATAGTGAGGCCAGAGTTGTACATTGAGCATTGGTTCTTCACCACCCTTCTTATTTCAGCTTTAGAAGGAGGTTTGTCTTTGGCCTTCTGAGCTTTGATGGCCCTCTTTTGTGCGATTGCTTCTGCTTCCTTTGTCTTCCCTGAGCCATCATTCGCTCCACATAATTGTCACTGAGGAAATTTCCACCTAGTATACTTTGAGCCAGAGAAGGTCTTGAAATGACTTGCTGAGTGAGAATATCCCAGTGTTCAGCAGGCATCTGAACCCTTAGTTCATCTAGTTCTTTTCTTCTCTCAGGAGTTAAAGATGAAAATTCCTCTGTTTCAAGTTGTTTAGCCAATGCTGACCTTTCCTTTGACTTCTCAAACTCAGCCAATCTACTTGCTTGACCCAGTCTTTCCTCCTCACTCACCAGGTTAGGACCAAGCTCATCTTCAGTGATGACATTTTTCCCTTTATCATCAGGCTGCTTAACACACTCTTCTTCAGTTAGATCAACTATAGGAATCTCTGTTGCAGTACCTAGGTCAACATGTTGATGCAGATTATCAACTGGATTGGTCATAGTAGCAATGTCTGACAGATCTGCTGATGGAGAAAGGTCTGTTGGTTCTTGAACTGATGAAGATTGATTAGGATCTGAAGATACATCCTCCATCATCACATCAGCAGATGCATCCTTATCAAATCCAGGTTCCTTTGAAGCCTCAGAAGAAACCTTATGAGAATAAGATCTCTTCCTTCTTTTGTACAGGACAGGTTCCTTCTTCCTTGATGAAGTAGCAGCTACTGATGAAGGGTCATTGAGAGAAACATCAGCCAACATGTCCAGAGACTCAAAATGAGGACCTTCTTGTTCTTCATCAGAAGAAACCACAAGCTTCCTTTTGGAGCTCCCTTTGAGTTTGTCCTCTAAGTCCTTGACTTGATTCTGCAGATCTTCAATCTTACTTCCAAGAGAAGACTTGGGCTCTGCAAGTTCCTTTTTCAGACTAGTGACCTCAGCAGCATACCTGTTGACAAGAGCATAGACAGATGAGAGTGTAATGGGGTCCTCAGCTCCACCAGCAGATTGCTCTGTGGTAAGGGGAACTTCATTGGACCTTTCAGCAGAATCATGGTCATGCTCAGAGTGAGGAAGATCTTCATTGAGAGGATCCCTAACAGGACTTGGTGTGGGTAGTCTATTAATATCAGAGTCATCTTGAGTAACTAGTGTGGGTGTTGGACTGGGACAAGGTGGTTGGTCTTGAGCAACATCAGTTGCTTCAACAGTAGATGAGGGGCCTTCATCAATGTTAACTAATGGATTACCATCAGTGGCAACAGGTGAGGAAGGAGGATTATGAGCCATAATCTCCTCATCAGCATCCTCATTACCTTGTGGCAACATGGCTTCTAGCAAGGGATGATGTTCCCCCTGAAAGTGAGTTCTCATGGTGGCAAACAATTTAGCAGTCAAAGAACCTATAGGATAAAAAGCTTGGGCTTGGGTAGAGGTGTCTAATATAATTTGTAAAAACCTTGGGTACATTAAAAATTTTCCCTTTGTCTTTTGAATATTTTCAACCATGTTTTCGAAAATATACTTAGAAAAATTTAAAGTTACCCCTTGAGAAAGACACACAATACCATATCCCAGTTTGGTAGAGAACTGATCCCATCCTCCAGTCTTGTTGCTCATGCATTGAAGCAACGTGTGAACCAAGCACCTCCACTTCGGGCAAAGTTCCTTCTTCAACCACATATCAGTCCTTGTACCACGATAGCCAATAGCTCTTAGCCCAGTAAGCACATTTTCTTGACTAGAATGAAATGCTCCATCAACATCTTCCAAGTGAAGCTTCCTCCTAATTAGGTCCTCTGTAACTATGTACTCTATTTCATCAATCACAGCCCTAATCTCAGTTTCACTCCTCTTCTCAGCAGATGCCCAAAATTGAGTGATCAGAGATTCATATATCTCATTAGGAGTATGAGTTAGAGCATAACAAATCTTGGACCTTTTCAGGAATTCCACCATTGGTTCAAACAGTTCATATCCCTTGCCGTTTCCCAGAAATGCAACTTTGTTGTGATCATGTTTAAATTCAAGAGCCATGAGGGATATGAGTGTTTAAGGTTATGATTATTGAAGTGGTGAGAGTTTGTGAGAGCGAAATGAGAGGGAATATGTTTGTACTGAAGAGAGTGATGGTGGATTTGATAGTTTTTGCCCAAATTATAGTCAAAGAAAAATTGACCGTTTGGTTGACTATTGCTGACGTGTATTGTATCTTTGACCCAACCCAAAACAACCCTTCAGTAGGAACACATGATCAATCTGCTGAAGTTATACCTTCAGCAGAATGCATCAAAGATACGAAATAGCTTCTGTAAGTTTCTAGAATTACTGTGCCACCCACTTGCATTAAACTCATTGAACCTCGAACCCGTCTATAAAATGATCCCAATGTAACTCATCTTATCATCAAGATCCCCAAATAATTACCACAAACCCTAGAAGTAAAATAAAACCAATCAACAAAATTGCACTATGACTATCAAACCTGAGATCATAGATCTCACTTCCTCATCTTCATCATCCTCTTCATCATCATCAAGTGGTGAATTAAACCCATGGTTCCATTACTTTCCTCAACCCTACCCACGACCAAATAAATCACCCTTTCTTTCTTCTTCAGAAGATGACAGTGTAGTGAATCCAAGTGAATCTGCTGATGATTCTGATGATTCCTATAAGGAGGGAACATCTTACTCCCAACCTCCAGCACCTCGGTCTCAACAAAGACCTCGTGCCAGGAATCCGCCACTCCCCAAAGATAGAGAGGTGGTTCTTGGTCTCACTGCGCCATCTTTTGGTGCATGAACACACATCGTATAGAAGAAGGGCTTAAGGAGGGTGGATCGATTGCATTTTGGTTGAAATGAATAGATGAAGCACAAAGGACACGTTAGTTCTCTACGTCATCCTGCGTGGTCATCGTCATCATCAATCGTTTGCATCAATCCATCCTCCCATTTTGGTCCTTAGCATCTTCGTCGTCCTGGTCATGCATATCCAACCAGCCAGTTAGACTGAATGGGTGGTTAAGCAAGACCTACGAAAGCAAAGCCAGCATTTAACGCATATCCAGCATTCCATTAGATTTCGGAATGAAAGATATACACTAGATTAGGCTTAGCTTTGTACAGCTCGTATCTTGAAGATGCATAGTAGTAGGTTGACTTTATGTAAGCTGTAAGCTGTAAACTGTTTCTTGAATGAATGAATGAACAATTTGACTTCAATTTCTGTTCTTCAATATTATAACTTCAGTGGAATCAAATTGTATGCTTCAGTACTTTTGCTTTCAGAAGAAACAAGCAACACTCTTATAGCTATCTTGACCATGTACCATTGAGTCACACTTTGATGAATTTGAACTTGATCATGAAATGGACAAACTGCAATCCGGATAACTGCAAAACAGACACAAAAATATACAAGAACAACACAAAAACAAGCTAACAAAAAATTAGACAGTTAGTGTTAGAAAAGAATAATGAATAACAGAGGCAAAAATGCAAAATAGAAAAACTTAAAAAAAGATAAAATCTATTAAATAAACGCTATCACTATTGTCAAAATGATGTTTTTACAAACTGATAGAAGTAAATTTAGAAAAACTGTTTATTGAACAAAATATGCAGAGTTTGTACAAAATCCTCCCCTGAGGCATATGCCTCCTCTGAGGCCTATGCCTCCCCTCAAACTATGCAGTCAAGGGTTTAACATTCCAATATTGACCACGAGGTGTTGAAACCTTGGTCAATCAAACGCTTTTGTTAATAGGTCTGCCACATTATCATCAGTATGGATTTTAGCCACTTTTATCAAATGTTTTTCATATGCATCTCTTATAAAGTGGTGCCTGATTTCAATGTGTTTTGTTCGACTGTGAAAAACTGGATTTTTGACTATGCAGATGGTACTTTGATTATCTATATGTATTGTAGTGTTCATGAAGTTGTACCCATAGTCCAGCAATTGGTTCTGAATCCAAAGGACTTGTCCACAGCAATTTGCAGCAGCAACGTACTCTGCTTCAGTAGTTGAGGCAGCCACAATGGTTTCTTTCTTGCATTGCCAAGAAATCAACCTTTTGCCAAGAAATTGGCAGCCTCCAGTTGTGGATCTTCTATCCAGATTTGCACCAGCATAATCACTGTCACTATATGCTTCCAACTTGAAAGGAGACTCTTTTGGGTACCAAAGGCCTAAAAGAGGTTGGCCTTTGAGGTACTTAAAGATCTTCTTGACAGCATTTAGATTGGAAGTAAGTGGAGTGACTTGATGTCGAGAACAAACACTCACAGAAAATGTAATATCAGGCCTTGAAGCTGTCAGATACATCAATGAACCAATCATGGACCTGTACAGATGAACATTCACAGGTAGATCTGGTTCATTATTTGCTTTAGTCTTTGGAGCTTCATAAGGTGTTGTGGCAGTCCTAACACCTTCCATACCAAACTTCTTTAAAATGTCTCTCACATATTTATCTTGACAGATAAAAATGCCATCTTGTTTCTGCTGAACTTGGAGACCCAAGAAGAAAGTAAGTTCACCCATAGTACTCATTTGAAATTCACCCTTCATCAGTTCCTCAAATTCCCTGCACCAGGCTTCGTTTGTGGAGCCAAAAATAATGTCGTCCACATAAACTTGCACAAGAATGATGTCTGAGTAATTCTTCTTTAGGAACAGAGTTTTGTCAATAGCACCTCGCCTATAGCCATGCTTCAGCAGGAATGATGAGAGCCGAGCATACCAAGCTCTAGGTGCCTGATGTAAGCCATAAAGAGCTTTAACAACCTTGTAAACATGATTTGGGTGATCAGGGTCTTCAAACCCCTTTGGTTGAGTGACATAAACCTCCTCTTCAATCTCACCATACCGAAAAGCGCCTTTGACATCCATCTGATATACCATGAAACCCATGTAAGAAGCATATGCCAAGAAAATGCGAATAGCTTCTACTCTGCCAACAGGGGCAAATACTTCATCATAATCAATTCCTTCCTCTTGTCTGAAACCTTGAGCCACTAATCTTGCTTTGTTTTTGATCACCACTCCCTGAGCATCTCTCTTATTCTTCAAAATCCACTTTGTCCCAATGGCATATTTGCCATCAGGTAGTGGTACCAAGATCCAAACCTGCTGATTGTGAAATTGTTGCATCTCTTCTTGCATTGCTTCTAGCCAACTTGAATCATTAAGAGCTTGAGATACACTGGTTGGTTCCACTTGAGAGAGAAAACAAGCAAACAGACAATGTTTGAAGTCTGTGTGATTGTCTCTTTGCTGGTTGGAGACATAAGAGAGAAATGCAATCTGCCCAAATTGAGGACTTGTGATAGCCCTTCTAGTTCGAACAGGTGCCAGAAGATCACCTATGATGTTGGATTGAGGATGAGCAATGTTGATCCTCTGAGTAGCAGTGGGGCTTACTTCAATGGATGAATCAAGATTGGTGATTGTTGGTTCAAATTCAGCATCATAAGAGGGTGAGGTGAAAATGCCAGCTTTGGGTTGATGATTTCCAAGATCGGAGGGTTTTGGAAAGCGTGTATGAGGTTCTCCAAAGGCTGAAGACACTTGAGAAGGAGCATGAGAAGAAACAGCATAGCCTTCAGCAGATTTGTGGAGTATAGGTGTGACAGAGTCAACTTCAGCAGACACTTGGTTTCTGCTGACTCCTTCATTATCTACCCCTCCATTTAGTTTCTCTGCTTCAAGCTTAGCAGCAAATTCTTGTGTCTGAAGCCTAGCAAGGTCCTCAGCATAATGGGATTCATCTTCATCACTTGGATCAGCAGTATCCTTGGAGGTGGTACCTGCAATATTATTAGGGGAGAAAGAAGGCACAAGAATAGGTTGCTCATCATCTTCAAACTCATTTCCTGAGTCATCATCAAAGGGACCTGCATTGTTAGTGGGAGAAGTTTGAGGGCCTGCATTTTGGTTAGCCAAGTGTCTAGTGTAACCCAAGGAATCAGTTAAGTAGTCAAGATCAAAGGACCATGTATGACCCTATCCTTGAACATTATGCTTATCTTCCAGAAATCTCAGGTTCAGCGTCTCCTCTATCTTCTTGGCTTGCAAATTGTACACCCTGTAGGCCTTACTATGAGCTGAATAACCCACAATATAGCCATCATCTGCCTTCTCATCAAACTTTCCCAATGGATCACTGGTGTTCAGAATGGTCACTTGACAACCAAAAGGTTTTAGGTAGTCAATGACAGGAACCTTCCCAAAGAGAAGTTCATAAGGTGTTTTAAGTTGAGGTCTTGTAATGGAGACCCTATTTAGCATATAGCACGCTGTGCCAACAGCTTCAGTCCAGAACATAGTGGGTAGTTTAGAGTCTGCAAGCATTGATCTTGCAGCCTCTATTAAGGTCCTATTCTTTCTTTCAGCCACCCCATTTTGTTGTGGGGTTCTTGGATTACTATAGTCCCTTTTTATACCTTTTGACCCACAGAGTTCTATTAGAATTGCATTTTTGAACTCTGTCCCATTATCACACCGAATACCCTTGACCTTTTTGTTCAACTGATTTTCAACGAGAGTGATGAATTCAGTCAACACTTGAGAGGTTTCATCTTTGGTTCTGAGAAAGAACACCCAACAAAATCTGCTATAGCCATCAGTGATCACCAAACAGAAGAACTTATGATCAATGCTTCTGACTTGAGTTGGACCAAACAGATCCATGTGAAGCAACTGAAGAGGTTCAGTAATGATGCTCATAGCATTGATAGCTTTGTAAGAAGCTCTGTGTTGTTTACCTTTGTTGCAAGCGACACAATTATGATCATTTGTGAATACTTTGGTGGGAAGACCTTCAACAAGACCCATTTTAGAAAGTTTGTTAATGGTTTTGAAATTCACATGTGCCATCCTCCTATGCCATTTAGTGGACTCATCAAGAGATGCTTTAGCCACCAAACAAGTGAGGTCACCACCTGGTTGCACTTCATTAAGGTTGAATGTGTATAAATTGTGAGTACGAGGAACCTTCAGCATAATTGAAGTTTCTTCTGGGAGTTTGAAGTCTTTAAACAGCACAAGACATTCATTCTCAGTGAAAAGAACTTTGTTCTTAGTGTCACAGATTTGTGAAACAGAGAACAGGTTGAAATGCTGAAGTTCCTTAACAAAGTACACATTTTCAAAATCCAGATGAGGTGTCTTTATAGTCCCTGTCCCCGTGATACTCCCATCACTTCCTCCAAAAGTTACATTGCCTCCTCCTTCTATAGGAACAAAGTTGTGCATCATATCCCTGTTCCCAGACATGCTTCTGGAACAAACACTATCAACAATACCAATATTCTTATGCTTAAGGGGATGATCCTACAAACAACAACAAAATATATACAAATGGTTAGAATACGATTGAGGTTCAAGTCATTACTGACTTGAACCTGCCTTGCGGATCACAGGTTTAGGGCATGAAGATTTAGAGGATCCACCATTGTTCTTGGTCCTCCATTGATGATTGGGTCCCTTGTTAGTCCAAGAACAACCTGCTGAGGGCTTCACAGCAGTGTTCCCATATCCCATCCCAGCATACATAGAGTCAACATATGTAGGCCAATAACCATGTTTAAAGTATGAGCTAGTTGGTTGCACATAAGGTCTGGTAACTGAATCTCTCCAATGAGAGTCAGTATTAGCTGCTTGAGGGACATAAGGTGGAATATTAGCAACATTGGTCCACCTAGATCTTTGGTTCTGGTGAGTAGCACATGCACCCAATCTTTGCTCATGAAAATCACAATCCTTAATTAAATGACATTTACTTCCACATACAAAACATGTCTTCTTCTTGGAAGATTTATTTAAATGGGGAGATGTTCGATTACATGAAGAAGTACTTAAATTGGAAACATTTAAGGAATTGTTTTTAACAGACTGATTATTTAAAGATTTAAAAGATAAGTCTTCAGAGGGAACTGTCTTGGAAGTTGATTCCTCAGCAGCTTCCTTAGAAGGCTTGCAAGTAGACTGGGGTGCATGCTGGGGTGTAGATTCAGGCTTGGGAAGGTCAGACTTCTCATTTGAATCACAGCTTTCATAGGAAGGAGACCCTTGATCCGATGAATTGTCACTGTCAGAGCAAGAGACAAAGTCATTAGATGAGGAATCAGGGTCAGGCAAGTCTTTTGACTTTCTGCCATATAGATGATGTGATCCATCAAAGTCAACAGTGATGGATAGGTCAATGGGCATGAATTCACCTCTTATAGGTCCAGGGACAGAATGCATATCACCTTCCTGAACATAACTAGCTAGGCCAGCTGGGGTAGATTTACGCCCATCATACTTAGCTTCTGGACCTACATAATTTTGAAAACCTAAACCTATAGGATGTGTCTGAGATTGACTAGAATAGATAATTCTATTTAAGCTTTTACTAGACATTTGCCATTCATTATTCCTAGCAATTTCCTCAGCTAGTTTTGCCTTAAGCTCTAGGTTCTCAGACACAGCTTCATCCTTTGCTTTCTCAGACAGTTTCAAGTAATTATTTGCAACTTCTAGATGAAACTGTAAAACTTTTATCTTTTCTTCATAAGCTATTTGATTCTTTTGAAACCATACTTTTTGTCTTTCAACAGTTTTTAATGCTAGTTTATGGGCTTCATTATCAACATAGCATTCATCAAACTTAGGTTTCATAGCATCAAATTCTTCTTTAAGTTCATTGTATCTTAGACTACAACCAAATATACAGTTGTGTACCTGAGATAGTCCCATCAAGGCAAACTGATCATGCCTTTCATCCAAAGTACACCTTGCAAGCAATCCAAGCTTATCAGTATCATGCGCTTCCTCATTGACAGGTTCATGTGTAGTCCAGTTGACCTGTTCATCCATGGTGAGGAGAGCTGCTGAAGCTCCAGCTTCCTGCTGTTTCTGCTGATATGAGAGGTATTTAGCTCCATCTCCACTTTTCTTGTCTTTGCATTCTCGTGAGAAATGCCCCATATGATGGCAAGTGAAACACTTGACTTTTCTTCTATCAAAGCGAGCTGGTTCCTTTCCCTTGAAAGCAAACTTCCTCCCAGACTTTTCTTCAAACCTTTTGATGTCTACTGACAGCAATGCCACCTGCATTTTCAGTTTCATTTCCTCCATTTCAAGAGGGTCCAACTGATCAAAGTCTTCATATGCAAGATACTGCTGAGTATCATAATCAGCAACAAACGAGTGAAGAACATCCTCCATCACACTACTAGTCCGAGTTTGAGAACATGGTGGAGTGGGACGAGGGTTACGTGGTGGAGTGGGAGTGCAAGATGATGGAAAGTAGTTGGAACTTGAAGTAGGTACCATTGTGTTGGAGTGAGATGTTCCAACAAAAGCTGCATGTCCAGAAGAAGTTGTACGGTAGGGAGTCCTAACATCTGGTTCAAGAGTTCTGAGTCTGTTGTATAGCTCATCAAAGGTGAGCATGTCCAACCCTCCTTTAGCCTTGAGTGCTATACTAACATGCAACCATGATGGCGGCAAGGACCGCAAGAACTTTGAGTTGCAATCTTCATTATCTGGTTTAGCATTCAGTTGGTTCAGCTGACTCAAGATCCTATGGAACCTGTCGTATCCCTTGTGGATACCTTCTTCTTCTGATATATTGAAGTCCTGAAACTGTTGTCTTAGCATGGACTTCCTCATTCTCTTTGATTCTTCATTTCCACCGAACCTTGCTTTGAGAGCCATCCATATGTCTTTTGCATCATCCATATGGTGAAAATCACACAGATGATCTTCTAGAATGGCTTGTAGCAGAATAGTTTTCACTTTATGCTCTCTCTGCATGGCCAGCACTTCTTCAGCAGTTTTAGGAGGAGCCATGATAAACTTCCCATCCCTGTCTGGAATCATTTTCTTGAGACTGTTCCCTTTCTTTACTACCTCCCACAGATTCCAATCAATATTGGAAATCCAATTTTCCATCTTCATAGTCCAAAGGTCATACTCTTCCCTTTTCAAATAAGGAAATTTACCATTGCTGTTTGTGAGACTGAGCTGTTGCATGGAAGTGGTGTTGGTGTTGTTTGTGTTGGTGACTTCATTTTCATTATCGGATCCAGGCATGGTGAATGAAAGTTTGATTGAATGGGGGTGAGAATGGTTCTTAGTATCGTAGAGACTTTCCCGAGGCTCTGATACCACTTGTTGAAAACCAAGACCTTGATAGATCTTAAGCACTCGGAGATCGTTAGAGTTGCCTATGTAATCACAAGCAAACTAATAGAAGATCTCTACAACTCGTATAGTAGCGGAAAGTAAATACAAGATATATTAACTAAGAACTCTTTGATCCTCTACGGATCTTTTGATTATAGAAACTCTATGTTTCGAATGTTATACAAGACTTGAAATATTTGAGAAAAACTTATCTATTACAAACTATTATGGTTTCTTATATAGGCAAGAAACCCTCATAAGCGTTGAAAATTTACGCTCCTAATACTAATATAGACTAAGCATGCATTTCGACAAGCATGCAACTAATCATTTTGTTTTGTTAATCATTTTGTTTATTCTGAGTAAGCTCTACATAATACGGCGCCAACCTATACATACAGCGCTGACTTTTACTCTAATCTGAGCTTATCTCTCCTACGTGGATTCACATCTTCAGCAGCAACACGATATCTGCTTTAACACTTCTGCTGAAGTGGTGCTTCAGCAGAATCCTTTCTTCTTCGGCAGAATCCATTCGGCAGATGCTTCGGCAGAATCAGTAGTTTACCTTAATTCCCAACACTCACTTTCATTCGCACTCCCATAAGAACCCTGATGCGTGTCACCCTCAACATCATGATCATGCATATCCTCATCAGTAGCAAGATCATGCATGTCTCCATCAGTAGCGGGAATGTATCCATTTGCAGCATGACCATGAAGGTCCTCCTCAGTGGATGCATGGACAAGTGTGGTAGTACCTGCACAAAGAGTGACAAAAGGAAAAATAAAAACCTAAAAAGTACGAAAATCTAGTAAGGTAGTATAGGAAAAAGAGCTTACCATGAGCTCCTCTAGATCCTGATCTAGTGGTCTCCCTCAAGGTCACTGAGGACTCAGCATGAGGAGCATCAGAAACCTCCTTATATAGAAGAATAATAGGAGGGTTGATCACGTCTAGTCCGGTTCGTGAGTCAAAAGTTCGAAAATGTATAACGTTTAGGAACTCACCTTTGGTGGCTCCCTCGGGAAGCTCAGAGTGATTCGCAGCTGTTCGTACACTTGACCCTACTTCGGAGTTCTTCTTGACCACCTTCTTCTTCCTGGTTGCATCGGTAGACACTTCCGGCCGAGTAGAGGCTTTTCGCTTGGCCGCGATCTTAGCCTTTGCAACCACTCCAGGGTCAGCTCGGGTAGCAATAGTATCCTCCACAGTAGGTCTAGGAATAGCAGTTACCACTGGTGGAGGTTGAGTAGTCCTATCAACAATTCGATGTCGTATGGAAGTATTTAAACCATGCGGCTCCTCCCTCACTTCGCTTCCATCCAACGAAGGCATAACCAAAAAGTCATGAATAGTCATACCTGCAAAAGTAACTTCTATTAGAGAGGTTGCAAAAAATATAGTAAAGAGATCAAGATACTTAGAAAAATAGGACCCCTACCAGTACCATCGTGGCGCCTCAACACGGGATCACACGTCGGGTTAAGCCACACCCTACTAAGTCCGGACAAGACCAACACCCCCTCAGGAATATCACGAAGCCTTACAATTTTAGCTTTTAATAAGTCAACTTCACCCTGACTATAACCCAAAGTAGGAACATCATCCGCAACACATGAGTCTGGATGTGTCCAGGGCATGTACTCTGGAATAGCCCTCCTATCTATCAAGAAAAACTTATGTTTCCAACCCTTTAGCCCAGTCTTAGGGTCTTCCATACATACATGTGTAGGCGCTCTACGTTTAGAAAATGAGAACCAATCTCCAGCTTTGGACAGTGTTTGAAATACCCGAAACAAAGTAACTGTCGGCTCAATGTGCAAAGAGCGGCATATGATCGCAAAAGTCATCACCTTGCTTAATCCTAAAGGAACTATTTGGGAGATATGAACCTTAAAGTACTTAATCACAACTAGAAGGAAGGAGGAAAATGGGATCCTAACACTCGAGGAATCAAATAACCTAGTATATATACCTATGGCATCAGCTGGAAGGTTCATCATTCAAAAATCTGGGTCGGGCAAACAGGGATTCAACTCTAAAGGAATGTCATATGTGAGAATCATATCTCTAAGATCATCATACTCTAATTCAGAGGTAATAGTACCCATATCTCTCTTATTAGCCATGAGAGGTAAGGTGAGGTATGACGTATACCTCAAAAAGTTACGATATTCGGATGATGTAGATAAAGTAACCTCTGATCGAGTAACACCTTCTCCATTTGAAATCCCATCCGGACGACACACTCTTCCAAAAGAAATCTCCGGTCGAAAGCCTGTGATGATTCTGCACAAATATGCAGGTACAAAAGTCAAAAACCAAGCTTTCTTACGATAGGCTAACGTTAAAAGTTGTTTTGTTAGATTGCCATATGAAAAGAAATATATCTTATGGTTTGAAATATCCATAAAAAAAAAAAAAAAAAAAAAAAAAAAAAAAAAAAAAACTGTGAATATGAGTCACCTCATGTGCAACATAGTTTTCCCTAGGGGTGGCAATTTCTGACCCAACACGAAACTCGACCTGAAATCGACACGAAAATTAACAGGTTCGGGTTGTGCTAAATAGATTTCGGGTCAGGTTTGGGTCGACCTATCTAACCCGTTTATTAAACAGGTCAGGTTCGGGTTGGGAATAAAATAAGCAGGTCTACCCGCCAACCCGTTTAAGATTTTTTTTCATAAACTCAAAATTATTTATATTTTATTATTCGGGTTAAATGTGCTAAACGGGTCGACCCGACAACCTATTTAACTCATGTAATGTGACAACTTTTGTATATAAAAAGGGTTAAATGGGTCAACCCAAAACCCGTTGAACTAATTCAACCCGTTTAACATATTCAACTCGTGTAACCTATTTTAGCCGCCAACCAAAGTATATATATGGGTTAAATGGGTTAGGTTCGGGTTATATCTAAACAGGTTAGGGTTGACATAGCTGACCCGATGATTTAAATAGGGCAGGTTTGGGTTGGGATTTTCTGACCCGCCAACCTGAAAACCCAAACCCGCCAACCCGAACCCGACCCGAATTGCCACCCCTAGTTTTCCCCTATCCATTCAAACTTGAAACATATCCAAAAACTATAATACATTTTTAAGCAAATAATTCTACTCGATTAAAATTGTCACATTGAGCATAACTAAAAAAGCAAATGGCCTTACGCGATCACAATCAAAATTATATGATGAAAGTCAAGCCTCATTTGCATGAAGTCAAATTATTTTGTTATTATGTCTTTAGATATTGTAGTGGCTCTATCCAAGTAGAGTAAATTTTGAAATTCCTTGGCTTGTTATGCTTCTCCTTTTTATAAACTGAGGGCCTTAACAAGAAAAGAAAAAAAAATGCGCATAGCATAAAAATGGTGGTTGATAAAATAGCATAAAATGTGGGTCTCACCAATTAACAAGCACAGGTTGTCACTTCTAGTTAAATAGCATAAAAATATCATATTTGGGTTTCACCAATTTAGGTACAACCTTTATTAATACATCATTCTCTTTAATTAAATAACATGAATAAACTATCATATAAAAGCTCTTGTATGGTTTTTAACATTTTGGATGAAACGAATGGTCAAACAGATGTTTTATGTTCATAGGGTGGGTCAAGAATCTATTCGAATAAAAAAAAGAAAGAAAACCTCCAACTATACTTCTATTCGTTAACGCTTTGGTAAATTTTTTTAACATAAAGGCAAGTATACTAGATGAGGAAGTTGATTTTGGTAAGATATTTTTTCCCTTGTCGTAAAGAAACTTACATCAGTTGGATGTTGATAGAACACCTCCGATGGAGAACTTCCTTGAATACCTCCGATGGAGGTATCCCTTAGGTTACCTCCGATGGAACCTCCGATTGAGACCCTGAGACTCTTCCGATGGAGACCTCGAATCAAGGTCTTGGATGACCTCCGCTGGAGACACTACAAATACCTCCGATGGAGATCTCCTCGACCACACCCAAACACCGAACCAAGTATATCCAAACTCCGATCGAGCACTACACACCTTAGATCGAGGTTAAAAATTTGCCTCTGAGCGAAACACTTGGTTAAAATAAACAAACCCTCTCCGATCGAAACCCGTACAAACAAATCCTCTCCGATCGAAACTCCTACAAACAAACCCACCGGTTCAAATCCCTTGTCGTATAAAAGACCTCTGGATAAAACCTCCTCCGAACGAAACCTGTGGTCTCCCTCCGAGTGAAATCTTGGGACAGACAATATAAAAAAGAGGAGAAAAAGTAAAGTGTTGGTACTATACTATATAGGATGTTGGGGAAAAGGGAAACACTAGTTAAAAGTAATATTTATAGGATTTTGGAGAGAAAATGTAAAGCGTGATTATGTTATAGAGCTTATGGGCCTTTGATTGTAATTGGCCAGGTAAACATACTCTAAATGAAACCCCAATGGGCCTGGTAAATACATTCCAGATGAAGCCAAACATCGGTCTATTAACGAAAGTCCAAAAGAGCCCTATGAGGGAATAGGTTAAATGTTTTGTGTAAATGAGAAGGAAGTAACTATGCTACTATGTCAAGAACAAGGCCGACAAAGCTTACATGACATGGGCCCGACAAGCCCATGACATACTCGTTCCTTGGCCTAAGTACCATATCAGTTAAGCCAAGAAAATGATGCATCAAAAACAATGAGACTCTTATATATGTTTATTTTTTACTTTTTATTTTTTGCACAATTTTGAGGCGATAGAAATAACTGGAAAATATATATGTGCACTCCTGAGAAAAGCATTATCAACTTCTGAGTGATTAACCCGAGTGACCAGACAAACTTTTTCTTTCGAGTCTAGTACAACTCTTTGTCAATACATTGATACTAGACTGGGGGGACATGATGAGGTATGATCTCCTCCGGATACTTTGGAGGAGATAATCACAATTAGTATTTAATATCTTCAAGACAAAGCTACTCTACAAGGGAGTAGTATCTGCCCAAAAAGTATAGCTATGGCGCAGTGGCTCCTCAGGAAGTATAGTGACGGAGCAGTGCCTGCTCAGGAAGCATAGTGACGGAACAGGCCATGCATCGGAGCTAGTACACTAACAGCTGACATACATAGTACGATGATGTACGAATAGCACAGACGGTTGGTCCACAACTAGCATGGAGACAACCTTGACCTCGAAGACCAAGTCTGGTGCTTATCAGCGCTGTATGTGCTGCACCTAGAAGACAAATTAGCTTCCATAAAGGGTTTTGTCATGGAGCTAATCACAGGTAGTATAAAAGGAACTGTTCACACACATGAACAAGGGGCTCACAGACACACACTTCGATACAGACTTCTCTCCTTCTTTACCCTACTTTATTTACCACATATACCAAGTACTTACTCTCACGCCGGAGCTTGGTCTAGGACTAAAAACCCGGGGCGAGCTAATGGTGTCTCTGTTATTCTAGCCTACAAGAAGAAGGAGTTGCCGCGGAATCTCCTGAAGCTTAGGGTTGAAGATCATCTACGAATATTTGCTCAAACAGTTGTCCTATGACATTTTCTAAATGATGACTTTTGGATTCTTTGATGTTTATAATTTCTTTATTTAATGGTTCATCTTCCTTGTCATTTTCAATTATTTTTTGACTTTCTACAAGTTGACTTTCAACTAAGTCATCATCTACCAAAGGTGATGTCTTAGAAGGAGGTGGACTTTCGTCGAATGTGATGTTCAACGATTCCTCGATTCTCATTGTTTCTTTGTTTAAAACTATTTAAGCTTTACTAGTTTGTGAGTAACCAAGAAATACACCTTCATAAGACTTTTGGTCAAATTTGGTGAGATAATCTTTGGTATTAAGTATGAAACATTTACACCTAAACACTCTAAAATATCCTAAAGTCGGCTTTTTGCCTTTATATAATTCATATGGTGTTTTGTTCAAGAAATGACGTATTAAAACTCTATTTAAAATGTATGTAGAAGTATCAACGGCGTTGCAGCAAAACGTTTGATGTATGTTTTGTTCATTAAGCATTGTTCTACTCATTTCTTAAATGGTTCTATTTTTACATTCTACAACTCCATTAGATTGAGGTGTTCGAGGAGCCGAGAAGTTATGTGTTATACCATTTATATCACAAAAGTTTCCAAATTGTGTTTCATTATCGAACTCGTGACCATGATCCATTCGGATCGACACAATGTTAACACCTAGTTGATTTTGAATTTTCTTGCTAAGTATTTCAAATTTATCAAAAGCTTCATTTTTAGTTTTCAAAAATAATGTCAAAGTGAACCTTGAGTAATCATCTACTATGACCAAAGTGTATAAGTTGCCTCCATAACTTCTTATAGCTGATGGACCAAACAAGTGCATATGCAAAAGATCTAGACACTTAGATGTGGATACCATGTTTTTAGCCTTATGGCTACTATGAGTTTGTTTACCAATTTTGCAAGCGTCGCAAAAATGTTGGTCATATTTTAGTTTTGGTAAATTTCTAACAAGCTCTTTTGAGGATAGGTTTTGGATAAGTCTCATATTAGCGTGGCCTAATCGTCTATGCCACAGAGTAGAGTTTTCATCTAAGGTTTTTAGGTAAAGTTTTTCATTAGATGGTTTTATCTATTTTCATGACGTATATGTTATTTTTCCTAACTTCTTTAGTGTTGGAATCACTCCTAAACAGTATTTCAAGTATTTATATTTCATATGTAATAGGTAGCTTTATTATGGCCTTTATGTTTGTTTAAGGTCCAGCTTATGTAGAAGGCCCATAAGCTGAGGCCCAAGCCCAATAAGGAATAGGGAAGGAGAGGGAGTGTTGCCCTAGCTCCTTGCCTATAAATACATTGTAATAACCTTCATTTGAAGGTTGGTTGTTCAAGTTATTCTCTTTCACTACACTCTACGCATAACCGGTCAAGTATACTTGTGTGTGTGTTTGGCTTACTTGTTCAATCGCCTTATCTCTTCTCTTATAAGCTTGTGTTGTAAAACTAGTGACCTAACAGTGGTATCAATCGCCAAATAGTTGGGTGTACTCGTTTTTTTTTGAAGTTTTGGTTTTGGGTCTTACGCGTAAAGATAACACAATCTTTGGTACGCTTAAAAACTAATTTTTTACACTATTGAATCCAAGATTCTTGTACTTTCAACGTTATTAGGTGTTAAACTATTGGTTTTTGGCAGAAAGTTTGGAACTTTACGTGTTTTTCCTTGTTTTTAACCTTGTTTTTGTACGCAAGTGTTATCCTACGCGTAACTGTTTTAAGTGCTTTGGATCATCAAGTTTCACACTTTTGTGTTATTTTGGTGTTATTGAAGCTATTTCAACACACAAAAACTGGTTTAGAAACACATTTGGATAGAATCACAGTTACGAGTAATCTTACGCGTAACAAAACCCTAAAATTACGCGTAAGACTTTCCTTGGTTTGATCTTCAATTTTCTGGTTTATTCCGTGTTTTCTTACTTGGATAAGTCTGAAAATACGTCGACTTTGGATATCTTTTGCACTGTGAAGTGTAAAAGATCACTTGGGATAAAACCCTAATCTTACGCTTAAGCATAAGCTTACGCGTAGAAAATATTACGCTTAAGATTCATCTTACGCGTAGACTTAGTCCTACGCATAAGGTAATCCTACGCCTAACTTTCTACGCCTAACTTACTGTTTACGCATAACATTAGTCTTTTTTCCTGCTTACGCGTAAGCTAAATCCTACGCGTAACTATTCTTGTTACGCGTAACTTTTGGTGTTTTTACGCATACGTGCTACTTGGTTCTTGTCATTTCTACGCCTAAGGATACTTCATCAACAAAGGTTCATTCGACTACAAAGATCCATTATTACTACACAAGTTTATCATCATGTCTCAACCACCATACTCTAACTACTTCCCTCACACTTATAATCATCAACAACAACAACAATTAACTCCACAACATCAACAATGGAATCAACAACAAGCCATTTATCAACAACAATTTAATCAGCAACACACTCCACAAATTGGTGCAATTCCACAACCACAAATGGTTCAACCACCACCAAGTCTTCAAACTCTACCCTACACAAACGATTTCAATCAACATCCATCATGAAGCACTATGAAGGAACCCACTTGGTTTGCAAAGATGTGTGAAGCTTTAAGCAGCCAACAATCAATTCATGAAGCTGGATCACTTGATAGACCTCCAATGCTCACTCCAGGAAACTACGATCAATGGGTGATAAGGTTCTTTAGGTTCTGTGATCTGAAGAAACCACATGGAAAGTTCTTAAAGAAGGTTATCTTGGAAGGTCCATTTGAGATGCCTACTGTCATTGTACCCGGAGATCCAAACGCAGTTCCACCAAGAGATGAACAAACCAACATTGCTACTGTTGCAGATTTAAATCCTACAGAACTTCTACACTATGAAGCTGATGAACTTGCAATGGAATACATCCTTTTAGGATTACCAAACCCAATTCTTCGTAGTGTTGATGCTCAAAAGACTGCACAAAAAATGTGGGATCATATTCGTCTTCTTATGGAAGGATCTGTACTCAATCAGGAGGATTTGGAATCCAAAATTTACTTGGCTTATGAACACTTCATGATTGAACCTGGAGAGACACTTGAGTCATATCATCACCGATTTTCAGACATCATCAATGATTTGGATAAACACAACATCATCATGCCAAGAATTGCAGTGAATACTAAGTTCCTGAGTAGTCTTGGTCCAGAATGGGAGAAGTATGTCATTTTTCTCCGTCAAGCAAAGAATATGCATCATTCTACTTATGGATTGTTGTACGATTACTTGAAGCCTCATGAAAAGGAAGTTGATCGGGAAAGGATTCTCCGTGCTCAAATTGCTAAACAGTCACAACCGGACAATCAACAACTTGCCTTGTATGCTCAACAGAATTATCCCTCTCAACCAGCAACTCAACCAACTGCTTCTAACACACCTTCACAGCAACAACCTCAACCTCAACAAAATCAATTGGTCCCATACAGCAACAATGCTCAAGCATATGTCAGTGAAGCTACTGAGGAAATCGATCCATTCGAAGCATTGCAACAAGGATTTGTGATGATTGCTAATGCTTTTGGCCGTTACACCAACAAATCCAACAATCGTATTCGTTCCTCATCTAACACACGGACTCAAGCTGTTGTGAACAATGGACGTGTTGAAGTTCAGAATCGTGATTATGGTCGTCAGATGAGCGGTGGTCAAGGGTTTAATGCTGTGGGTAGGAATAACAACAGAGCTCAAGTGGTGGAACAGGGAAATGCTCAGAATCGGTTAAATGGTCTTAGATGCTACAATTGCAATGAGAAGGGACACCTGGCTAATGCATGCCCAAAGCCAAGGACTCGAGGCAGTGCTTATTTCAAAGAGGCCTTACTTTTGGCTCTTAAGGATGAAGCCGGTGGATCTCTCACAAACAAAGAACAGAGCTTTATGGCAGATGCAGACTCAGATGATGATATGGAGGACTTGCAGGCTAATGCAGCTGTTATGTTGATGGCTAATATGCATGAGCTACACATGAGTGATTCAGGCCCAGTGTATGACACTGATGGCTTGTCTCAGGTACCCGAACAAACCATCATCATATCTGAACTAATATCTCCGCCAATATCTGAATCCGGCACGGATCAGACTGTTCAAAATGAGTCTTCTACATCTTCTTCTGATGATTTTCAAGTTAACCCTGTAGTTACATTTGACGATCAAGACGACCTTATGGTCTCCTTTGACAACCAATATGACTCCGTGGTCGTACTTGAGGATCTAAAGAATGATCATGTTGAAACTCAAGTTGAACAAGATGATCTGTTGCCTCATCCGGATTTTGCTCGGTTAATTCAAGACCATAAAATCAAAATGGAGGAATGTTATGCATTAAATCAATCCTTAAAAAGTAAAAATGCACTGTTAACCAAGGATTTTAAATGTTTACAAATGCAACTCAACTTTTTCAAAACTCAAGAAAACCGTGAAAAAGGTTTTGAAGCCGCTTTTGCAAAATCTCATCAAAACGAAAAATATTTAGAGAGACAGATGCGTGATCTAGCCGCCTCGAAGAATGCTTTGTTGTCCGAATTAGAACAACTGAAACATGAACATAAAAAGCAAATTAACGCTCTCACCTTGGAAAATCAAAATGCTAAGGCTGAGTTGTTAAATTGTCAAAAACAGTTCTCCGCATACAAAAAGCATTCAACGAATCGGGTAGATGACCTTCTTGCAGAAATTCTCGGTTTGCAAAACAAACTTAAAGAGTTTAAAACGGTTGTTTACAAACATGGTGAATCAGTAACAGCTATTGAAAAGTTTACCTTAAAACCCAATTCAAATGGATATGGAAAAAATCTAGCTGATTACAAACCTAAGCTTTCACTAAAAACATTCAAACCAACTCCTGAAGTTTCCAGTGCACAATACAAAATTGATAATACTGTCATGAGTGTTGTTGAATACCATCGTCAAGAGGAATTAGATGCAAAAGACGAGAGTCGATCTAAATTAAAAAATGTTGTTTACAACAAACCTTTTAATTATAAAAACGCGGTCACTTTCGTCACACCAACGGATTCTTCTAACACACCAAGGGTTATCATCAAAACACCCGAGTCTTCTATTGTCAATCCCAAAACAGTCTTTGCACAAACTTACGGTCCTTTACCTTCCATTAGTGAGGTTAACTCAAAACCTGAAAATCGAAAAATTCTTCGATATTTTGACATTTTCATGGCTGACCTCAAAATTTTACAACATGAGATAGAATATCGATCTGAAATCAAAGTTGAACATTTTCAATCGCCTCTGGCGCGAGAACAAAGAGACATTTTTCAGAAAAATCTTTTACCTAATGTTAAAAACTTGAAAAGTTGTGCAATTGCCTGGGAAAAGGATTTTCATAAGGAACTTGGGGTAATGAAAAACGTTTTCGAGAAAACAGAAACATCTATTACTAACACAAAACGGAAAAAGAAACTGTTGAGAAAAGATGTTGATCGACTCTTGGAAGATGTTATCTGTGCTGATATCCATAATGTTGTGCTATTCTATTCGTTGCCATATGCATCT
>BPTQ01000006.1:193306719-193411699 GCA_019973895.1 Chrysanthemum seticuspe | reverse complement strand
TGGGAATGGGTAGTAAAGGTATGTACTTGGTTCATTTACCATACAAATTGGGTTTGCCTAGGTACTCTATAATCCCTGGTTTGCGAACTCAATAAACACAGTATCCATACGAACTTTCAAACTAATCTTGGACTACTTACCTATTTTCTATCACCTACTAGTTCTGTGTACTGCCCCTTGTTTTAGGAGAAGAGTTGTATGGTTCTCAGACTGCCTCCATTACAGTGAAAACGATCGTTAGAGTTTTCGTTTTAGTAACCGTTTCCATGCTAGCGAGTATTGAGGGATTGATAACTTTTACAACGAGTACAGCTATCCAATCCTAAATTAGATGAATCATAATCGGTTAATATACTATTTTTCATATTTCATGATAAACTTCTTTTACCATCATTTTATGATTTTCTACCATAGTGGTATCGATTTACAATCCAGTGATCAAAATGTTGTGTTCGAATATTCTCTTCTCTATTCCGCTAACTTGTTCATTCGGTTTGAAGGAGAGGGAGTGTTGCCCTAGCTCCTTGCCTATAAATACATTGTAATAACCTTCATTTGAAGGTTGGTTGTTCAAGTTATTCTCTTTCACTACACTCTACGCATAACCGGTCAAGTATACTTGTGTGTGTGTTTGGCTTACTTGTTCAATCGCCTTATCTCTTCTCTTATAAGCTTGTGTTGTAAAACTAGTGACCTAACATTTAGCTATGGTGATACCATCTTTTAGTATTTTACTACCATTTTCTTCAAATAGTACTTTATACTTTTTATCATATAATTGGCTAATACTAAGTAGATTAAATCCTAACCTATCGACATGAGCAACATTTTCAATAGTTAGGGAGTTATGAGCGATCGTACCTTTGCCAATGATTTTGCTTTTGAGATTGCTAGCAAAAGTGACATTACCTCCGTCAGACTCTTGGTATGTTGAGAAGAGGATTTTGTTCCCCGTCATGTGTCTTGATCATCCACTATCTTTTATCCATTCATCAGGTTCTAATCAAACTTTCAAGCATACCTATGACACAAATAACTCAAGCGTTTGGTCCCTAATATCTCATGGATCCGTTTGGGTTAAACATACCATTTACTTGGTTCATGTATGGAAATGATGGGTAAGGGTTCCATGTCATGTAATTTGGAGTTTGATATGGTCTAGGGAAGTTTTGATTCTAACCGGTATGTTGATAGTTGGGTTGTATGTTGTGGTTGCTCTTAGGAAAGGGGCGTTTGGCAATAGGTGTTTTAGGCCGTTGTTGAGTAGTTTTAGATCTAAATTCATTTCTAGCAAGTCCTACTCCTAATGTAACAGCAGGTTTTAGTTTAACAATATCCTTGGTTTACTTTGTTACCTTGAAAAATTCACTACGGTCCGTATGGCAAACATTTTGTCCTACTACAGTCCTCACGACACCAAATTTTTCAACGGACGGAACCCTATTTTTGGGTCCGTCTGGTCCATGCTGTACTGCAGTAGTTTTGACAGTTTAATTGTCTTTTTCGGCCGTTTTCGGTTGACTATTTGGAATTAGTACTTCATTAAAACCCTAGTCCATTCATGTTTCCTGGTACTTTTTGAATTCTAACTATTTCATCGGCACAAGCGATATTTTTGTTAAACCTTTTAAACTTAGAGTTATGTTCGATGAAAACTTCTTGTGTGAGTTTTAGCTTTTCTATTTCAAGACTAAGCTCTTGACATGATTTGCAATCATCGTCATTTGCTTTCCCTTTTTCTAATCGTTTTGCCTTTTCTTTTAACTCATAAATTTCATTTTCTAAAAATTCCTTTTTAGTCTTTAAAAATTTGTTTTTAAAGACAAGTCCACAAGTTTTGGAATTTTACGTTTTCCAGTTCTGCGTTTATGCAAAATATGCGTTTTTGACCCGCGTAGCGTTTAAGCAACCCGGTGGAACTTAACTGTAAAACCCTAAAAATCTAAAACGCGTGAAATGACCATTTTTCCCTCAAATTTTTAAAACTTATAAGTTACGTAAAAGATGTCAACGCTCATTAAACTTAATTCTAGTCTATCTTATAAATGGGTGGCAAACCTAGTATACGAATTTTTGAAAATGCATACGCTCACGTTTACATATAAACCGCACGTTAAAAATGGGCATGGACCGAAATTTAACTAGACACTACAACTTAATTATAGCCCATCTAAATTGAGCTTGGCCCAACTTTTTTTTCCTTTGGCCCATCTAAGACCAAACACCAAGTATCCCTCCCATTTTTTTGTACACTCCAAAAAAGTTGAAAACACACATGAAACCCTAGCCACCACAAAAAGAAAAAAAGTCGGCCTCCTTCTTCCCCCTCCAAACCGAAACCCTAGCTTTATAGATTGACGGCAATCAAAGGTTATCTCCATTTCATTTCGAATTCAAGACCAAAGGGTGCAACAAGGAGGCTCAAAGAAGATTCAAAGGAGGTTTTTTGGTGTTGTAGTCGTGGGTTTTGGTGGCCTAGGCGTGGGTTCCCTTCCTTGGTTTCTTGGTAAATCTCTTGTCACGCATCAAGGGTAATGTCTTATGTCATAATCTCGTCTCGCTTCCTTTCTTATGGTTTTATTGATTCTAGTCGTGTGCTAATTCTCCCATATGAACACTTATGTTCGAAATTTAATCACCTAAAATGATAGCGTTGTCGTATAAAAAAATTGTTACCGAAAAGACTAGAAAAGAAAAGAGCTAAAACTTTGATATGGGGCTGTTTGGGTTTCGAAAAATTAAGAGTGGGGGCTGTTTTGAATCGGCTTGGGTGAGTAAGGGTGTGTTTGGTTCGATTGCGTGTGATTTGGGTTGTGTATGGTGTGTTTGGAATAAGGGTTTTGTGTGTTATGTGTCATATTCTACGAATGGTATTAGTTTGTTAAATTATGATTTTATGTGAATGAAATTATGTTGTTAAATGGTTATGGTTATGATTATGTAATGTTCTTTACATGTTAATAGACTTATATAAGTGGTGTATGCTCATTTTTGGAATCATTGTAGAGTTTTATAGGCCATTTTCATGTTAAACTCTAATTATGAATTCATGACTTTATGTGGACATGTTAGCGTTAAAAATGGTACTTAGGATATGAGAATTTGGAAACGGCTTTCATAACATGTTTATATTTCGTATAGAATGAGTACATGAACTTTCAATGATTGGTGATATCATGCTTGTTGATGAATTTGATAGTTTAGAAGTTCATGATATTATGTGAAGATTATGGTGATGTTTACGTGACTAAAACTTGTAATCTTGTGAGATATGATGGGGAATGGTATGAGATGGATAATTAAACTTTTATTTATGTGAATTATTGATATTTGATGATGGTTGCCTTGTGGGTATGATATGGTGGGTGATGGATAGGTTTGCAACATGTTTAGTACTTGTTATTAGCATTTTACACGAAATTATGGACTTATAATATGTTAAATGCTTGATATTATGCTCCATTGGTTAAATTGATGACACCTCTATAACATTCATGCTATTAGACCCTAAACATGATGTATAATGAGTTTTGTTATGTTTGGCATGCTTAAAAGATGATTGGTGGCTTGTTTGTTGCTTGGTTATGATTGCTTGTTAAGCTGTCCAGAATTTTGGTTGGATTCATCTAGGTGTTATCTAAATTGTAGTACTTTGAAATAGATTTCTGGAAATATAAGTCTTGTATCATTTTCATACCTGGAAGTATGATTTTTATATTTTTGTAGTTAGGGTGTCTGAATCTGAATTGCTGAGTTTAAATTTATGATGTAGTATTTGATTTTTAGTATTTAATCTATGAGGTTCTGGAACTTTTCCTTTGGTGGTTATGATGTTTATATATTGTGTGACACCTGTAGCTTTTGGTTTGATGTGTGGAGTAGGGTGAGTGTGTTTGTTGGGGCTATACTTTTGGTGTGTGTAAATCTGTGTGAGTTCTGGACAGGTCTGGACTTATGATTTTCCATAGGCCATTTAGCATGGAAATAGAACCCACCAATTTTTGGAGAGTCTTTTAACTCATATGGGAACCCCTGGGATTTTTCTTGATTTCATTTGAGCTAAGTAAGTATTTTATAAAAATCGCTAAAGTCTGGTCCAAATATGAGTCTAAGAAACTGAAAGATAAAATATGATATCAATAAGTAACACACTTACAAATGCATAAGAAGCTTATAAAATGAGTATATAAGTAATATATGATATAAATTCGTGTAGATTCGTTGAAGGATACGTGGCGTTGTGTCTTCGTGTTCATTCATTCGTTTGCTTCTTCTCATTGGTGTTAAGGTACAAATATTCTATCCCTTTTCAGTAGGGATTTCTCATAACTTTTCGATCCTTGACTTTACTTCACTTATGATATTCCTTTGCTATAATTTCCTTATGCTATGATCCTTTTGATATGATTCCGACATAATCCTTTGATATGATTCTGTTCGCTATGATATTCGTTTGTTATGATTCTGAACTTCTGATTATGAACCTCATGATTATGAACTTTGATATGAACTTTGATATGAACTCTGATATGAACTTTGATATGAACCCTTATGATATGATATGATTATGCTTTGACCCTTCAGTCTGATACCCGAGCCAAATATGTGTTCCTAATCAGGAAGGTAACCTGACCGTGTCATTGATGCACCAATGGCATGACTCCAGTGTGTACGAGTGATGATACACACCGTCCCCCATTATGATATGATATGATTATGAGCTCACTATATGTATATGATTTGGCCACTGGGGGGCGTATGGATGCATCCTAGATATGATATGTTTCGAGGGATTTGATCTGTTTGGAGATATATATGGTGAATGATGTCGGGTGCAATCCGCGTCTTCACAATTCCGGGAGCTAGCTACTCCATTTGTTACTGAGGTCTCCCCTCCTATTATGTATGGTATTCCGAGGTCACCCCTCCGAATACAATGGCTACTTATGATATGATATGATATGATATGTTTCCGGGCTCGGGTAGATTTCTGATAACCCTTACACTTTTGATAAACCTATATTGTACCTTCCGTATTCCCCAACGCACCATACTCTGTATTATCTGTTCATTACTCAGTACTCCTATATGACTCACCATACTACCAAGAGATATATATATATATATTCTATTGCTTTGATCTGTCACACTCTCATTCTGTTGCTTCAGACTATGGTTCTATTCACGTACCGGGTTATTATATGTCATTGGATTGATTATGATATTCATGTTTATACGACTACTGATTACTCTGTATGATATGTATGTATGCGATATAAGATTTACTCGTTGTCATCTGATGATATGCTATCTTACTGTTATGTGATCCTTTGATTTGTCTGGTAACCGGGCTTGTGTGAAATCGATTGTTGATCTCTTTATCTTTTGTACCTCGTTCGATTAATCTCGTGGACTATGATTATCCGATAGTATCCTTATCTGCTTGTTGTTGACCTGCCATGCTTGCATTTCGGTTTATGCTACGGTTTGATTGGGTAAATGGTTCAACTTATGAAGTCTAGCTTGTTAACTTGTTTAATTGCCCTACTATGTATTTAATTCATTTAATTATAGTGTTCATACTGTATTCCTACTTATTACGTGTGACTGCCATGTTTTGACTACCGTTATGATACTGATTATGTCTTCAACTAAGGGTTTTGACCTGTGTGAATTGCCATGCTCACTTATTAATTAATTGCTTCCGCTTTCCTGTAGACATCTGTTTGTCTTGTATGTCTCCTGATTTCCTAAATTGATTGTATGACATATATGTTGTGTGGATGCTACGCCTGCTATACTTGCTTATGTTTCAGTCTTGTATGCCTGGTTTGTATGTGCTTGTTTATATGTCATCGATGCTTTGTTTTGCTTCATTCTCCTTGTTATCTGTTCGTTTTGGATATCTGTAAAATTGTGTTCTGCAGGATCCTCATTGACTCATTAATCTCTTTCCGCTGCGACTTTGTTATCCATTTCCTTTGTTTCATTTTGCATTTCAGCCTTTATTTAGTTTTCGTTTTGTTATATCTGTTCACTGGGCTTTTTAAGCTCAGCCGCATTTCTTTTCCTGCGGCAGGTTTTAGGTTTGAAGATGGGCTTCGATGGGCTGAGAGTTGGATTATCTGAGTGGACCAACCCTAGATACCTTATTATCTTGGATTTATTTTGATGGGCTATTGTTTGGGATTTCATTTTATTTTAGACATATTGGATTTTGTATTTTTCTTTGTAAGTCATCCGTTTATATGACTTGGTAATTCATTTTAGAAAGGCTTCCACTCGTAAAATTTTATTTGTATGTTCTGATATGACACCAGAATGTGACACTTCTACCCTTGCCGGGTTAGGGTGTTACATTAACACTCATTTTATATTTTTATATGGAGTATAATAATGAATTTCATCATTCCTACAAGTTTCATATTTTTACGATACATGGTTTTAAGTTTCGTGATTAAACGACTTACAGTTAGCAACTAACGGGACCAAAACTCACTCCATAAAAGCAAGATAACATCATGATTACCAAACTTCTCCTAAAAGAATCATTAGGCTTTTACCTAGTCATTAGGATAAGAAGATGAGTATATTACATGAGAAGTTTCACCGTGTGCAAGAAACTTACTAACTAAGCTTCCTAAAATATCCTAAGTCTTTAACCTCCTCAAGGAAACTTGCTAGGCACCTTCCTAACCTTCTCATTTACACTATAAAAGCAAGATAATCTCTTCCTTTCTTCATAATACAAACAACACACATAAATTCACAAACCCTTAATCCTTTGATTTCCAAGTTACAAGTTATACTACAAAGTTAAAGGCCTAGTTATTCTCTACATGAACCAAGAATTTATTTGGTGATTCCATGGTTGGAATAAGAGCTATACAAGGTGTTATGGGCTGAATTCATAAGCTTTTCACAAGGGTTATATCAAGGATTAGCAATAGTTTTGTTGATGGGTTGAAAGAATAGGTTTAGTGGTCCTAGTTCCTTTTTTGATTTCCTTTCTTAAATGAAAGCCTAAAGCTGTAAGAAAACTAACCACCATCCTTGCTCTATATCATTTATATGTTTCTTATCGTTATTACTTGCTATATATACTCTTATGTTAGATCATGATGTAAAAGGATGATTAAAACAAGCCTAAAACTTATAAACCATACTTAGTTATGTTTAAATCATTTTATGTTATTAACTAGTAGAATTATGTACAAGGTTACCATAAAATCAACCATATATAGATTTGATACTCTACATATTGTTAAATACAAGGTAAAAAGGAAACATAGCAATTTGAATCACCTGAAACGGACAAACGAGTCAAAAGATACGGCCAAAAGAAGTTAGCGAAACCAAAACGCCGAAACTGCCATAAACAAACTGTTAGGGGTCTGCCTATTTTTTTTCAAGGCCTTCTGGTCCATTTCATCAAAAATTTAAAACAAGAAAATTGTCCGGAACGACATTTTCCTTCAATAGCAAAGAAGTTTGGGCCCTGAAAATACTTAAATCAGGCCACTTTCCTTCAAAAACTGAAACTGCTCTATATAACTATACTTTTGTCACAACTAAAGGCAAACCAAGAGGCCTAATGGTCTGTCAAGACCACAGCCACGGCTAGGGTCAAGGCTGAGTCTCAAGACCATGATAGCCGAGACCAAAGCAGCGGCAAGGCCATGGCTAAAGCCTCAAGGCTTCTTAAGCCGAGACCATAAACCAAAGGCCTTAGCCTTGACAAACCAAAACGTATACAATACAATTTGGATCTACTCCTTCGATAAACTATGCAACCACTTAATCTATATGTCACATAAACAACAAGAAAACTATATGTTTTATCTACTAAGTGCTACGATACTAAGGAAGTTCATGTGAAGGGTTCATTTGGGTAAACCGATTGACGAGTTGCTAGATTTACTAATTAATGTGTCCTAGCTCCTCGAACAATTACTACATGACCTCTGAATTGTGATGTCCCGAACGATAGTATGATATATATAAACTAAACACATTTTCACAACTAGACCATTTCTATAAACGACATACAAAACTACCATGTACTACATCATGATCAATATAAAGACGTATAGAAGCTTGTTATTACTTTCACATCATTATTTCAAACCTAAGTCACAACATCATATTCTAAGTTGCTCGTAGAGGTTCTCACGACATATCCATCTTCCTCACTATACATTTGATATCATTAACTCACGGTGAGTTCATAGCCCTACTTTATATTACTTAATTGTTTTACAAACCCTTGGGGGAGATACATGTTATTTTTAACATGAACAAACAAACATTTGAACTTTATGCTATCTGATTGTTTTATTGTCACTAAGTAAAAATAATTGCCAAACATAAGTCCCTAAATCATGAACCATTAATCACTAGAGAGTGTGAGCACGAATATTGTGAATAGATCTATTGAGATCGACGAATCCCGTTTGTGTTGGCCCCGTTAAAGGCAAACAAACGCACTATATTTGAGTAACATTAGGTAAAACGAAAATTTTACCTATTAGGGCTGGTACCAACAATTTCACCAATTTATATTGGAACACGTTAACGCCGTGGTTGCATGAGCTTAGTGAAATAATAACTGTTTTGCTTTCAACATTATAGGTGTATAACAGCGTAACCCACAAAAACATTATGTGTTCAACATTTAACAATAAACCTATGGATTCAATCAACCTTTGTGTTGACCCTTTTAAACATGTTTATCTCAGGTCCATAATGAACGAGGTTGACAAGGTTGGAAAGGAAGGGCACGGATACTCTAGATGGCTATAAATTTTATTATCATTGAAAAACTCATTTAATGTAATTTGTAAACCTTGAAACCACTTGGACCTCATTTTTGGAAACTATGATATTTATATAATTCGAATGATATATCTTTTAAAACGACTCAATTAGAATTTGTTTTCTATCATTATAACTGTTGTGCCATGAAGTAACACTCAGTTTGAATTCCGCTGCGTATCACGAAGTTGGGGGTGTTAAAGATTGGTATCAGAGCCTTAATTATAGAGAAACGGGTCTAATTTTGACCTAAACTATTACCAATTTTACAAACAAAACATTTTATAGCCTTTGCTCTCCATGCCTTCCATCCTCCAAACGATTATGTGACTTCTAAGGAGTTTATGCTACACAAACATACTAGTATATTGATACATACACTCGACATATTTTCAATCATTTTAGCTAAACGATGGACTAAACATATATGCGTATGCCTATACTAAGGCATTGTGGCACAATCATATTTTCCCAATCATGTATCTACTCGTTCATTTTAGGATTACGAAACTTTATCCAAGACATTGTAACTGATTACAATGGTCTTTCCTACTTCCCAGACATTGTGAGATATAATGGTCTCATTCATTTTTCAAGAAACTATGAGATACAGTGGTCTCATTTATTTCTCAAGACATTGTGAGTTACATAATGGTCTAATTTATTTCTCAAGACATTGTGAGTACACAATGATCTCTCTATCATTTCTCAAGACATTGTGAGTTACACAATGATCTCTTTATCATTTCGCAAGACATTGTGAGTTATACAATGACCTCTCCATAAATTCTCAAGACATTGTGAGTTACACAATGATCTCTCCATCATTTCTCAAGACATTGTGAGTTACACAATGGTCTAATTTACTTCACAGACATTGTAAGTTATACAAAGTCTCTAGAAATTATCTTATAAACCTTATATGATATTGTTTTACATAAAACCCGTCATAGTCTATCAATTTCCCTAATGGAAATACAAGAAATGGGATTTCTAAAGGACAAACTGATTCATTATCTGGAAAAGCTGAAGTTCGACAACTCTCTCGACATTCAAAAAAGTTCTATTCTGAAACCTTCATTGTTAAAATTTCGTGCTCCTGGCCAAGTATGGACTATGTTGGAATCACTCCTAAACTGTATTTCAAGTATTTATATTTCATATGTAATAAGTAGCTTTATTATGGCCTTTATGTTTGTTTAAGGTCAAGCTTATGTAGAAGGCCCATAAGCTTGATCCAAGTCCAATAAGGAATAGGGAAGGAGAGGGAGTGTTGCCCTAGCTCCTTGCCTATATAAACTCTTGTAAACCCTCATTTGAGGGTTGGTTGTTCAAGTTTTCTTTTCTTTCACATACATCTTCTCATAACCGTATACTTTATATCGTGTGTATGTGTTAGAGCTTGCTCAATCGCCTTATCTCTTTCTCTATAAGCTTGTGTTGTAAAACTAGTGACCTAACAGTGGTATCAATCGCCAAATAGTTGGGTGTACTCGTTTGTTTTTGAAGTTTTGGTTTTGGATCTTACGCGTAGAGATAACGCATTCTTTGGTTATCTTAAAAACTCGTTTTTTACACTTTTTAATCCAAGATTCTTGTACTTTCAATGTTTTAAGGTGTTAAAATACTTGTTTTTGGCAAAAAGTTTCAAACTTTACGCGTGGATTTACGTTTTTAAGCTTGTTTTTGTTCGTGGGTGTCGTTCTACGCGTAACCTGTTTAGCAGTTTTGGTACATCAAAATTCACACTTTTGTGCTCTTTTGGTACTATTGAAGCTATTCCATAACAAAAAACTGGTTTAGAAACACATTTGGGCAGAATCAAAGTTACGAGTAATCCTACGCGTATCAAAACCCTAAAATTACGCGTAAGATTGTTCCTTGGTTTGATCTTCAATTTTCTGGTTTAATCCGTGTTTTCTTACTTGGATAAGTCTGAAAATACGTCGACTTTGGATATCTTTTGCACTGTGAAGTGTAAAAGATCATTTGGGCAAAAACCCTAAAATTACGCATAAGCATAAGCTTACGCGTAGAATTCCTACGCATAAGATTCACTTTACGCGTAAACTACGGTCTACGCATAAGGTAATCCTACGCCTACGTTTCTACGCCTAACTTTTGTCTACGCTTAACTTTAGTGTTTTCCCTACTTACGCGTAAGCTAAAACCTACGCGTAACTCCTCATTGTTACGCGTAACTTTTGGTGTTTTTACGCATAAGTACTACTTGGTTCTTGTCTTTTCTACGCCTAAGGATACTTCATCAACAAAGGTTCATTCGACTACAAAGATCCATCTTTACCACACAAGTTTATCATCATGTCTCAACCACCATACTCTAACTATTTCCCTCACACTTATAATCATCAACAACAACAACAATTAACTCCACAACATCAACAATGGAATCAACAACAAGCTATTTATCAACAACAATTTAATCAGCAACATACTCCACAACTTGGTGCAATCCCACAACCACAAATGGTTCAACCACCACCAAGTCTTCAAACTCTACCCTACACAAACGATTTCAATCAACATCCATCACGAAGCACTATGAAGGAACCCACTTGGTTTGCTAAGATGTGTGAAGCTTTAAGCAGCCAACAATCAATTCATGAAGCTGGATCACTTGATAGACCTCCAATGCTCACTCCAGGAAACTACGATCAATGGGTGATAAGGTTCTTTAGGTTCTGTGATCTGAAGAAGCCACATGGAAAGTTCTTAAAGAAGGTTATCTTGGAAGGCCCATTTGATATGCCTACTGTCATTGTACCCGGAGATCCAACTGCTGTTCCACCAAGAGATGAACAAACCAACATTGCTACTGTTGCAGATTTAAATCCTACAGAACTTCTACACTATGAAGCTGATGAACTTGCAATGGAATACATCCTCTTAGGATTACCAAACCCAATTCTTCGTAGTGTTGATGCTCAAAAGACTGCACAAAAAATGTGGGATCATATTCGTCTTCTTATGGAAGGATCTGTACTCAATCAGGAGGATTTGGAATCCAAAATTTACTTGGCTTATGAACACTTCATGATTGAACCTGGAGAGACACTAGAGTCCTATCATCATCGATTTTCAGATATCATCAATGATTTGGATAAACACAACATCATCATGCCAAGAATTGCAGTGAATACTAAGTTCCTGAGTAGTCTTGGTCCAGAATGGGAGAAGTATGTCATTTTTCTCCGTCAAGCGAAGAATATGCATCATTCTACTTATGGATTGTTGTACGATTACTTGAAGCCTCATGAAAAGGAAGTTGATCGGGAAAGGATTCTCCGTGCTTAAATTGCTAAACAGTCACAACCGGACAATCAACAACTTGCCTTGTATGATCAACAGAATTATCCCTCTCAACCAGCAACTCAACCAACTGCATCAAACACACCTTCACAATCACAACCTCAACAAAATCAATTGGTTCCATACAGCAACAACGCTCAAGCATATGTCAGTGAAGCGACTGAGGAAACAGATCCGTTCGAAGCATTGCAACAAGGATTTGTGATGATTGCTAATGCTTTTGGCCGTTACACCAACAAATCCAACAATCGTATTCGTTCCTCATCTAACACACGGACTCAAGCTGTTGTGAACAATGGACGTGTTGAAGTTCAGAATCGTGATTATGGTCGTCAGATGGGCGGTGGTCTAGGGTTTAATGCTGTGGGTAGGAATAACAACAGAGCTCAAGTGGTGGAACAGGAAAATGCTCAGAATCGGTTAAATGGTCTTAGATGCTACAACTGCAATGAGAAGGGACACCTGGCTAATGCATGCCCAAAGCCAAGGACTAGGGGCAGTGCTTATTTCAAAGAGGCCTTACTTTTGGCTCTTAAGGATGAAGCTGGTGGATCTCTCACAGACAAAGAACAGAGCTTTATGGCAGATGCAGACTCAGATGATGATATGGAGGACTTGCAGGCTAATGCAGCTGTTATGTTGATGGCTAATATGCATGAGCTGCACATGAGTGATACAGGCCCAGTGTATGACACTGATGGCTTGTCTCAGGTACCCGAACAAACCATCATCATATCTGAACTAATATCTCCGCCAATATCTGAATCCGGCACGGATCAGACTGTTCAAATTGAGTCTTCTACATCTTCTTCTGATGATTTTCAAGTTAACCCTGTAGTTACCTTTGACGATCAAGATGACCTTATGGTTTCCCTTGATAATCAAATTGACTCCGTGGTCGTACTTGAGGATCTAAAGAATGATCATGTTGAGCCTCACGTTGAACAAGATGATCTGTTGCCTCATCCAGATTTTGCTCGGTTAATTCAAGACCATAAAATCAAAATGGAGGAATGTTATGCATTAAATCAATACTTAAAAAGTAAAAATGCACTTTTAACCAAGGATTTTGAATGTTTACAAATGCAACTCAATTTTTTCAAAACTCAAGAAAACCGTGAAAAAGGTTTTGAAGCCGCTTTTGCAAAATCTCATCAAAACGAAAAATATTTAGAGAGACAGATGCGTGATCTAGCCGCCTCGAAGAATGATTTGTTGTCTGAATTAGAACAACTGAAACACGAACATAAAAAGCAAATTAACGCTCTCACCTTGGAAAATCAAAAAGCTAAGGCTGAGTTGTTAAATTGTCAAAAACAGTTCTCCACATACAAAAAGCATTCAACGAATCGGGTAGATGACCTTCTTGACGAAATTCTCGGCTTGCAAAACAAACTTAAAGAGTTTAAAACTGTTGTTTACAAACATGGTGAATCCGTAACAGCTATTGAAAAGTTTACCTTAAAACCCAATCCAAAAGGATATGGAAAAAATCTAGCTGATTACAAACCAAAGCTTTCACTAAAAACATTCAAACCAACTCCTGAAGTTTCCAGTGCAGAATACAAAATTGATAATACTGTCATGAGTGTTGTTGAATATCATCGTCAAGAGGAATTAGATGCAGAAGACGAGAGTCGATCAAAATTAAAAAACGTTGTTTACAACAAACCTTTAAATTATAAAAACGCGGTCACTTTCGTCACACCAACGGATTCTTCTAACACACCAAGGGTTATCATCAAAACACCTGAGTCTTCTAATGTTAATCCCAAAACAGACTTTGCAAAAACTTATGGTCCTTTACCTTCCATTAGTGAAGTAAACTCACAACCTGAAAATCGAAAAATTCTTCGATATTTTGACATTTTCATGGCTGACCTCAAAATTTTACAACATGAGATAGAATATCGATCTGAAATCAAAGTTGAACATTTTCAATCGCCTCTGGTGCGAGAACAAAGAGACATTTTTTAGAAAAATCTTTTACCTAATGTTAAAAACTTGAAAAGTTGTGCAATTGCCTGGGAAAATGATTTTCATAAGGAACTTGGGGTAATGAAAAATGTTTTCGAGAAAACAGAAACATCTATTACTAACACAAAACGCAAAAAGAAACTGTTGAGAAAAGATGTTGATCGACTCTTGGAAGATGTTATCTGTGCTGATATCCATAATGTTGTGCTATTCTATTCGTTGCCATATGCATCTGATCATATCTCTGCTGATATTGTTGAAACTGTTGTAACTGTTGAGAACACCGATAATGTGCTTCAGATCGAGTCTTTAAAAGCTGAAAATAAACGATTACACACGGAAATTTACAATGCAAAACGTCGTCTTCATTGGTGTGAAAAAGATATTCACAACTATCAACTTAGTTTTCAAAAGAAAATCGCTCAATTGAGTGCAAAATATTCTGATCCTAAAATTGAGCAACTGGATGATCAAAACGTGTCTTTGAAAGGTCAAATCTCAAAATATGAACAAGAACTTTTAAAAGTTAAACAGGAATATGGTGTCATATTTGATTTACTCAAAAAGACTCGAGATGAAGCATCAAATGAACTTGATCACTATCTTGCTCACACTAGAGAAGTCATGAATTTTGCTGGTAATATTCGTTCTGAAAATCAAGATCTGATTCACACCATCTCTAAGTTACGGGAAATGTTAGGAAAGTATGAACAACTTCCGCCTACTGTGATTAAGAGATTAGCACCAGTCACACTTAGTAATCGTGAACCTAGAATTCTCACTGCCAAATCACAAGTTGCTAATGTGTTTCCCTCTACTGAAACAGGAATAGTTGCATCTTTTCCAAACGTCCGCACTTCACAGCCTAGGAGCACTCAATCGAAGAATAGGAAGTTGCGACCTAAGAAAAGATCAATAAGGAATGCTAAAGTAGAAGAACACCCTAGGACTCTGAATAAAATTCATGTTGCTTCCACTATAGATGTTACGTCTGGCAAATGTAATAGAAATAGTGATGTAACGAATGCTAAACCGTTAAGTACGTTTGATATTCAATCTGATGCACCTTGTGCTATTTGTCGAAAGAGTATGAATTCTGATTGTCATGACAAATGTGTTGCTAAAGCTATAATCTCTAGATTACGGAATCCTAAGAATCGGAATACCTCTAGGCCCACTAATCATTCTAAGTCTGTGCTTGGTAAACCACCTTCTTTAGATTCTGAGGCAACCATTGCTATCACAGTAGCTACCGCTTCACCTCCTAAGAATGTAGTACCACCTAGTGCTTTCACTAAGACTAAAGCGAAGAGTAGTTACAGATGGCAGAAATGGATATATAACACACTAGGATTTAAGTGGATGCCTAAAATTCTCAATGTGTGTATGTCTAAAATATCTGCTTCGGAACCCTCTAACATTTCGGGTTCCACATCTACTTCTATTCCATCTGTGTCGTCTGTGTGTAATGCAGGTGATACAGATCATTCTCTGGATTGTTGATAGCGGATGTTCCTGACACATGACAGGCAACCTTAAACTGTTATCAAACTTTATTGCAAAGTTCATTGGCACTGTCAGATTCGGGAAAGATCACTTCGCAGCCATCATGGGCTATGGAGATTATGTTAATGGGAACATCGAAATCAGCAGGGTTTACTATGTGGAAGGCCTCGGTAACAATCTGTTTTCAGTAGGTCAATTTTGTGATGGAGATTTGGAGGTTGCTTTCAGGGAGAAAACTTGTTTCATTCGTGATCTACAAGGAAACGATCTTATGTCTGGCTCGCGTAATTCTAGTCTCTACACTATCTCTATGCAAGACATGGTTGCTTCCTCTCCCATTTGCTTACTTTCAAAGGCAACATCTACAAAATCCTGGCTATGGCACCGTCGTCTCTCACATCTAAACTTTCAAACCATCACCAACCTTGCTCGACACAAACTAGTTGAAGGACTCCCACGATTCCGGTATTCAAAAGATCACCTTTGCTCAGCCTGTGAACAAGGGAAAAGCACATGTGCTCATTTTCCTTCAAAGGTGGAACACAGCTCTCAGCATGTGCTTCATCTTCTTCACATGGATTTGTGTGGCCCGATGCGCGTGCAAACGATCAATGGCAAACGCTACATCTTAGTAATTGTTGATGACTACTCACGATGGACTTGGGTCTACTTTCTTCGTAGCAAAGACCAAGCTCCACAAATGATCATCACCTTTCTCACAAAGATACAGGTTCAGCTCCGCAACACCGTCAGGATTATTCGGACAGACAAAGGAACTGAATTTGTTAACAAAACCCTTCGTGAATTTTCTGAGAAAGTGGGAATTCAGCATCAAACATCTATTGCACGGACACCTGAACAAAACGGAGTTGTTGAAAGACGAAACCGAACGTTAGTGGAAGCTGCAAGAACAATGTTAATCAATGCTAAACTTCCAGATTACTTATGGGCAGAAGCTGTATCTACTGCATGCTATACTCAAAACCGTTCTATGATCACAAAACGCCACAACAAAACACCTTTCGAGCTTGTCCACAACTATAAACCAAACCTCAAACACTTTCATGTATTTGGATCCCTTTGCTATCCGAATAATGATCGTGATGATTTTGGAAAGCTCAAAGCCAAAGCTGATATTGGAGTCTTTATTGGATACTGTGACAATTCTAAAGGTTTCCGAATCTGGAATCGTCGAACTAAGGAGGTAATGGAAATGATTCATGCTCATTTCGATGAACTCACGGAAATGGCTTCTGAGTATAACAGCTTAGAACCCGGTCACAACCGTTTAAACTTCCCTCAACCCCCATCATCAGCTGAAGAAAGCCCTCAGCTAACTCGTCAACAAATGGAAAGGTTATTTGCTCCTCTGTTCTGTGACGATATTGATGAACGTGCTCCTGGTGTATCCGCTGTCTCCGCTGCACATCCTGATAATATTCCTATACCTGATACACCTGCTACAACAACTACTGTTGAAGATGCACCTACACCAATTGACTCCAACACAACAGTTGAACATACCGCCTCCAACAATGATGAACCAGCTGATGATATTCTGAATGAAGTACCCCCACCTGCAGACTTTGATCCAAATGCGTTCTTTAACCCGTTTGCTAATGAGACTGCTGCACCAGATGTCGCGGAATCTTCAACAAACCATTTGAATCCTCAGAATCTGCACAATGTATACCAACATCAACCCTCTACACATAGATGGACTAAAGACCATCCTCTGGCTAATATTATTGGCAACCCGAATCAACCAGTCGTTATGAGACAACGTCTTCACTCAGATGGTGAACATTGCATTTATGCACTCACTATCTGCCAATCTGAACCTAAAAACATTAAGGATGCAACGACAAAAGACAACTGGATTGAATCCATGCAGGAAGAACTCAACCAATTCAAACGTCTTGAAGTATGGGAACTGGTTGAAAGACCAACAGGGGTCTACGTCATTGGTTTAAAATGGATTTGGAAAAAAAATTGGATGCTGAAGGGAATGTTATCCGAAACAAGTCACGGCTAGTTGCTAAGGGTTATCGTCAGGAAGAAGGAATAGACTTTGAAGAATCTTTTGCTCCGGTTGCTCGTCTTGAGGCTGTTCGGATATTTCTCGAGTTCGCGGCTCATATGAACATGACGGTCTATCAGACGGATGTCAAAACGGCGTTTCTCAATGGGCAACTTAAAGAAACGGTCTATGTCAGCCAACCAGATGGATTCGTTGATCCTGAGTTCCCGAACCATGTCTACAAACTGAACAAAGCTCTTTATGGTCTCAAACAAGCCCCTCGGGCATGGTACGATAAGCTATCATCCTTCCTCATTGCCAACAATTTCACCAAAGGCTCGGTTGACCCAACTCTTTTTATACAATATCACGGGGCACATATCTTAATTGTTCAAATTTACGTGGATGACATCATTTTTGGGTCTACACATAAAAAGTTTTCAATCGCTTTTGCAAAACTAATGAAGAAAAATTTTGAAATGTCCATGATGGTTGAACTCACGTTCTTTCTAGGACTGCAAGTTCATCAATCACCCCGTGGTATTTTTCTGAGTCAGTCCAAATATGCCCTTGAATTGTTAAACAAATTTGGAATGAAAACCTGTGATACTTATGCCACACCAATGACTCATACCAAGAAGCTAGATGCTGATTTACATGGGAAATTAGTTGACCCCACCAAATACCGAAGTATTATTGGGTCCCTCATGTATCTAACAGCTAGCAGACCTGATATTGTCTTTGCCGTTTATCTATGCTTCCGTTATCAGTCGCGACCAACTGAAACCCACCTCTCTGAGGCTAAAAGAATCCTCCGATACATCAAGGGAACCATTAACTTGGGGATCTGGTATCCGAAGGATTCTGGTTTTGAACTAATCACTTTTTCAGACGCTGACCACGCAGGATGCTTAGACTCAAGGAAAAGTACTTCAGGAGCTCTACAATTTCTCGGTGATAAACTGGTGTCTTGGCAATCAAAGAAGCAGGATTGTACATCGCTGTCATCAACTGAAGCAGAATATGTAGCCATGTCCGCGTGTTGTGCTCAAGTCATTTGGATGAGAACACAACTCAAAGACTATGGTTACGTATTTGACAGAATCCCGATGTACTGCGACAATCGGAGTGCCATTGCAATCTCGTGCAACTCAGTTCAGCACTCGAAATCAAAGCACATCGATCTACGCTATCATTTCATCAAGGACCACGTGGAACAGGGTACCGTTGAACTATACTTTGTGGGTACTGAATACCAATTGGCAGATCTGCTCACCAAAGCCTTGCCTCCCGCTAGGTTTAATGAGTTGGTCCACCGAATTGGTATGAGGTGTTTGACTCAAGAGGAATTGGATGACCTCTTAAAACAGTCATAAAAACCTGTCAAACACCAAAACATCTTTTGTAAATAAATTTTTCAAAAACAAAATACAAAAATATAAAATCCGATAAAACAACAAAAATATTCTCCTAATCTATCTTTCTTTCAACATGGCAAGTACATTTCTTCCGTCAACACTTTAATCTTTCAAAATTCAGTATTTTTCCGATCAAGTGTTGAGGGGGAGAAAATAATCTATTAACTGTTTCAAAACATCTGTGTACTTGCATGTTATCACATCTCGGTTGATTCTGTTACTAATGGTGGTACATTTTCTGGTTCAAATACACTCCTCGGACTTTAATTAATAACCTTTCATTATTTTCTCAAGTCGAGGGGGAGTGTCATCATGTTTCTTTCCTAAAATCTTCGTTTGTTAACCAAAATGGAAGTTAAATGGCTTGGCTTGAAAAAGGAAAAGGTGGAGGGACCAAAACTGTCAAAAGGTTAAAATCACTTTTAATAAAACACCCTCCCACCTTTGTTTATTCTTCACATCATTTGCATTCTTAACCTCAAAAAGATCCTACGCCTAATAATCACTCAACAAAACCGTGCTTTTGATCATCAATTTGTAAGTTGTTTCTTGAGTAAAACATGTTTCTAAGCATAGGTCTTTAATTTCATTCAAATCCTACGGCTAAAACGGTTTTTACACGTGATTATGTGTTCTACGCATAAGCGTATGAACACACAATCATTGTGTGTATGATTGGGGTAAAATGGTTAGTCTCAAAACGTTTCTTAAACATCAAGGATAACATTTTAACCATCAAAATCCACCCAGAAACTAAAATTGATGAGTTTTGAAAACTAGGGTTTATGAGTCGATTTGGGTTTTTCCTAATGTGAAGTATTTTGGTCTAAAAGATTGTTGGGTTATGCTTATATGATGTTGAATTGATTTTATCCTTGCTCTAAAACTACCCAGAAACACTGATTTATTCAGAATTTGAAATTAGGGTTTAAGGTTCATAAGCTTGGGTATTTTTGATTCACCATGAGTTAGATGTTATAACTTGGTCTATGTGCTCATACAACATGTTAGAACTACCAGAATGTGATGCAAATCCCATGGTTAGAAAACTTACGCGTAAGTCATAACCCTTAGGGTTTTGACCTACGCGTATGCCTTTCTACGCGTAACTGATTTATGCATGATTCATGCCATGTATTGTTATTGAAATGAATATGTGTGCTAATATTGATGATTTGATTAATTTATTTCAGGATTGCTACACTTAGAATTCAGAATCAAGGTCATTTGATTATCTACGCATAAGGATTACCCTACGCGTAGTTATGTTACGCGTAAGAAAATCCTACGCATAACAGCTACGCGTAAGGTTCTACAATGGACTACGCGTATCCTGTGAAGGATATGCGTAAACAGTAACCTCTACGCATAAGGTCAACTCTTACGAGTAACCTTACGCGTAAGGTTAATATATGCCTACGCATAAGCTCTACGCATAAGGTCTCCTTTTCCTACGCGTAACATTTCTTACGCGTAAGTTAGGATTCTACGCGTAAGTTTATGCCTAAACATATATCATTCCTGTCTACGCGTATCTTTGCCAAAACTACGCTTAACCCTGGATTGACCTTCATGATGAATTGTTACTTGTACAAACTTGTAAATAAACTAATCAAATCATCACGAATCCAAAATTGTCACTAATAAACTTAAATCGTTTGATATGTTGTGAACAATAAGTGATAAAATAAACTTTAAAACTTAAAGTTAACTAACTCACGAAACATTTCACGATATCATTGAACTATTGAACATACAAGTGACTTAGGACTCGTAACAATCATTATCACTATAAATTCAATAACTAGACAATAAGACCTTCTGTTGACTAACATTATGTCTTTCGATATGTTGGTTCTTTTGGCTAATGTTATTTCAGATCACGACATGGCTGAACAAATGAATGTGGATGCCCCTGAAGTTCTCTCCATTGCTGATATCTATCCTCATGGCTATCCAATGAAGATAGGAAAGAATAACCTCCGTGTTGACTTTGACACCCTCACTTGCTCTGAATCTTCATGTCTTATTGCTATTGATATTTTGAGGACTCATCCGTATCAGAACATGCTTACACACTCTGCAACTGTTCCTGAGATCTACATCCAACAGTTCTGGAACACTATGGAAAGGGTCAAAGGACAAACTGCTGTGACAGTGACTCTGAATCACAAACAAGTCACCATTACACCTGCAGACTTAAGGGCTGTTCTCCTAATTCCTGAAGTCGATCCAACCAAACTATATGCCTCACCTGCTGAAGAGCTCACTCTCCAATTCTTAATCGATATCGGTTATGACGAGGCCACAGGAGTAATCAACAAGCACTCTCACGTAGAGCTTAAGAGTATTCCTCAACCCTGGAGAACTCTCTACATGATCATCACCAAGTCTGTTTCTGGTCGTGACAGCGGCTATGAGCACCCTAAGCTCATGGAACTGCAAATATTCTGGGCATTGGTCAACAAGAAACACATCGCTATCGAAGCTCTGATTTGGGATGACATGATGTCATTTCTCAACAAACTTGGCTCAAAAATTCCCTACATCAGATATACCAAATTGTTGATCCAGAGAGCACTTGGACTCCATCCTGACATTCCCAAGAGGCTCAATGACCCCGACAATCACGACATGTTGACGGAACTCATTCTCACTGTTAGAATTAAGGAAACGTCTACAAAGAAACAAGGTGCTGTGCTGCCAGATTTCCTTCTAACTGAAGATGTCAGAAAGCTAGAATCGTACCAAAGGTATCTGGAAGCAGTCAGACAAGGCAAAGTTGGTCATCTCGACGAAAAGTCTTCTGGAACACCTGTAAGGAGAACCAGAAAAGGAAGTGCTGGAAGTGTCACAAGTACAGATAGTCAAAGGAATGTTCCAAAGAAGAAACCTATTCCAAAGAGGAAACCCACCCCTAAGAAGAAAGTTCCTTTTCAGGAAGCCACTCCGATCCTTTCACTTGAACCGCAAAGAGAGCTCAGGGACGAGGACTCTGAGGCTACTGACACAGATGAAGAGATCTCATACTCTGAAACTGCAAAGGATGAAAATCCCTCAGTACCAAAACCTCCAAGTCCCCAAACTATTAAAGGAAAGACTCCTGCACTTGTACCTCAGGATGAAAGCTCTGAAGATGAAGAAGAGCAATTGGATCAAGGATACAGAAAGAAGTTTCACAAAGTCAGACACCTTCAAAAGGCCGAAGAATTTGCTAAAGATCAAATGGGTGGCCCCGGAGGTTCAAGTGGTGCTGCCCACTCTAAACCATCTCCTGATGCGGTTAATCAACCCGATAAGGGAGCTGGTGCCACCACTCTTCTGCAACTACAACAGCCTGTGGAGGACACTATTGTGTATGATTTTGAGAAACAGGTAACTGAGAAAGAAAAGTCTAAGGATGACGAGGATGATTATACAAAGTTTCTTCTAGACAGTCCAACACACTCAAAGGAGAAAACCTCGGAAACTCCTAAGGACATGAAGTCTCCTCATGTCTCCTCATCATTGGATTCTTCGTCTCACTCATCACAACCACCATCAACAAAATCAACCAGATCATCATCCAAATCAGTGAAGAAACCACCTAAATCTTGGATTTCTCAAACACATGCAAGAATTGTGAAAGCGGTCAAACAAGTTAGAAAGAAGGACATGCTCCACAGAAAACTTAATTGGTATGCTGAACAAATGCAGTACTTACATGATGAGAATGACAAGATGCGGAAAGATAGGAAGACTATTCAGGAATTCATGAAAAGTCATCGTCAGGAGGAACTGAATGAAATGATTGAAGGTTACACTCAAAAGTACCTTCAGGACATCGTTCCTAAAGTCCAAAAGGAACTGGAGAAGTCAGCAAGAGAACAAACCCACAAGTTTCTTCTCGACACTGTCCCCAGTGTGACTAGAGAAGTATTCTCCAGACAACTCACCCCTAACATCGTCGCATTGGTTAAACATACAATGGCCAAAGAATTTGATCTCTCTGAATCTGAGTTAATCGCTAAACTAGTGATGCAAATGTCAAAGCGATCTGGAACGTTTACTTCGGATGAAGCTAAATTTTTCGAAGGTCTACTTGCTTTTCAACTCAGTTCATCATGCAAGGAGTCAGCCGATCAACCCAAACGACCAAGAGATGACGATGATAAGGATAAGGACTCTGCACCTAAACGTCAAAAGCAGTCTGGTCAATCTACATCTATGCCACCTCCTCTACCACGGACTTCTTCTCAACATAAGACTCCTCCACCTCGGTCTTCTACTGATAAAGCTTGGGACGATTCCGAGTTACAACCCCTGACTCATACAACTGGTGACTACTTTGAGTATACGGGTGGTGACGATGAAGAGGTCTTTGAGCCCCAACAACAACCCACCTCACCCAAACAAGTGCAGAAACCAGTATCATCATCAAGGCCTTCTAAAAGGAAGAAGAAGACGACTCAGCCTGGAGTTGTATCATGGCTAGATGACGATAAAACCGAAGAGTTTGAATGGTTCTCCACACTTGTCAATCAAACTCCCTACCCAGATGAAGGTCAGGAATTGGTAGACGGTTCAACATTGGAGCATGCAAAACTTTTGCAAGAAAAGTTCCATATGAAGAAAATGACGAAATCTGAATTGAAGCGAATCAAGAATGAAGCATTCCAACTTCTAACAGACAGCTTTGAAAGCGCCCTCGAGGTCGAATATCATCTTGAGAACATCGCTCGAGCTATGTCTAACAACATGGATTGGCTCAATCCGGAAGCAAACCTTGACTTCACACAAAGGGACAATCCTCCATACTACACCGATTGGACCAAACCTCTACCAACCATTGGCCAAGCAGACGAACCACGGATTCCCTTCCGATACTTTTTTAACAAAGACCTGGACTTTCTCTTACACGGAAGCGATGGCTCACAAAAATACGCTACATCATTGACTCTTCCATTCCCAGCGGCTATTTACTCAAACTGCATAGCTATCGAGGAACGTGCAACTCACTTGTTTTCTGACAACGTGCAAGCATACGACCAAGATGCATTGTATGGGATTCATCATTGGCCTGAACGCCGAAGAATCTACTACAGAAGCTGCCTGGTTTAGAAGTCTCAACATGAAGTGTATAGCTCCAAGGACATCGTGGCCATCAAACACATTGATCTCAAGTCTAAGTGGGACTACACATTCTTAAAGAATATCATAGTCAAACGACAAGATGAACAGGACTATGGATTCTCCGAGGCTGACTTTGAGAACTTGTCCCTCAACGACATCGAAGACATGTATCTTGCCAAAGTACAGGGTCGTATGAGACAATTCTCGACTGAAGTTCAACGTGAATTTATCAAGTCAGTTCTCATCTTCATTAGACGCATCGTGATCAAAGAACGTGTCGAAGATATCCAGATGGCTGTTGAATCATATCAGAAACGTGTAAACTTCACTCCACCACAGCTTGATCTTCCCGACATCAACCAGCTTAAACAACTCACGCTCATCAGCAAACCTTTCGGCGTTGTTTACCGCAGTGAACTTCGAAGAAACTGCTTAATGGCGTGTAGTGAGCTCCACAAATTCGGGGATCATACCTTGAAGATGGTTAGGGATGGATTGGCGTACAGATTGAAGGATATACGCCTGAAAGTTGGGAATCCTAAACGCTGGAATTCTCAGGACAGGAGGGATGTGAAACGTATCATCACCATGATTGATGAACGGTTGTTCAGAAGGGATCAGTTCAGACGATTGGAAAGCTATGTTGGTGGTCGACCCATGATTAACATCACCGGCTTTCAACGCCCTGTGCGCACTCCTGGGAACATCACTGCACTTCCTGGTACCCCTTGAATTGTTTCCTTCATATGATTTTGGATATATGATTATATGTGTGAATGGCTTGTGCACACATAACAGTGTACAACCCGCAATTGTCAAGAAAGGACCCTGTGGTACGCCTCAGTGCCACAATCCTTATAAAAGGAGCGTAAGCTTCTTATTTTTGAGTAAAACCTATCAAACCTTTCATTTTTCAAGGTTTTGCTCAAAAAGACAAGTACTTCCCCATATGACTTTAAAACCTCAACCGTTTATATCACTTGTTGAGGGGGAGTATTTGAACTAAAAACTTTGTTCATAAATTGTTCACAGTGGTCACTCTTCCCGCAAAACTCAAAATGGTCATATTTATTCTCAAACGTTCAAAAATAACATTTATATGCCATTTTTGAGGGGGAGAAAATTTTGTGATAAGAAATATGTTGTACAAAATGCAAATGAATCCGTGTACCTCAGACTTAACCTACGAATTGACGGTACTAAACTGTTAGTAACTCGAAAAGACTTGTCCTGGACGGGTAATAATTTCAAGCTAGTTCGCTAGTGATGTAAACGTGTCTCGCAAAGGACTTGTCCAAGTAGAAAGTACCATTCGAGAACTCTTGATAGACATGAACTCTGACGGGTATGACAACCTTTCGAGGTTTGTCTACACCTTCAAGATAGTTATTAGAGCTAGTTGTCACCTAAAAGCTGACAATGAAACTCTTTAACTATACAACGTAACCGTGTCTCGCGGGGGATTGTCTATCTTCAGTGAATCAATTCAAAAAGTGCGCGCTCTTTCCTCACTGTGCATTTAACCATTAAAACTATTAAGCACATGTGGAGGGGGAGTATTTATGCAAAACCTCATCTCTCACTGTGGTTCAAACATGTTTTTCATTAACAAACCCTTTGAGAGAGATTTTAACATACAGTGGTTTTCATGGCAAACATAGGTTAGTCATGGAGTTATAAGGTGACTAAGGTTAGGAATAACCGTCCTATGATCCGCCAGAGCCGGAGGGATCTACCCAAGGACACTACCATTAGTTAGTGTTAGAAGTCCTTAGGAATGATTATAAAAAGGAGAAAATGAGAATCGGAGAAAGAAGGAGTTGAAGAATCAAAAACAAATGTAAAGTAAAGGGTGAAAAGAAATAGCCCTCCAGATTATTCAACTTAGGGCAGACACCGGGTTCAATTCATATGCTACTGGTTGTCACTTAGTGACACCGGTATTGAAGATTAAAAGTCGTCATGGACCCAGTGACGCATGCACTAAACCTTCTTAGCCACTCAAGTTTCTCTCAACAGAAGCTTGTTTCATTCTCACTGGGAACCCTACATAAACTATTGGCTTTCTCTTAGAGATCGCTGGTATTGAAAAAGGAGACCCTCTCCCTAGTCTCCGCTCAGGAAAACCAAAACGCACTATTGAGTCTAGAGCTACGAGATTCATCAAAAGATCTCTTAGGAACACTTGACATTTAATCACTTGATGATCAACTAATAAGATCATCAGTGGTTCATATCGAGTCCTTCACAGATCTTAGCAATCTGTCGAGAACATTTATGAGAGGTTCACATCTGTGATCCTCAGTGATTGAATGGAAACTCCTGCCAGGGTCAACATCAAACAGCCCTGACAGCAGGTCATTTCGGTAACTCCCCGTGGATTACGCGGAGTGTGTCTCAAACGGTCTACAGTCGTGAGGTGACGCTTCGGTGTACCTCAGCGACTCATCTGAACTGTAGATGTACTTCGGTACATCGCGTTATCTCACTTGTGGGACTCCAGTTCAGGAACGGCCTTTGTAAGAATTAAAGTTGTGTCTTCACACTATGCTGTTGACACTCTCGAAGTTCAAACTTGTAAGTGCCGGAAACCGCTTACTACTAACCGTTTGAAATGTTTTCTTCTTATGGAAGCTCCGGAGCGGGATGATCGTGCTGATTCTTCTCATGCTCACGCCAACATCATCACTAATGGAAGTTCTATCCAAAAGCAACACAACAGTCAGAATGATTCTTCATCAATCAAAGAATCTACAAAGTCAAAGACTTACAGAACTTCATCAGTATTGATTTCCAACGTCAAAGAGCGTGTGAGCATGTTGAAGAATGACGTGGAGACACTGGAGCAGCGAAGCAGACCTGAGGCAGACTGATGCAGACAACAACATACTATCACTTTCACCACAAAGAACAAAGATCAAAGAACAAAGTTAAAGATGACGTCGAAGCATAACTGTTCAAAGATAACTATCTCTCTACACTGGGGAGATTGTTCGAATCAAGGCAATTCCTCTCACAAGAAAGAAGAATGCCAGAAGACGTCACATCTACTATTACATCAACGCCTTCACCGTTTACATTCATATATACTTGAGGGGGAGATTGTTGGAATCACTCCTAAACTGTATTTCAAGTATTTATATTTCATATGTAATAGGTAGCTTTATTATGGCCTTTATGTTTGTTTAAGGTCAAGCTTATGTAGAAGGCCCATAAGCTTGATCCAAGTCCAATAAGGAATAGGGAAGGAGAGGGAGTGTTGCCCTAGCTCCTTGCCTATATAAACTCTTGTAAACCCTCATTTGAGGGTTGGTTGTTCAAGTTTTCTTTTCTTTCACATACATCTTCTCATAACCGTATACTTTATATCGTGTGTATGTGTTTGAGCTTGCTCAATCGCCTTATCTCTTTCTCTATAAGCTTGTGTTGTAAAACTAGTGACCTAACAGACTATTTTAGAATTACTTAAGAGTTCCTTTCCACACGTATCTACCCATACTATCTTCTATGCAATGGAATGTGAAAACATAGGTTACAAGTCTCGTATGGCCGGGACTTGCAACTGAATGGTTTGATATCGCCTTTGCTTTGTGGATATTTTCTAAAAAGCTATGGACATATCACGAGTATACCTAATTTAGGTATTTGGAAAATTTATCGAACCTCGGCTAAATATAGTCTAGTCACCTATATTTAAACTAGGGACAGTGGAACATAGTCTGACTAACTATGTTCGACTTAAATTTTTCAAAAACTGAGAATAGTTATACAAGGGTTATGTTCAGATTAATTTCCTACTTTAACTCGATAAACCACTAGAATTCATTAAAAATATCTAGATACACGATAGTGTCTAACCACTCAGCAAAATCTTAACATCTTATTTATACTACCTAATTTCATTCTTGAAATTTTCATACAAGAGATAATCCGAACTACTATCTTGGAATAGTCATCAAATCTTATCGTCATTTCTTAGAAGTACTAGCCTGTTTAGGTTTCAAGGATATCATTCCGTCATAATCCTTTAAAATTCACTTATGATTTTAAAGCAAACTTGACATCTCTACCTAAGAATAATGGTAAACATACACTACACTCTTCTAATCGTCAACATATCACTTTATTATCTGAACCCCATTATAAGTCAGTATGTAAAACTTCATAGTATCACGTTTCTTTCAAACACTAGTAGACATAAACACTATACGATATAGCCTTCATCTCGAAACTACCTAAGACATGATCGATTTTTTTAGAAATGGTTTGGATAACCTTTTGCCACTAGCAAGACTTTCCTACAACGACAATTATCGCGTCATTACCAACCATTTCACATCAACAATATCTTACACCTCTGATTAACAACAGTTACCCTAACAACAACAAAACTATTCCATTTGAGACACTATATAGATGAAAATTTTAGTCAACCATTTGCTGGACTAAGGTGTTCAGAGATCACCCACTAAACAACTAATGAAACCATACAAATACAAATTAGGCTGCATGCCGCACACTATCGCCAGAAACAAAAATTACATAGATGTAAAGTGTTAAAATTTACCAAAAACTCCATGTTAGAAATTAAGGTTTTGTTAAAAGCCTCAATACAATAAGATATGATGAGAAAAGTTCATTATAGAACCCATATTTGCCATAGAACCAATCAACCAATCATAGCCACTAATTTTTTTTATTAAAAATATATTCACCCTTTTTTTGAAAATTAAATATCTCATAAACCGTTAATCGTTACGTCAAAAAAATTATACCATCTCGACGAGAATTAAATTATCTTTCTATAGATATGCATTGTTATATACTTTCGACGAACTTTTTTTAAAAAAAATTTCGTCCAGAAAAATCACATGTGATTTGTAAAAATCACATGTGATTTGTAAGAATCACATGTGATTTCTTAAAATCATATGTGATTTGATTTTTACGAATCACATGTGATTTTTAAAAATCACATGTGATTCTTAGAAAATTTCGACGAACTTTTTTTTTTAAAAAATTTCGTCCAAAAAAATCACATGTGATTTCTTAAAATCATATGTGATTTGATTTTTAAGAATCACATGTGATTTTTAAAAATCACATGTGATTTTTACAAATCACATGTGATTTTTCTGGACGAACTTTTTAAAAAAAAAAGTTCGTCGAAAGTATATAACAATGCATATCTATAGAAAGATAATTTAATTCTCGTCACGATGATGTATTTTTTGTAGCTTGAAGATTTACCGTTTGCAAGATATGTTGTTTTAAAAAAAAGGTGAAAATAAAAAAATGAATGAATGTGATTGGTTAATTGGTTCTATGACAAATTTGAGTTCTACATGGATCTCAACTCAAGATATGATTCATTTTGAGAAACGGGAAAAGCCAAACTTGAGGTATATTGGACTCTGTAAGATTTTAACAAAACCCATTAGATTATCAACTTAAGCCACCACCAAAAACTTAGAATGGTACATAACACATTCAATGACCATAAACTTGAGAATGAAAAGATTAGAATTCCGCGCATATACCCAAATTTTCCTAGACACTTCAATATCGGATAACACACACTGAATTCCGGGACGGAATTCCCGTTAAGGTGGTAAGACTGCAACAACCCGCATTTTTAGGTTACTTTTCATTTTTTGAATAGTTACTATTCACTTTTACTATTTATCCCGTAAAATTTTTATTTTTATTTTACCATCATGACAAGAAAGTTGATTCTCGACAAGTCGTCCTGACGACGTACGTTGAATCCATTCAAAACCGATTTCACAAAACCGTATCCGAGAATTACTTTAGGGTTTAAACGTCATTTAGGCATCCCGATATGTCCATAAAACACTATGTATTTCTACCAGTTTACGACAATTCCCCAAGTTTTGGAATTTTACGTTTTCCAGTTCTGCGTTTTACGCGAAATTCGCGTTTTTGACCCGCGTTTCCAGCTTTAAACAGCGTTTAAGCAACCCGATGGAACTTAACACTCATTTTATATTTTTATATGGAGTATAATAATGAATTTCATCATTCCTACAACTTTTATATTTTTACGATACCCGGTTTTAAGTTTCGTGACTTAACGACTTACAGTTAGCAACTAACGGGACCAAAACTCACTCCGTAAAAGCAAGATAACATCATGACTTACCAAAATTATCCTAGAAGCCTAATTAGGCGTTTACCTAGTCATTAGGATAAGAAGAGGAGTAGCTTACATGAGAAGCTTCACCATGTGCAAGAAACTTACTAACTAAGCTTCCTAAAATATCCTAAGTCTGTAACCTCCTCAAGGAAACTTCCTAGGCACCTTCCTAACCTCCTCATCTATACTATAAAAGCAATCTAATCCCTTCCTTTTTTCATAATAAAAACAACACACATAAATTCACAAACCCTTGATCCTTTGATTTCCAAGTTACAAGTTATACTACAAAGTTAAAGGCCTAGTTATTCTCTACATGAAGCAAGTGTTTATTTGGTGATTCCATCGTCGGAATAAGAGCTATACAAGGAATTAGGGGCTGAATTCACAAGGTTTTCACAAGGGTTATATCAAGGATTAGCAAGAGTTGTGTTGATGGGTTGAAAATAGGTTTAGTGGTCCTAGTTCCTTTCTTGATTTCCTTTCTTAAATGAAAGCCTAAAGTTGTAAGAAAATTAACCACCATCCTTGCTCTATATCATTTATATGTTTCTTATTGTTATTACTTGATATAAATACTCTTATGTTAGATCATGATGTAAAAGGATGATTAAAATAAGCCTAAAACTTATAAACCATACTTAGTGATGAGTGTCTAAATACTCATCATTTTTGTACCATTTAAGCTGCAAATTCATCTGAAAACACTCAGAAACACATCAAAATGATCAAAATATCACAAATCAGTGTTTTATGTGTTTTAAATGCAAAAATATTAAAATCAGATGAAAAACATATCAAATTTGCAAAAATTGCAGTTTTAGTCCCCCAAGTTTCAAAAGTTGTCAAAATTAGTCCCTATGCATTTATTTTGAGAGGAAAAGCCAAACCAAGGTTTTGAAAGTCAATTTCACAAAATATTACACTTGGGTTACAAGTTTTCCAAAATTACATGTTTAGTCCCTAAAAATCCAAAAATGGCAAAATAGGTCCCTGGAAAATTTTGAGATTTGAAAAATGAAAAAAATGGTTTGTGAACTTTGGAATTACATCATAATTGGTCCTTGGAAGACATTTTCAGAATTGCATGATTGGTCCCTTAAAAATCAGATTTGTCACTTTTGGTCCTTTAAATGCTAAATGATACCAATCCTAGTCCAAAACCATTGACCACTTAAAACCCCAATCCCATTACCCAAACCCACTGTTTATAATAAAACCACCCACCCACTAGTTTTTCCCTCCAACCCACCTTCTCCTTCACCCACTTTCACTGCCACACCACCTGAACACTCAACCTCCCTGTCACTCTCTGTCACACGAAACCCACTCACTCAAGCACACTTCAAGCTCAGCACGTTTTATCTCACAGCAAAAGACACGAGGAAAGAGAAGAAGAGATTGAAGACCCATTTTACTTTTAGTATAAATATGATGTTGTAGCCACATGTATGAGGCACCTAGGATTTAGTAGTTTTAATTTTTAGTTTGCTGTTTTAGATTATAATTTACGTTTTTAATTAATGAAGAAGTTCCTATTTTCTTAAAATTTCTCCTTTATTGCTTATTTAAGTTAATAAGCACTTGTGATTATCAGTTTATTACTCTTTACTTTCAGCTCTAAGTTCCATTTTTAAGTTGCTAAGTAAGTCTTCCAAGTGAAAATTTCAAATCAGTTTTTCTAAACATTCTACACCAATTCAAGGGTGTTTGGCATAAGCTTATTCTAAGGTCTAAAAAGCACTTAACCAGTTCTTGTCGTGCATAATTTAACTAGTTTTTTAGCCTTTAGTTAGTCTTCACAAAGTACCATCTGTTTTGACAAAAGTTTACAAGTTTTCGAAAAAAGCCAAGAAAGTTTCTGTCTCTGTCTCGCGCACCAAAACAGCAGCTATGGCTGCTGTTCGCACCCCTTTTCACAGCTTATTTCATGTTCAAATTTTGCAAAATTTGTTTTTCTCGCAACCTCACATACCCATTTCAACATATTGATAGTTTGTTTGCGTGTAGGTTAAGTTTATTTAGCTTAAATTTTGCATTAAAAATCTGCCTTTGGCCACTGTTTTGACACCACAGCATCAGCCCCCCTTTAGCAGCCCCTATTCCAGCTTATGTCGTGCTTATTTAGGTCCTAAGTAGTTTTTTTAGGTAGCCCTCCATCCCTAATTTACATGTTTGAGCTCTTGTAGGATTTGGAATGGATTTAGTAGCTTATTTATAAGCTTAAAATGCCCCTCCTGCCACTGTTTTATAACAGCCACAGCAGCCCCTTTTTCAAGCCTTAGAAAGCTCCAATTTAGCTCTTAGTAAGTTCTTAGAATCTTTGCCTTATGTAGTTTACATGTTTTAGGTTGTTAGGTACTTTGGTGTTTGTCTAATGCTTATTTTTAAGCTTAAAAAGTCCCTAGCCAAACACCCCTTTATGCCTATATAGTTTGCTGTTTTGTATCTGTCATTTTTCTGCTGTTACATAAGCTCCCAACATCTCATTTAAAGCCTTTTCATATTTTAAGTTTTTACTAAAGTTGCTTATATGTGTTCATTAATTAGTTCGGTAAAAGAAAAATAAGTGAAAAAAAAGGGGAGGAAGAAAGGTTCGAACACTAGACCTCCAGGACTTACTGCCCACGTCCACACAGCAACTCCTTTGTCCAACTGCCCTTGGGACTTTAATTGGTTATACTTTGCATAATTAATGTGTTATATGCTTTGTAAGTTTTTAACTTTAGTAGCTTATTAGGCTTTTTAAGTGCTTATTTCAAAAGCAGTCCGTATATTTTTCATTTTTCTTTAGTTCAATTTCATTTAAAGTAGTTTTTGTGATTTTTTCAGATTTTTCTCAAAATGTTTAGTATTTTTAATTAATTAATTAGTTAAAAATCGTTTTTAATTCGTAATAAATAAAATAAAACTCAAAAAAATATTCCGCTTTTTCCTAAAATTATTTTTAGTCAATTAGGACGTAGGAAAATTGTTTTTACATTCATAGGACTTTTATTTCACAAATTTTACGTTTTTGCTTGCGCACTCGCGTAATTTTTATAAATAGCGCTCGTTTTCATTTTTAGTCACGTTTTTAGGTAATTTAAGTTTACGTTTCAATTAAAATAGTTTATTTAAGTTATTTTGTTTTATAAAATCACAAAAACATCATTGTAAAAATAGTGATAGCGTTTATTTAATAGATTTTATCTTTTTAACTTTCTTTAATTTGCATTTAAGCCGTTTTTATCTGTTGGCTTTTTCCTGTAGTTATAATAATCATCAATCTCCTTTTCCGTCCAAATCTCCCGATCACTAAACGTTTGATAATCCATTGCATAGCTCGCTGGGACATAACGACCCGGGGAAACACTATACTCCTCAGATCTTCATTGATTTCGTTCCTGAGCCGTTTTAAGCTTGTTACGGCCTGCCATTCACAAGTGGCAGGCTTGTGTGATAAAGCTTGACTGTTCTGGAGCGCATCACTTAGTTATGTTTAAATCATTTTATGTTATTTACTAGTAGACTTATGTACAAGGTTACCATAAAAATCGACCACATATAGATTTGATACTCTGCATATTCTTAAATACAAGGTAAAAAGGAAAACATAGCAATTTAAATCACCCGAAATAGACAAACGAGTCAAAAGATACGGCCAAAAGAAGTTAGCGAAACCAAAACGCCGAAACTGCCATAAACAAATTGTTAGGGGTTTGTCTATTTTTTTCAAGGCTTTCTGGTCCATTTCATCAAAAAGTTAAAACATAAAAGTTGTCCGGAACGACGTTTTCCTTCCATTACTAAGAGGGTCACTCCCTGAAAACACTTAAAACATGCCACTTTCCTTCAAAAACTGAAACTGCCCTATATAACTATACTTTTGTCACAACTAAAGGCAAACGAAGAGGCCTAATGGTCTTAAGTCAAGACCACGACCACAACCACGGCTAAGGCCAAGGCTGAGTCTCAAGACCCTGATAGCTGAGACTAAAGCCACGGCAAGGCCATGGCTAAAGCCTCAAGGCTTCTTAAGCCGAGACCATAAACCAAAACGTATACATCATAATTTGGATCTAATCCCTCGATAAACTATGAAACCACTTAATCTATATGTCACATAAACAACAAAAAAACTATATGTTTTATCTACTAAGTTCTACAATACTAGGGAACTTCATGTGAGGGGTTCATTTGGGTAAATGAAACGACGAGTTGCTGGATTTACGAATTAAAGTATCCTAGCTCCTCGAACGATTACCACATGACCTCTGAATTGTGATGGCCTGAACGGTAGTTCGATATATATAAACTAAACACGTTTTCACAACTAGATCATTTCTATAAATGACATACACAACTATCATGTACTACATCATGATCAATATAAAGACGTATATAAGCTTGTTATTACTTTCCCATCATTATTTCAAACCTAAGTCGCAACATCATATTCTAGGTTGCTCGTAGAGGTTCTCACAGCATATCCATCTTCCTCACTATACATTTGATTTAATTAACTCATGGTGAGTTCATAGCCCCACTTTCTATTACTTAATTGTTTTAAAAACCCTTTGGGGGAGATACATGCTATTTTTAACATGAACACACAAATATTTGAACTTTATGCTATCTGATTGTTTTATTGTCACTAAGTAAACATAATTGCCAAACATAAGTCCCTAAATCATGAACCATTAATCACTAGAGAGAGTGAGCACGAATATTATGAAAATATCTATTGGTATTGACGAATCCCGTTTGTGTTGTCCCTGTTAAAGGCAAAAAAACGCACTATATTTGAGTAACATTAGGTAAAACGGCAATTTAACCTATTAGGGCTCGTACCAATAATTTCACCTACTTATATTAGAACACGTTAATGCCTTGGTTGCATGAACTTAGTGAAATAATAACTGTTTTGTTTTCAACATTATGGGTGTATAACAACGTAACCCAGATAAACATTATGTGTTCAACATTTAGCAATAAATTATGGTTCACTCAACCTTTGTGTTGACCCTTTTAAACATGTTTAGATTACGTATAGTCCGTATTCGGGTCATGAACCCGACTAATAAACGCTACTAGCAACTGAGCCCAGTACGAATGGGCTAACCGGGTAATGGTTTGGGCTCACGAAGGCCCAAACCCAAAGTTATTATGGTTTTGGATATCGGATATCTCTTATTTATGAGATATGTATTGATTGACCAACTTAGGCGGGATACGCCGAAGGTTGGGGAACACGAAACCAACAAGGATTTTGTGTGTATATAAAGTGCATCTCAGTCCTCATTAAAGGTACAATCTAAAACCCTAACTCTCCACTTAACCCTGAAAACCGATTACTTACTCTCACGCCGGAGGATAATCGTGGGAGACAATCCCACGATAAGCCTAACGGTGTTTTCTGTTTTCTTAGTGCGCAGGTCTCAAGCATCAAGATCTAATTGATACGAGAACCGGAGTCTAAATAAGGAACGCCAAACTTTTGTATCAACAAGTGGCGCTATCCGTGGGACCAATCACTAAGAAGTAGAATGACAAAGCAAGGAAACCTAAGCCAGCGATCGCATGGTGACCTACAAGGGAAGAAGCAGCAAAGTGGATCAGCCTCTAAGCAGGCCTATGGAACAACCAGTGTGACCAGAAACCAAGGGACAGCCCCAGATCTGGTCTTCGCAATGGTGGAACCACGCACGGGGACAACCCATGCCACTACAACAACCACCAGAAGATCCACTGCGCACCCTTTTTACCACTCCCCACCAATCGGTGCCAGAAAAGGACCTCACAAAAACGCCAGGCACGCCTCTCCGAAATAGGGGTCCAGATGTGGAAACAGACACCCTCGCGCTAGAAGGAGTCGCGCCTGAACTAGCGCCAAGTGACTTCGTGTCTCAAAACTACGAAACCTTGGCTGCCCTCATGCAAGAGGAGGCGAAAAAGAGGTCGAGTCAGAGCCTGCAAGCCCGACTAAACTTCGACACAGAGTATGAGACATCCCCATCGTGTCATCAGAGGGAGAGGCGCGGGAAGGATAACCGCCAGCCCCTAGTGTTTACCAGGATCGAGAGGAGAGTTGAGAACGATGAAGCAGCTGACCTGCAGTATCTGGAAGAACACGAAAAGGACGGACGGCGTACCAATGTCCACGCTAGGCTTGGTAGCCGCAGGGTCCATGACAGACTTGGAGGACGGCACTCCCCAAGTTAAAGCTCTTTAAGCTCGGATTCTGAGGATAGTCAGCGCAAGCGCCAAAAGAGGGGAGGCTCGTCCTCTGGTGATTCCTCAGATAATGAGGACAGCGAAACAGGGCACTGGGAGTCCAGGGGAAGATATCACGACCAGGAGAGGAAGATATGTCTCTTCCCTGGCGCCGCCAAAAGGTGGATGCATTCACTCGGCGCATCAGCGATTTCTCAGAAGATAAGAGAAGGCGCATGCCCGCCAATGTGAAAACCTACTATGGAATAGGCGATCCGGACGATCACCTAAAAAATTTCGAATCAGCTGCTACCATCGAAAATTGGCCACAACATGTGTGGTGCCACATGTTCAATTCCACATTAGTGGGAAATGCGCGAAACTGGTTCAGTAAGCTTCCACGAAGAAGCATTGATGGCTTTGAAGAGTTGCGGAAGGCGTTTCGCCTGAACTTCACTCAAAGGAAGAAGTGCGCCAAAAATCCTGTCGAACTTGCTAGGGTAAAATAGCGCCAGGGGGGATCTACAAGTGCTTATGTGGAGCGCTACAAAGATGAGTGCATACATGTCAAGGCATGCCCCGAAATACTAAAGATCTCAGCGTTCATGAACGGGATCAATAACCCAGAACTCATCAAAAGGCTGAACGACAAGGTCCCCCAAACCTTTAATGAACTTATGAAACGCACAAGGTCCTTTATCCAAGGAGAAGCTGTCGCGGCGGACATCAAGAAAGGCTACTCAAACTATAGGTCACAAGAACAGCCTAGGAGACAATCCATTGACCATAGTAGCAACCGCAACAAGAATTATCGCGGCCAGGGGAGCGGACGAGATAATGACAAATATACCCCGCTAACCAAGACTACAATGGAGATATTCGCGATGGAAGGCGTGAACTTCCCGAGGCCCCCACCAATGCGCACCCCAGAAGAGCGGCGCGTGGGGAACAGATACTGCGACTATCATGGACAGAAGGGCCACACCACCAATGAGTGTGTCCAATTGCGCCAACTAATTGATAAGCTAGTAAAAGAAGGCAGATTGGACCATTTAGTTAAGAACATCAAGGAGGGGAAAGATAAGCAAAATATTGGGAACAAGAAAGAAGCACCCAAAGATAAGGCTGATACCATTTACATGATACAATCATGGCAGCGAATGACTAGGCAGAAGATCAGCCAAAAGTTTTCCCATGGAAGCGAAATCTCTTTCCCCACTTTGGCTGCGGACAGCACAGTGGTAAAACCGCTCACCATTGAAATTAATGCAGGGGGTCACGATATCCACCGCATGTATGTTGATGGAGGAGCATCCGCAGATATAATGTATGAACATTGTTTCAAGCGAATGCGACCTGAGATACGAATTCAGTTAAGCCCGGTGATGACGTCGTTGACTGGTTTTACACGAGAAAAGATATGGCCCATAGGGAAAATACGCCTACTAGTCAATGTTGGTAATAAGGAACACTCCACGACAGCCTGGATGAATTTTATGGTGATAAAATCCCCTTCGCCATATAATGGCATTATTGGAAGACCAGGGATATCAGCCATACGCGCAGTACCATCTACATCACATGGGATGCTCAAGTTCCCAGTGGAGGGGGACATTGTTACTCTCTACAATACCACCGTACCACTTGGAGAATGTAACACGATTACATGTGAGACGGCACACATTTCAGAACAGTGCGCAACTAAAGTATCAAACCTGAGGGTCGCAATTCATCCTGATTACACAGAGCAAGAAGTATCGATCGGGGGATCACTGTCTGATAACGGCAGGGCAGCCGTGTGCGCACTCTTGCAAAAGAATCTGGATATCTTTGCGTGGGAACCAAAGCACATGACTGGTGTGCCACGCTCGATTACAGAACATAAGTTGAGAATCCGACAAGGATACTCCCCAGTATGACAGAAGAAGCGCGGTTAGGCTCCAGAGCGCGCAAAAGCCATTATGGAGGAAGTACACAAACTTGTGGATGCAGGTATCATGCGAGAAGTCTACTACCATAACTGGTTTTCCAACCCAGTGATGGTCAAGAAGAGCGATGGTAGTTGGCGGATGTGCGTGGACTTCACGGATCTCAACAAAGCATGTCCACAAGACTGCTACCCACTACCAGATAGATTGGAAGATATAATCTTTGTGCGGATACCCACTTAAATGCTTCTTGGATGCATACAAAGGATGCCACCAAATCCAGATGGCTAAAGAAGATGAAGAAAAAATGGCCTTCCATACAAGCCAAGGCATCTATTGGTATACTAAGATGCCCTTTGGCTTGAAGAACGCAGGCGCCACCTTTCAGCGATTGGTAGATAACGCATTTGAAAAACAGGTGGGCCGCAACCTAGAGGTTTACGTTGATGACCTTGTCATAAAAAGCCATACTGAGGACGAATTGGTGCGCGATATTGAAGAGACATTTAAGACACTACGAGAGATCAACATGAAGTTAAATCCTAAGAAATGCACCTTTGGCGCTACAGAAGGCATGTTCCTGGGATATTTGATAGAGCCCGATGGCATTAAACCATGTCCAGAAAAAACGAAGGCTGTCATCCAAATTCCTTCACGGTGCACGTTGAAAGAAGTCCAGTCTCTGAATGGAAAACTAGCTGGTTTGAACAGATTCTTATCCAGATCATCAGATAAGTCACTCCCCCTTTTCAAAATGCTCAAGAAGTGTACAAAAAAGGGAGATTTTTGCTGGACTACGGAGGCAGAAGAAGTTTTTATACAGCTTAAACAACACCTGGCAGCGCTCCCCACGCTAGTCGCGCCCCTCCCAGGGGAAGAATTAATTATGTACTTATCGACGACTCATGGAGCAGTCAGCGTGGTGCTACTGACGGATAGGAATTCAGTACAAACAACGGTATATTTTGTAAGCAAATCACTCAAGAAAACGGAGATTAACTACATCGCAATGGAGAAGTTGGTCCTGGCATTAGTATTCGCCGCCAAACGGCTGCGCAGGTACTTCCAGGCACACCCAATAGCGGTGATCACAGACCAACCTATCAAGAAAATCATCTCCAAACTCGACGCATCGGGACGACTACAGAAGTGGAGCGTGTTGCTAGGTGAGAATAACATCTCCCACAGACCACGTACTGCGGTTAAGGGGAAGATACTAGCAGACTTTATCATCGAAAAACCAGACACTGATGATGCACCTTCCGAAAGCAAGGTGGAACTACAAGAACCATGGATCCTATTCATGGATGGATCTTCATGCGTGGATGGGACAGGCACAGGCCTTATCCTCACGAGCCCAGAAGGAATGGAATTCACTTACGTACTGCGTTGTGAATTCACAACCACAAACAACGAGGCCGAGTATGAAGCCCTGATTGTTGGATTACGCATTGCAGCTCGAATGGGCATACGCAACCTAGAAGCAAATGTGGATTCCCGGCGAGTATATGGCTAAAGAGGAAAACATGGTTCAATACCTCGACAAGACCAAGTCACTAATCCAGGTTTTTGATAGGTTTACCATAAAACAAGTTCCTAGAGGGGAAAACAGAAAGGTGGATGCACTGAGCAAGATTGCATCCACAAGCTTTGCGCACCTGTCAAAACCAGTATTGGTGGAAACTCTGAAGAGCAAGTCTATCTCCGAAATGGAGATATCCACGGTGATAGAGGAACAAGGTCCTACATGGATGACTCCAATTGTCGAGTTTATAAGCAAGGGCGTATTGCCCTAGGAGCAGAAGGACGCCCGACGAATACGGCGCACATCACAGAGGTTTGAACTTCGGGATGGTATATTATATCGGCGCTCCTTTCTACAACCATGGCTTCGATGTGTCGGACCCCTTCAAGCAGATTACGTTCTCCGAGAGATCCACGCCGGTTCATGTAGTATGCACTCAGGACCACGGTCCGTCATGGAACGCACTTTACGGTCAGGATACTACTGGCCTACGATGCACCGTGACGCGCGGGACTTAATAAGAAAGTGTGGCGACTGCCAAGTTCACAGACCCATTCCACGCCAACCACAACAGGAGCTACCACCTATTACGTCGCCATGACCATTCTATAAATGGGGTATCGACATTGCCGGCCCCTTCCCTGTTGCAGCAGGGGGATTGAAATTCCTTATAGTGGCTGTAGACTATTTCACTAAGTGGATTGAAGCAAAGGCGGTCGCGACAATCACAAGAAATCAGGTAAAACGATTTGTTTGGGAAAATATCGTATGCCGTTTCGGATAACCTGGGGAAATCATCTCGGACAACGGAAAACAATTCTGTGACAACCCTTTCAAGGAATGGTGCGAAAAACTAAATATTGCACAGCACTTCGCGTCGGTTAAACACCCACAAACCAATGGTTTAGTTGAGCGTGCAAATTGAAGTCTGGGTGAGGGAATTAAAGCACGCTTAGACAAACACAAAGGGAGGTGGGTGGAGGAGTTATCGCATGTCTTGTGGGCGCATCGCACGACAATCAAAATTAGCACGGGAGACACTCCCTTTTCTCTTGTCTATGGGACAGAAGTCGTCATACCAGCCAAAATTGGGATGGCAACTATTCGCACTACCGAAGTTAATGTTACAACCAATGAAGATGAACGGCGTATTGACTTGGACCTGTTAGAAAAAAGGCGCGAGCGCGCAGCTATATGTGAGGCGAGAGCTAAGTCAAAAATGAAGAGATACTACGATGCTAAAGTTTGAAGCATCTCATTCAGACCTGGTGATTTTGTATATCACGCCAATGATGCGAACCATGCAGAAGATACAGGAAAACTTGGACCGAAGTGGGAAGGACCTTATGAGGTCACTAAAGCACTAGGAAAGGGCGCGTACAAGCTGTGTGACATGGATGATCGTGAGCTACCACGCACATGGAACATCTGCAATCTCAAACGATGTTATCTCTAGGAACGGCTACGGCCCAGCGCATGGATACCCCCGCACTTTAGTATAGTGCCCAATAAATATCCGTGTATTTACATTCTGTTTTACTTAGGCAAATATCTTTTTTCTTTTTACAAAAACTACAAGTATTGATAAAACGTCGCGGTTTCTAGCTAACTCCGCGACACATTTCAATTTGTTATTTACATATTGTTCATGTCTCAACATTGTTGTTATGTTATCTTTTACCTACATGGCGTGCATGCACTTACTAAACCCACGATGGTAAAAAGGATGGTTAAACCTACTAAATAACTCGTTGAGTAAGTGGGTTGCAAACCCATCAACATTGGATCATGCATCCTTGTTAAACACCTTATTTTCAAGACGTTGGAATAAGTTCAATGCGCATTCCACGATGGATGCGCAACAATGCATTATGTGCGCGTTTAACAAACTAGTAATCAAGACTCTTGACTTCTTGATATGATATTTACGGTACGCTGCATATCACACCATACACGATTATGATACAAGTACTTAGAAATTATGTTTCAAGTATGTTAGATCATGACTTTCATACATGCTTATGGACTTCATATATTATTCGCGCTTATACAGGTGTTTGATTCTTAGACAACGAGAACGTTTTTCATGCAAAGACGAATAACTAAGTACAAAAATTATAAGTCGCAACCACATTCAGATCAACACACCTTCAACAAAAGGAAAATTTTATTATGAACTATGAGTTCTTACAAAAAGGATATTTACAAAGAAGCTATGGCCAACGTACTATTACAACGCCTAAGATGTGAGCTCTCAACACGGTTTGCAGCATCCCCAGCTTCTTTCAGCCTCTTCAATAGGTCAGAATCCTTGCGTGATACCGTTGCCACACTAACAGGTACCCCGTCGGATCTAGGGAGATGCGCTGCGCCAAGACCACACAGAATGACCTTCCCCTTCACGCCTTTCTTCTTTGCAAGCCTCATGGCATGGGCTTCTAAGGACTCTTTCAAAGGAATTTCCTTCTCAAGGGCAAAGGGGTGCAGGATGTCGCGGGGGCGGGCAAAGATAGGAACTTGCAGCTGTGACTCATCAGGCTTCAAAAAATAGTCAGGTTGCGCCTCTGCATTATCGGCACGGTGGCGGGCCAAGGTCAATCCCTCCATAATCACACCTATGGGATAATCCTGGTCACGCTCCAACTGTGCAATCAGAGGAAGCTCCAACAGCTTCATCTTCTCCATTGCAGCAACCAGATCATCATACGTACGCTCATTATATCCGGGCACCTGCGCGGCAGGCACTTTCAACAGGCCGCTCTCATGAAGCTCTTATATGGCCTCTGCCTTACCACGCGCCAGCGCGCACTGAACGACACCCCCGAAGGTGTCCGCCACCTCTCGAGATTCCAAAGTAGTTAGGGCAGCAAGGCGCAAACCATGGCTAATGAGCCACCTGCGCTCGGCAATTGTGGAAACCAGCTGTGGATATAGCTCTTCATCGTATTCGATGCTGAGCTTGCATATCTTCATCTCCTGCTTCTCCAGTAAACCTCCCGTGGTTGCACGAAACTCCTCCAACCGAGAGAAGTGCTCATTCTTCCCATTCTCCAAATATCCAAGTGCCCAGACGCACGTAGCCTTATAATCCTCTAGTGCGAAACACTCCTGGCTCACTTGGGTAAGTAATGACATCTTCTCTTCAGCAAGTTTTTTGGCATAGGAGCTCGCCGCCTCTACTTCAGCCTGAGCATTGGCCAGCTGCGCCTCCAGCAGCGCAATTTCCTTATCCTTTTGCGCGCTTTGGCTACTCTCCCCGGAATACTTTGAATTTAGCAGCGCAACCAATGTAGCCTAGTGCGCAGCAGCCAACACAAGCTCCTCAACCAGATGGTCCATTGGCACATCCCCAGATGCCAACGGCTCAGCGCCTTGGTCCTTTGTGTTGGGAATTCTGTGAAGTAGGAATTCTGCTGATGGATTCTGCTGACTCAGTGATTCTGCTGAAGAAGTGATTCGGCTGAATAAGATTACAAAACGAGCAATAATGAAGAAAGAAGAAACAATGAGGACCTAATATGTAATAGTTGAGCAAGAATAAAGAAAGAAGAAACAATGAGGGCCAAATATGTAATAGTTAGCTTTCTAGTAAGCTAGGGTTTGTAACCTCCCTCTATTATATAAAGAGGGATGGCGGCTAGGGTTAAAACTCATCTTTTCATTTTATATTCATAGCCGACATCTCCCATGAGAGTATAGCAAACGCATAGAGCGTATTGTAGTAGTAGTAGTAGTATTAGTTTCTTTATGTTTTAATAAAGAAAACCTTATTAGTGATGTTGATTGTGTTATCATTATTCCACTGTGCATCTAATCAATCAATATTGCTCATACCCTAATTGTATATACCAAGATTCGGACTCAACTAGGGTATGAGCAATATTGATTGATTAGATGCACAGTGGAATAATGATAACACAATCAACATCACTAATAAGGTTTTCTTTATTAAAACATAAAGAAACTAATACTACTACTACTACTACAATACGCTCTATGCGTTTGCTAGAGTCTCATGGGAGATGTCGGCTATGAATATAAAATGAAAAGATGAGTTTTAACCCTAGCCGCCATCCCTCTTTATATAATAGAGGGAGGTTACAAACCCTAGCTTACTAGAAAGCTAACTATTACATATTTGGCCCTCATTGTTTCTTCTTTCTTTATTCTTGCTCAACTATTACATATTAGGTCCTCATTGTTTCTTCTTTCTTCATTATTGCTCGTTTTGTAATCTTATTCAGCCGAATCACTTCTTCAACAGAATCACTGAGTCAGCAGAATCCATCAGCAGAATTCCTACTTCACAGAATTCCCAACAATCTTCCCCTAAACTGGAATTTGACTATGTTAAGTTCCAGTTTCTCGATAGTACAAAACCACCTGTATGAAGAAACAATGGTAAAACATGCCATCACAATAATAAGTTGCACACTATGAATCTGCTTCCCCTTCATCTAATAGGGGTCTTGTGCAACTTGTAGACGCTTCCCCTCAAGTGATGCATAAAGATGGTAAGTAAATAAACAGTAAGCTTCCCCTTAAACTATACTAACCATCTCACGATTTTTTTTTTTTTTTTTTAACAACTAAAAAGAAATTAAATGCAACAACAGAAACGTCAAATCAGTAGCAGCATCAAAATAGTCTACCAGTAGAAACACCAAAGCATGCGTCTTATATCTTGTACTATCCACGTGACTCCAAACTCAGATGAGGCACTAGCAAATGTGAGCATTAAGCACATTTTCTATAGATCTCGCCCCTTCACTAACACTGAGTACTACAATGTAACTCCTTAAAGTGATAGCAAATGCGAGCATTAAGTACTTTTTGTAGATCTCACCCCTTCACTAGAATCATCAAGTCTTTGTCACAGCATTAACGTACAAACAAGTTATCTCAAAAGTGCCTTATTCACTTTGAGATATGATAAGACACGCATCTTCAGCAGAAACCGGAACCTTCAGCAGAAACCGGTTAGCGGAAACGAAACAATGAATCAGCAGAAATAGTAACTCGTGTGAATAGACCAATCGGATTCCTCTCTTGCTGTCTCATGTGCAGACCCATCATTGACAATAAAAAAAAAACAAAACAACCCGTACAAATAATGCCACAAATCACATAATGGAGCCCATATGAATTGCGTTTTAAATAAAACCGCTCGTATTACCACATTTAACTCGAGCCCCATGTCAGATCAAACAAACTAAATACCCAAGCACATGCTTCTTAGTTTGACCAGTCAAATGAAATCAGCAACTCGAATGGGACCAGCGTTCAGAACCACCAATCCATGAAATCCTTGACATATTATTGCCCCATGTGCAAATGATTTACAAAGACACATACAACAGCCAATTATAAACAAAGACCACCATAGCAATCCTACACCATATCACGGAAAAACGAATCCCATTGCCACAAAAATATTCGACCAAAGAAAAACATACCCACGTGATCTAACTGGACAAACACATGAATTTAGCCCCACTCTAATTTGAACTATACGGCCCCACATGTACACTATCCGAAACCAGTCAACACCATTTAAATGAGTGAACAAACATATCAAAGGAGTGGGACCAGTATTCATCAAACAGTACAAGCCAAACAATAGAGCAAATTCACGTGCAAGAGGAGTACGAATATCTTTGAAATCAAAAATACCTTTAAATGAAGCGAATAAAATAAAGCATACCATCAAAGATGAGACACACGTGAAACAACAGTAGCAACACAATAGACTTCGACCCAACAACATCATATCTGCTCTTTCGAAAAATCCTTAGCCGACTGCCGCCTCTTTTCACCATCTGCTGCTACAAAATAATTAGGGCATAAACCCTAATTAGGAAAACCTTATAACCCTAGATCGAGAGCCACCCGCTCTGAAACCAATTGTATAAACCAAGATTCGGACTCAACTAGGGTATGAGCAATATTGATTGATTAGATGCACAGTGGAATAATGATAACACAATCAACATCACTAATAAGGTTTTCTTTATTAAAACATAAAGAAACTAATACTACTACTACAATACGCTCTATGCGTTTGCTAGACTCTCATGGGAGATGTCGGCTATGAATATAAAATGAAAAGATGAGTTTTAACCCTAGCCGCCATCCCTCTTTATATAATAGAGGGAGGTTACAAACCCTAGCTTACTAGAAAGCTAACTATTACATATTTGGCCCTCATTGTTTCTTCTTTCTTTATTCTTGCTCAACTATTACATATTAGGTCCTCATTGTTTCTTCTTTCTTCATTATTGCTCGTTTTGTAATCTTATTCAGCCAAATCACTTCTTCAGCAGAATCACTGAGTCAGCAGAATCCATCAGCATAATTCCTACTTCACAGAATTCCCAACACTTTGGATCCTGAGGGTCAGCGCGAACAGGACTCGCCTTGGGTCGCGACTCCCCAGAATGCTCAACAGTAACCCCAACGGTTTCAACACTGCACGCAATAGAAGTGAATTAATAACATAAACAGGGAATGCGACAAATGTTTTTGCGACAATACTTACTTGGGGGGAACAGTCTTAGTTACACGGGGGGGGGGGGGGGAGGGGGGCAATGCATTGTCTGATGACGATTCCACGTCAAGAATGACAGGACGCTTTCTCCTGGATGGACCTGCGCCATCACCACCAGGCGCCCTCTTGCGCTTTACCCGTTGGCCTGCTTCCTCTGGCTCTATGATGAGGACCCCCACTTCAGGGGAATGTACCCTGGGGTTGGGCACGCTGCGCAGAGGGGTTGCCTCTAGCACAATGGGGGAGCCATTCCCCGGGTCCTCCAGAACCATCTCCATGGTGCACCCCGCAGTAGCTTCCAAAATGGGGACTTCTCCCTCTCTCAAAGGGCGCACCCCCACGGTGACCTGGCGAGGTTTTGCCAAATGCACAACGCTGAACAAATCCATCTCTGCGCATCAAGAAACAAACAAAAACAATAGTTATATAAAGTACAAAGGTGAAAATAAAGTCTCGCAATAATAAAGCAAAGGAGTAGGAAGGACAAGCACCTACCCTGGTCATCCGTGTCTAAGAAGGTTGGCACCTCGTCAGGACTATCGAAATAGTTGCGACTGATGCCCATGTGCACCAAAAATTCCTCGGGATAGGAATTGATGGGAATACGATTGGCGTTTATCATTTCCACATCATCTGCGCTGTATGTTCCAAGGAGGGGGCGCTCATCCTTCGGTAGCGAACTTTGAGTATAGAAGACGAAGCGCCATGGAAACAACGCCTCATCAACCCAGAAGAATTTCTCTCTCTAGTTCCTAAGCGTGTCTAGTTTCTCAGTATAACATTGTAGTCGTCCTGCGGGCTTAGCAAATGAAACCCACCCGTTTGACCACGTCATATGGTAAAACGCGCGGAAAAGATAGATAGTGGGGTTAATTGCCAACAAACGGAAATTAACCTCGAAGTTTGTTATTTGTGCTGCACCTATACAATGCAGTTGGGATATGTGTAGGTGATAGTAATTTAGTATGTCGCACAAGAATAAGGAGATGGGCACACGTTGATTCGCAAATTTGAAAAAACGCGTGTATACCCCTACTTTCCCTTCGGGGAAATCCGCTATTGACGCCTGCGCAGCCGGAACTACCGGATGCAGCGCGAGCGGGATATAATAATCCGATGTGAATTCACGTAGTTCGTCCTCGGTTATATCAGATGAGAAGTCACTTAAACCAAGAACCATGATGAGATTATGAATGCGCACGCGCTGTTACCTTTACAAGTTTCTGGGTTTCTTGGTTGATAGTTCGAGTTTTTTAACAATGGCGGAAATGATTTTTACTGTGATAATCACAGTAAAACAGAGGCGGAAGTTTATATAGTGTTTTACATTCACGTGATGATCGACACGTGGACCCCACTATCTCTAAATGTGTGGATAGGATATGTTGACGTGACACACCTCCACCCACTTTTTCACATTTTACGAGGCATATATTTGACTTCATTAGACTGGATACACCGTATCTTCTCTTAGGCTGGAAACCTTTGAAGCTTCTCCGCTACGCCTCGAGGGATATATTTGCTACAGTTATTAGTCTAGCATTCGCGGGTTTCACCCTGCGCATACTAGACTAGGGGGACATGATGACATATAGTCCGTATTCGGGTCATGAACCCGACTAATAAATGCTACTAGCAACTGAGCCCAGTACGAATAGGCTAACCTGGTAACAGTTTGGGCTCACGAAGGCCCAAACCCAAAGTTATTTATGGTTTTGGATATCGGATATCTCTTATTTATGAGATACGTATTGATTGACCGACTTAGGCGGGATACGCCGAAGGTTGGGGAACACGAAACCAACAAGGATTTCGTGTGTATATAAAGGGCATCTCGGCCCTCATTAAAGGTACGATCTAAAACCCTAACTCTCCACTAAACCCTAAAAACCGATTACTTACTCTCACACCGGAGGATAATCGTGGGAGACAATCCCACAATAAGCCTAACGGTGTTTTCTGTTTTCTTAGTGCGCAGGTCTCAAGCATCAAGATCTAATTGATACGAGAACCGAAGTCTAAATAAGGAACGCCCAACTTTTGTATCAACATGTTTATTTCAGGTCCATAATGAACGAGGCTGGCAAGGATGGAAAGGAAGGGCACGGATACTCTAGATGGCTATAAATTTTATTATCATTCAAAAACTCATTTAATGTAATTTGTAAACCTTGAAACCACTGGGACCTCATTTTTGTAAACTATGATATTTATATAATTCAAATGATAAATCTTTTAAAATGACTCAATTAGAGTTCATTTTCTATCATTATAACTGTTTTGCCATGAAGTAACACCCAATTTGAATTCCAATGCATATCACGAAGTTGGGGGTGTTAAACCAGAGTTGACGTGAAATTCATTCCACAACCATGGAGGACTCTATACCTCATGATTTCCAAGTCTGTATCGGGAAGAGACATCGGTCAAGAGCATACCAAGCTGCCGCACTTGCAAACATTTTGGGGGATGGTCAATGTTCAGCACATTGACTATGCTAGCTTCATATGGGAGGACATGATGCAGCATCTCAAGAAGGGAGGCACCAAGATCCCTTTTTTCCGATTTACCAAGCTCATCATTCATAATATCCTCAAGAAGCATGATGACATCCCCAAGAGACTTAATGACCCAAACAAGCACACCGTAAAGAATGTGCCTACCTTAAATTCAGTTAGGTTACAAGGGTCCAGCACTCGCAAACAAGGTGTTGAACTCCCTGCATGCCTCATTACTAAAAATGTCAAAGAAGCTCCCTCACACAGATATTATCAGGAAGCTCTGAAAGCACATCGTGTTGGGTTCATGGATGAAGTCATTCATACTCCAGCAGTTAAAACCAGAGCAAATATAGTTGGAAGTTTAGGCAGTACCACAAAGAAGTCAAAGTCAAAGATCTCCAAAAGAGTGATAAGGAGAAAAATTCCCACTCAAGTTGTCAAGCCCGAACCTTCTCCTGAGCCCGCATCACAACACAATGAGGACTCAGAGATAGAGTCAGATGAACACGTGGTCTATAACAAAGTTCGTATTATGACTCTACCACAGAGAAGGAGAAGCAGAAAAGTCCAACACTAGAACAACTTGAGGAGGATATTGATGCTTACACTTGTACTGATGAAAGCAAAAAGACTGATAAAGGTTAGAGACCTCTCACTACAGAAGAACAACCAGACTCAGAGCATGATCCAGAGGAGGAAGAGGAAAGACTATTTCAGAAAACTTTGAAATAGAAAAGGATGGAACACCAAGCATCTACCTTTGCGGCTAATCAACCCGGCGGGGTAGGAGGTTCAAGTAATGGTGCTCCACATTTAGAAGAATCTAATCATATCACTCAACTCCAATCTGATCCGGTTAATCAACCCGGCAAGGACACGGGTGACAACACCAAGGTTACCGCTCAGGAAGAGGAACAACAAGAAGATGAGGAAATGTATGACGATGGAGGTAATTATCATGATAAGGAGGAAAGTATCACTGATGATGACGTTCTAAAGGCTGTAGAAGAAATACATAAAGAGGCTGAAGCAGAAGCGGCTAGGGCTGAAGAGGAACGTCTGAAGAAGGAAACCGAAAATTATATTATTGACAACCCATCTCACAAACCTCAACCATCTTCTGAAACACCACTTGACACCTCCACCGGACCTTAATCATCATCAAACTCATCACTTCCACCAACACATAGAACAATCAAATCAAGAATGAAATCAGTTAAGAAGAAAGCTGATACGTGAATGTCTCGTGCTAAGACCAAAATTCAAAAGGCGGTGCATCAATCAAGGAAAAGAAAGCAGAACCATTTACAAAAACAAGTTAACACATTATCCGACTTGGTCACTGATCTAACTACACAGATGTCCACTTTCCAAGAATCCAAAGATGCAATTCAGAAGTTTCTCGCTAGGGATGTTCAGGGAGAAATGGATCAGCTAATCATTAACTATACTCGAGCATTTCTTTCCAAAAAACATTCCAAAAGTCACAAGAGAACTCTTCAAAATATAACTGAAACCATGATTAAGTCTATGGTTAAGCAGATTTTCATGACAACACAGGTGGTAATGGAAACAAAACCAGTCAAGCCCCCAATCGTTACCGAAGAAGAGTTAATTGTTGAACTGGTTATGCTGAGTCTTTTACCAACGAAGATGAACAACTCTACGATCTTCTAGTTGCACGAAAACTTCATACACCATGCAAGGATGATGCGGGGAAAGACAAAAGACCGAGGAAAGATGATGATCAAGATCCAAACCCCAATGCCGAGAAACAAAAGAAAACCAGCGGGTCATCATCATCCATGCCACCACCACCAAACAAGACTGCCACCACCTCCACACAACAAGCTTCTCAGAAACCATCATCAGACAAACCTAAAGACTCAGATACCACACCACCATTGGAGAAAACAAGTGATCACTCTACCTACACTGGTGGTGATGATTATGAGCAACCGGAGCATCAACCCACACCTCAACTGTGACACCCTAGGCAATGACAACACGGAGGAATATGAGCGGTTCAACAACTTGGTTGAGGCACAACCACCTCTTGAAGAATATCAAGAGCCCGTGGATGGTCGCACAATGGAACAGGTCCAAGTACTCAAAAGTCAGTTTAAAATTAAGAAGATGACCAAGAAAGAACTTCGACGATCAAAAACGACGCTTTCACATTGCTAAATGAAAGATCCAGAAGTGCAATTGAGCTTGAGTATCACTTCGAAAACATTGTGTCACACCCCCAAATTACCTGTTTTGCAGCGGAATGGAATTCCTGGAGGATAACTGTCATAGCATCAAAGTTATAGTTATATTGAACGACCTAAAGTGTCGTTTGGAAAACACATCGTTTGATTTAATAAATCAATCAGAGTTTACAAAGTATAGGTCCCAAATGAAAGTCACTATGTACGGAAATAAATTTGATACAATTCAAACGATGTTTTTAAAGCTCATAAAACCCAAGTGAGACGCGTCGTCACCACGACTCTATGATATGTCCATATGCATGCCATGAAGTGAATGCCTTAGATACCTGAGATAAAACATGCTAAAAAGTGTCAACACAAAGGTTGAGTGAGTTCATAGAGTTTGGTTAACAAGTAAAGCTTTTAAAGAGCGTTCATGCAACAAAGGCAAAGTTTTTGGTCATATAGAATAGTCCAAAATACAAAACTTGCAACATGTGTGTTCACAATCCACTGCCAAAATATGTATAGTTTATGTTCATGCACACGTTGCCAAATGAGTTCACAAAGCAAAGGCATTGTAAATCCACTCAGTTCCAAGTTCCGCCCATACAAAACTTGCAACCTGTGTGTTTACAACCCACTGCTAAAAATAGTACGTCAATCATGTATGCATGTATCATAGTAGTTAAAAGTATCAATGTTTTAAGTATGTAACTAGTATATAGATCACGTACACGTGCATCAAAACTTATGCAATTAGCCATGAGTCTCCACTCCATCTCCAGAAACCTCAGGTGGGTATGATGCTCACAAGGAAAGTAATAGCATTGGTTCTACTTCATCTCCGAAACCCAATGCGTGTGTTATCCAAGGAGACTTTGTGTTGCTCATAAGGAAAGTAATAGCATTAGTTTTTACTTCATCTCCGAAACCCAATGCGTGTGTTATCCAAGGAGACTTATCATGCGAACGAGGGGACTGCTCCGTGTATGTTGGGAGACTTTCAAGTTTAGTATAACACAATCAAGTATACCGCAATCAAGTATATAACGCAATCAAGTATAATGCAATCAAGTGTAATGCAATCAAGTATAAATGCTATCAAGTATTATGCAATCAAGTATAAAAAGTATAGCGTAGCATAAAAGTGTAAATGTTTTTAGTATTTGTATTTGTAAAAGCAAGTAGTTGAGCATGTATCTCCCCCAAAAGTTTGTAAACAATTAATAGAAAGTAGGGCTATGAAAACTCACCTGATGCAATGTTTATGATGACAAAAGTAGATACACTGAAATGAGGTGCAATCTCTATCCGCAACCTAATGAATGATATGCTCTAATATAAGTCATGAAACAATGTCGTGCATGCAAACTCATATGATATCCATACCACTTGTGCATTTGAAAATAATGTTTGTCGTCGAAATATATGTTTATGACATCTCGTCATGTTATAAAATACTTTACAAGTATTTGCGTTGAAACAACATCCTACGATAGTCGTTTAGTGATTTATTATGAAATTATAACTTTTCGTCGTAAAACAATATAATTTGACAAGTCATGAGAGTGACTAAATGGCCTTGAAAAGCTAGTCGTAAAATGGTGCACATCGAGTGTTAGGAAACAAACTCAACGGTTTTGGAAAGCTTGTAGCATTATCTCAAAGTTTTAGCTTTTAAGTTTTCATCCTAGAGGTCTCGATCATGAAGAAAAATATAGGTAAAGTATGGTACTTGTGTCCAAAATATCGTTTAAGGGTGGTTTTCGGCAAAGTTTAAGTGACCCTATTTTACTCGTTACAACTCCGTTTGACGAATGGTTGGACGTTTTGGAAAATAGGCTAGGCGAATTTACTTTTACTAGAAGACATCGTTTCATAAAAAGTACTCCATCAATGTTAAAAACAACCCTCAACATGGTCATTTGCGGCCGATATGTTTGTCTATTAGAAAATATATTAGTTATGCTTATATAAAATAGTTACGGCAACTTGTTTAAAATGTGAATAACTTAGTCGTTATAAGTCCGTTTTCTACGTTTTATATATCCTCGGAATCGTGATAATATATACTAATATATTTTTGATAAGTCGACACATTTAATAACGCTTAAGATTTATTTTTGACTCGTAAAAAGTTGAGAATACATGCTGAATTTTCTGAAACAAATAGTTTTCGTCGTTAAACTTAAAAATAGCATAACTTCTTCGTTATAACTCCGTTTTAACCCGTTCAAGCGGCCACGTTTACGTTTTAAAGTATATTTTCCAAATATCTAGCCCAAAATTTTTTACTTACTGTCGAAAATTCCAGAATTTCAAAATATGGACAGACCCTTAAATAAACTTGTCGAAATGAGTTTTTCACGCGCAAAACCTATTCTAACCAATTCAAAACAACTCCGAAGTTATTCTAATCCTACCATACACCTTCTTAGGGTGTCATGGGTTCTTAGACATCACCAAAAGTGATGTGTTTCAAGGAATAATTATAGGATAACTTATATAAACTTATAGTGCTTATAAACAATTTAAGTGGTATAGACATCACATAACTTGCATGTTTTACTCAAGCTAAATGAAATGAACATAAAATGAATATGAAATATGAACATTAATATGAGATGCTTACTAGTAACTTGATGAGGTGAAATGAACAAGGTTTTCCTAATTACTCCTAGGTTTATATTGCAAAACCTTAAAAGAGAAGTAATCTAGAGTGTATAATTAACTTGAAAATTTTTGGTGAACTCTTTCTTGATCCTTATGGTGTGGCCGGTTATGGAGAAGAGAGGAGAAGAGAAAAACTTGATTTTTACCTTTGTATTTTCATGTGTATGTGTTTAATGTAGTATAATATGAATATAATGGTTATGGATAGTAGATATTTTGTGAAAAATGAAATGACTCATCCATCTTGGTCGACATATATAACAAAAAAAAACTAGATGCATTTAGTATTAATTAAGTGTATTAAAGTAGAGTAAATGTGAAGTTATTTAAGGATAATTAGTAACTTGTGTATTTATTTAAACATTTAGGGTAGCGTTAGCTAAAAATAAATTTTAGCGGATCACAATAAAATATATTGAAGTCATAAAAATTATAAAAATACATTTCTTACAAGAATTGAGTGAAATAATAATCATCGAGTAGTATTTACGAAAAACCGTCGTAATTATATAAATATAACAATTTATATACAAAATAAATTTAAAACACCGGGTAAACTAATAGTATAATTTTTATGGTCTTAAATTGAGTATAAAAATATATCAGGATAAGTTTTGGGAAGTGTCGGATCAATTGTTCAAAATAAATGATCGTGCGATAGCGTTTATTTAAAAGAAATATATACGTTAATGAAATATAAATTTGAAAAATGACCGGAAATTGAGAATTGTGACACATTGCCCGTGCAATGTCAAACAACATTGATTGGCTCAATCTGAAGTCCAATATTGATCATTCGACAAGGGAAGATGGACCTTACTACACTTGCTAGACCAAGCCACTCCCAATGATCGGCAGACACGAACAACCCAAGATTCTGTTTAAGTTCTTCTTCAACAATGACCTTGAGTTTCTTCAACACAGAAGCTCAATAAGAAAGAAGTATGCTACATCCTTAACTTTCAACATATTGGCTGCCTTATTCTCCACCAACAAGGCTATCGAAGACGCCACCAGTTTGTTTGTTGAAAAAGTAGTGGAGTACAGCAAAGATGCTTTGCTCGGGATACATCACTGACATGTATCTACTCCAGTTAAAGTACATCACTGCTCTCCTTGTATTCATCTGAAGCAAGATCATCCAAGAACGTGTTGAAGATCTCCAGCTCGGTGTTGAAAGTTTCAAAAGGTAACTCAACCTTACAACATCACTTCTACACTTCAACGAAGTCAACCGAGAACCACAATACAAACTCTTTCATGAACCAAAATTCGGGTTCGTCTACAGAAGTGAGAATCACCGCAATTACTGCATGGCATTTGATGAGATTCACAAGTTCTGTGATGATACTCTAAAGATGGTTCGAGATGGCTTGGCTTATCGTTTAAATGATCTTAAGTTGGGTAAAGGTAAAAGATGGAATTCTCAAGATCAATGGGATGTTTGTAGGTTCGTCAAGAGGATCGACGAAAGGTTAATACACCGTGATCAGATGAGGAGGCTGGAAAGCTACGTAGGAGGAAGACCCGGCTTTCCTATTTTGACGTTTCAACGTCCTCAGTAGTTGGTTAGTGTTGTGTATAACATTTGGTATTCTTGAATATTCTTAGCTGTTATTTTGTTATATTTAAATGGTTTGTACTCATATAACAGTGTACAATCCGTACTTGTAAGGAAAGGACCCTGTGGTACGCTTCAGTGCCACAATCATCATATAAGGAGCGAAAGCTTCTTACTTTCGAGTAAAATTAATCAAACTTTCAATATTTTCATAATTTTGCTCAAAAGAACAAATGTTTCCTCTCGTATTTCAAAAACTCAAAAGTTAATATTACTTGTTGAGGGGAGTATTTGCAAACAAATTTGTTCAAATAAAAAGTTCTTGTAGAAATCTTCCCGCAAAACTTGGAATGGTCATATTTTAAATCAATATTTCATCAAAAACGACATTAATATGCCATTTTTGAGAGGGAGAAAAATATGTTGATAAGTAAATGGAATCTCAATGTGCTAAGACTTAACCCATGAATTGACGAGCTGTGAAATTTCAGTAATTGGAAAGACTTGTCTTTCAAGACTTGTCTTAGTAGATTGTACCAATTCGAGAAACTCTTGATAGACATGAACTTTGACGGGTTTAACAACCTTTCAAGGTTTGTTCACATCTTCAAGGTAGTTATTAGAGCTTGTTGTCACCTAAAAGCTAACAATGGAACTCTTTAACTATACAACGTAAATGTGTCTCGTGAGGAATTGTCTATCAGGAGTCGGTCAATTCAAAAAGTGCACTAAACCTTCTAAGCCACTCAAGTTCTCTCAAAATAGCTTGTTTCATTCTCACATGGAACCCTACATAATCTATCGACTTTCTCTTAGAGATGGTGATAAGGATTTAAAAACGTACACTTTTAAGGGGTCATTTAAGCCCTTACTCGACCACTTTTATATCCGTTAATGCTTAATTTCATTCCTTTTCACTTTTTAGGTCTCTTGGAAGCAAAATGCTAGAATGATGCATATTTGGACGAAAAGGAGTGAAAACATGAAGAAAATGTCTAAGTCAAGATCGAAGACACTCAGGATGTTGAAACTGAAGCTGACGGCGTCCCAGCTAAAGGGCGACGCCGTCTCTCTCTACGGATTTAATTAAAATACACCTAACGGCTCAGTAGACTTTTTGCTAAAATACAGCTGATGGCGTCAGGCTTTGAAGAGGAAGGGCATCACCAAGACTTTGTCAGACGACCTAGATCCAGAATCAGACGATGTCCCTACTGAAGCCTGATGGTGTCACAACTACAACGTGACGTCGTCCCAACGATAACTTGGCCAAGACAAAAACCCTAATAACGGCGATCTGAAAACGTCCTACCTATAAGGCGACGCCGTCGCAAGTGTAAATATATATATAGAATTCGATTTTTCAGTATTTTGAGCGGTAGACTGGTGGAGTAAAAACCCTAAACAATTGTAGTCCGACTTGGACAATATCTTAGGGTCCCAAACCCTATTTTACACATTAAGATAAGTGTTTTATTCCATTAGTTTCATTATGTCTTCAATTGAATGTGTGTATGCTTGCTTGTTTAACATGTCCGGCTAAAATTCTTGTGTGTTTGCTTAGATCTGTGAAACCTAGTTGTTAATTATTGATTGGTTGTCTCTTATCTTAATTGTAAATGGCTTAGGAGTGCACTAGGCTATCGTTGTGTTTAAATTCTTGAGTAATCTTTGTGAACATTAGTTTATGAAACACTTAGCGGATTTCGTAGTCTAAACATTCAAAGATAACCTTAAAGTTAGTTTATGAATCATCGAGAGGACTTTGTATACAATAACCTAAAGGTATTCTCAAAGAGTTAGGGCATAAGCGTTCCCTACGACCTTAGAAAACACAATGCGTTAAGAATAAGGACGTGACAATTCAACCAACAATAAAAGATAACTAGGGAGTAATAGTATCTAGGTAAACACATTTTTAATCATCATACGAGCACACATCAAAAAGACATAGCTGCTCGTAGTAATAGATAATTAGATAGTAGAAGTAATCGGTAGAAGTACCACCCCCCAAATCCATTGCCCCGAGATTTTACCCTTAGCTTTCTAAAAAAATATATAAAAGATAAAAAAAATTATCCTCAACCCCAACCTTAGCGTAGTATACTTCTTGCTAGCATTCCTATTCCCCTAGAGAACGATATCAATACCCGAGGCTTACCCAATACTAAACTACAACAATTAGGTTCACTGCCTAGGGTGTTGAAAAACTTGCTCGACAAAAAGGAAGTTCCTTTGACCCCGAACGCACTTCGTAGGTGCATCAAGTTTTTGGCACCGCTGCTGGGGAATAGAATAGCTAGTTAGATTTTTATCTCATTTAGGTTCCCTTGCTTGAATCCTATCAAGTAAGATTTTTTCTCATTTTTAGCTTCCTTGTAGTCTATCCCTCTTCTTCGTGACTTTGTTCGTAGCCTCATCACTTTTCATCATGGAAGGTGATAACCCGCCACCACATCACCTAATTCCCATCGACCCACCAACAATTGACCCGCCAAGAGGCCGTACTCTTGGTGAATACTCTAGACCAAGCCACCAAGGCTATAGGAACACCATTTAGCTCCCCGATGAAGCTCAAACTATGGCCCTGCGATCCAACACCATCCGGTTGGTGCAAAACGGATGCGCATTCTATGAACTTCGTTCCGAAGATCCTAATCAGCATCTCAAGGACTTCCTTAAAATCGTTGATTCCATCGACCTTGATGCTACCACACGGCAGACCACGCACTTGTTTCTCTTCCAATTCTCTCTACGGGACCAAGCTAGTAATTGGCTTGAGCGACTTCCCGCCGGATCCATCTCAAGTTGAGATGATCTCACCACTCGTTTCCTTGCCCAAATTTTCCCACCGGGTAGAACTACCAAACTTAGGAAGGATATCTTGACGTTCCAACAACGTCAAGGCGAATCTCTCTACGAGGCATGGACTCGATTCAAGGACTTGCTCCATAAAGTCCCTCATCACGGCATTGATCTTTGGCTTCAAGTCCAAATCTTTTACGATCATGCCAACTTCCTCACCAAGCAATCCATTAACCAAGCGGCCGGTGGAAGGCTCAGCAATCTCAACGCAGAAGAATCACGGGATATAATAGAAGAGCTTTGATAATGCTACACGCGTCGTTCGGGGTCAAAGGAACTTCCTTTTCTTCGAGCAAGTTTTATAACATCCTAGGCAGTGAACCTAATCATTGTAGTGTAGTATTAGGGTAAGCCACGGGTATTGATATCGTTCTCTAGGGGAAAAGGAATGCTAGTGAGAAGTTACTACGCTAAGGTTGGGGTTAAGGAAGATTATTTTTTTATCTTTTTATGTTTTTTTAGGAAACGGAAAGGTATGAATCTCAGGGTTTGGATTTGGGGGTTCGTTGCTACCGTTTACTCTACTTATCTAATTATCTAATCTAAGGTGTATGTAGTCTATGTCTAATTATTGTGTGCTCGTATGATAGTTTAAAGATGTGTTTACTTATGTTTTACTACTCCTTAATTATCTCCTATTGGTGGTTGAATTGTCACGTCCTTATTCTTAATTGCGTTGTGTGTCTAAAGTTGTAGGGTATGCGTTTCTCCCTAACTCTTTGAAGTTACCAAAGGGTCTCGTCTACAAAATACCACTAGGGATCATAAACTCTAACTCTAAGGCCTCTTTGGATAGTTTAGCTTACAACCGCTCAAGGTGCTATAACCTAAGGTTCACAAAGATTAATCAAGCATTAAGTACACAACGAATGACCTATCGCATTACTAGATCATTAACAACTAAGATAAGAGACAACCAATCAATATTCAATAATTAAGTTTCATATTCCCTAAGCAAACACACAAATAAATTAGCCGGACATGGAAAACATGCAAGCATACACACAAATAATCAAAGACATATATGTATTAATGAAGTAAAGCACTTATCTTGGTGTAAGATATGGTTTGGAACCCTAAAATACTGTACAAGACAGCCTTGGTTCGGTTTAGGTTTTTACTCCAAAAGACTACACACTAATACTAAAAAATTCGGATTCTATATATAAGATTACATATGCGACGGCGTCACCTTATGTTTTGTAACGCCGTCGGATCGCCGTCATTAGGGTTTCGTCTTGGCCACGTTAGTCTTGCGACGGCGTCACCTTGTGATTGTGACGCCGTCCTCTTCAGCTTCTAACGCCGTCTGGATAGAATCTAGGCCGTCTGAGTTGCGACGGCCTACTCTTTTATGACTTGACGTCGTCACTTGAAAATAAGAGTTTTGGCTTCTATCCCGTCACAAAATCCTCCGACGGCGTCGCAGTTAAGCAGTGACGCCGTCACCTTGTGTTTTCAGCAGTTGAAGTGTCTCGATTCTTGACTTTGGCCATTTTCTTCATATATCCGCGCTTTTCGTCCAAATAAGTGCCATTACAGCAATTTGCCTTCAAGAGACCTAAAAAGTAAAAAGGAACGATATTAAGTAATAACGGATACAAAAGTGATCAAATAAGGGCTTAAACGACCCCTCAAAAAGGTACATTTTAAAACCTTATCAAATATCCCTACACTTGGTATTTGCTTGTCCTCAAGCAAATGTGCTTTTTGCCAATTAATTTATAAGTTAGGGGTCATGAAGCATTGGTTTAAAACAATCCACAACACATATAAGCCCCGCAAAAGTCATAACAAGCACGGAAATTACATACTAGCACCTCACATGGGGTGTTTGGATACTCACATCTCTCTCGGGTGTATATGAAATATAACAAGTTGGAAATGGAAGATAAACACTCATTAACTGGTCCTAGTACATAGATTACCATAGGCTTGAGAATAGATCAAACCTCCATCGCTTTGGCATAAGCACCTAGGAAAGACTATCAAAGAGGTCTTTAAAGGGTTGTAATGTTAGGCTTACGGTAGGGAAACAAAGGGTTTGGTGGGATAGGCTATTTAGTGGTGGCAAGTCAAAAATCTCTTATGTTACAAGCATACGAAGAATGGCGTTGCTAAGCCAAGACTCGACACTCTAGACTCTAAATAACTGAAACAAACAAACATAAATTTAGAGGATAGATGTAGAATGGTAGCCCGTATTTTTTTTTTTTTTTTTTTGAACACTCTATTTTTTTCTTTTCTCTTTTTCTATTTTTTTTTCGATTTTTTTTTTTTTTTTTTTTTCATACACTTTTACTCTACCATCCTCTACGGTAACATCAAAATGATAGGGATTTATAGGCACATCCCTACACTTGAGTTTTTATTACTCTAACACTAATTTGACCCGAATTGAAAAGATCAAAACACTTGGGGTATGTTATTACGCAAATTAGGGAATTTAACGTTCCCTTCCAGTCATTTTATAAACTTTAACTTTTTCCCATGAGTCCCAATCGTCCCAAAACTGTGTACAAAGGATATGACTTGACTTAGCAACTCATGCAAGCAACTAGATAATTGAACTAAGGGTTTAGGGTGATAACAATAATGCACTAAAAGTGAGTGCATACAAGGTAGGCTAAGGCGATTTGGGTGTATATTTGGGGGTGGGGTGTAAACAATGCTCTTCATTGATATTCTGGAAAAACCGAAACATCACGAGAACCACGAAAAGGATAGGCTCTGAGGGGTTAACTAGGGGTATTGTGTACTAAAGATGAGTAGAACGCAAAGGGTGTGAGGGAATTACTCAACCGATGTGGAAGAAGTAATTATATTACGGGTATCAAACAAGGGTTATCCTAATGCCTCTTATCATTTAGTTATTCCTAACTACACAAGTGTAGTCTTACTAGCGATCTCGGAATGCATCACAAAACAAGTTCTAGAATCTAATATACTACCGGTTCACACTCTAAGCATTAAAGATGAATGCTTTTAATTCCTACTAATCTAAGGGCGATACTCACATTTTTGGGTGGAATTTAGGTGGCAAAGGGTTTTTTGTGCTAGTCATGCAACTTCCTATCCGTGAGACACTTTTGTTAAGACTAATAGCCCAGTCCTATATATCATGAAAAATTTCAAATTTGGTGCCAAAATTACCCTAACCGACATTTTCTCATGGTTTATTACACAAATACAATTGGACAAAGCAAATAATCAAGGATAAGTATAGTTTCAAAGTTCCCGTTTTATTTTCCCTCCCTACACTTAAACTGAACATTGTCCCCAATGTTCCCCGAAAGTATCAAAGTTATGATAATGAAAGGTAATTAAAAAAGAAAAAAACTAGTACTCCCCTGATTAGCTCGGTAGGATCCGTGTAAAGTAGTGGTTAAATCCTTTCCAAGAAAAATGTATGCGTGAAAAGTTCCTTCCAGTCTTTTGTTTCTTCTTCTTGATAAATGAAACCTGCACATTTGAAGAAAACAAACGAAACCTTCGCGTAAAATCGGTGGTAATAATATATATAAGACTCGATTAGACTATGATATAATGCTTGTGGAATGGATGTTTACAGAATTTCTGGAAAATTAAGACCTGTAAAATTCCAAAAATTTATAAGTAGCTCAGAAAACAAGAAAAAAGTAATCTGTTGTTTTTACTCCTTCCTGACGCCGTCAGGTTGCAATCCTGACGCCGTCAGGTTATCCTGACAAAAACTGGTCTGCGATTTTCTGAAAAAAATTCTGGAAAATTTACATCTTTATAATCTGGAAAAATTTCTGCAAAACATCCATTATGACTCGATACAAGCATTTGACTCGAACAAACACACAAATATATCTTTTAATGAATTGTTATTATCATATTTACGTTTCTTTTGAAAACGTGTGTAATCCTCCCTACACTTATCCTTTATGTAAAATACCTTTATATGCAATTAAGACGAGGTTAAAAACAAAATAAAGCATTTTTACAAATTTAAACATGAGAATAAACAATTAACAAAAGATATATGACACTAACAAGCAAAAAATTAAGCATGGGTTGCCTCCCACGAAGCGTTTTTCTTTATTTAAGAGTCTTGTAGCTAGACTCGTAGTCGTGCCCTCACGTGGTCTCGTTTTGCATTCTCAATGAGAATTCTATCATATTGACAAAATTTTCATCGACTCTATATCTAGGTCAGAGGGTCAAGCAATCCTTATAATAAAGCCTCCTTCTTTCCCACATAAATTTATAACCTTTTTCAACATCTTCCTTGCTTTTGTCCTCAAAAGCTTTGATGTTGTCTCGTTCAAAAATGGGTAGATGGCCATATTCATTTGTTTTCCAAGGCATCCGATAAGTGATTTCATTGGTTCCTTCCTTAAAACTAACCGTTCCATCATACTTGTTATGGCTTGTTTTAGATGTTTCAACAAACGGTTTCCTTAGCACTACTTGGGATAAGCTATAGTCAATGACGCATCCTACATCTTCTAGGACTACAAAATCAACTAGATAGGTGAAATTTCCTATAAAGACATGCACATCCTTGACTCTTCCCACAAAGTTGCAAACTCCACCTGGATACTTAGGGTCTCTCCTAATATCAAGTCGCTCATTCATAATGTCATTATAGACAGCGGATGACATCACATTAATGGGAGATTCCGTATCTATGTAAGCATGGTCGACACTCCTATATCCGATCATACAAGGGATCTTTAGGTTCCAAGGGTCTCCTTTCCTAAGCTTTGGGCATATCCTAATGATGGGTGATCAGGGATTATCGATTATGTATTGATGGTAGGCAACCTCTTCCTTAGTGGGGTAAAGATTAAAATAAGCACTATCCTCCTTATTAACGTCTATCCTATGCAACTTACTATAGTCTTTGATTTCATCAATGATTTGGTTGCGAAGAGAGTTGAAGGACTGATGGTTGAGTGGTGGACTTGGGCTTGGTGAGAAAAACTTAGCAAGAAAACGGGTAGTGAGATCTTCCCAACTTGAAATAGATCCCGTGGGAAGATGAAAAAGCCATTTACTAGCTTGTTTTCTTAAAGAGAATTGGAAGAGACGCAGGCGCGTGGTCTCCCGAGTAGTAGCATCAAGGTCGATGGAATCGAAAATTTTAAGGAAATCCCTTAGATGCTGATTTGGATCTTCGGAACGAAGTCCATGGAATGCACATCCGTTTTGCACCAACCGGATGGTGTCGGATTGCAGGGCCGTAGTTTGGGCTTGGTCGGGAAGCTCAATGGTGTTCCTATAGCCTAGGTGGCTTGGTCTCGAGTATTCACCAAGAGTACGGGCTCTTGGCGGGTCAATTGGTGGTGGGTTGATGAATGGTGGGTGGTTATCACCTTCCATGATGAAAAGTGATGGGATTACGAACAAAGGTCATGAAGAAGGGGGATAGACTACGAGAAAGCTAAAAATAAGAAAATTTTACTTGATAGGAATCAAGCAAAGAAACCTAAACGAGGTGGACTACTAACTAGCTATTCTATTCCCCGGCAGCGGCGCCAAAAACTTGATAACGCTACACGCGTCGTTCGGGGTCAAAGGAACTTCCTTTTCTTCGAGCAAGTTTTATAACACCCTAGGCAGTGAACCTAATCGTTGTAGTGTAGTATTAGGGTAAGCCACGGGTATTGATATCGTTCTCTAAGGGAATAGGAATGCTAGTGAGAAGTTACTACGCTAAGGTTGGGGTTGAGGAAGATTATTTTTTATCTTTTTATGTTTTTTTAGGAAATGAAAAGGTACGAATCTCGGGGTTTGGATTTGGGGGTTGGTATTGCTACCGTTTACTCTACTTATCTAATTATCTAATCTAAGGTGTATGTAGTCTATGTCTAATTATTGTGTGCTCGTATGATAGTTTAAAGATGTGTTTACTTAGGTTTTACTACTCCTTAATTATCTCCTATTGGTGGTTGAATTGTCACGTCCTTATTCTTAATTGCGTTGTGTGTCTAAAGTTGTAGGGTATGCGTTTCTCTTTAACTCTTTAAAGTTACCAAAGGGTCTCATCTACAAAATACCACTAGGGATCATAAACTCTAACGCTAAGGCCTCTTTGGATAGTTTAGCTTACAACCGCTCAAGGTGCTATAACCTAAGGTTCACAAAGATTAATCAAGCATTAAGTACACAACGAATGACCTATCGCATTACTAGATCATTAACAAATAAGATAAGAGACAACCAATCAATATTCAATAATTAAGTTTCTTATTCCCTAAGCAAACACACAAATAAATTAGCCGGACATGGAGAACATGCAAGCACACACACAAATAATCAAAGACATAATTGTATTAATGAAGTAAAGCACTTATCTTGGTGTAAGATAGGGTTTGGAACCCTAAAATACTGTACAAGACAGCCTTGGTTCGGTTTAGGTTTTTACTCCAAAAGACTACACACTAATACTGAAAAATTCGGATTCTATATATAAGATTACATATGCGACGGCGTCACCTTATGTTTTGTGATGCCGTCCGATCGCCGTCATTAGGGTTTTGTCTTGGCCACGTTAGTCTTGCGACGGCGTCACCTTGTGATTGTGACGCCGTCCTCTTCAGCTTCTGACGCCGTCTGGATTGAATCTAGGCCGTCTGAGTTGCGACGGCCTACTCTTTTATAACTTGACGTCGTCACTTGAAAATAAGAGTTTTGGCTTCTGTCCCGTCACAAAATCCTCCGACAGCGTCGCAGTTAAGCAGTGACGCCGTCACCTTGTGTGTTCAGCAGCTGGAGTGTCTCGATTCTTGACTTTGGCCATTTTCTTCATATATCCGCGCCTTTTCGTCCAAATAAGTGCCATTACAGCAATTTGCCTTCAAGAGACCTAAAAAGTGAAAAGAAACGATATTAAGTAATAACGGATACAAAAGTGATCAAATAAGGGCTTAAACGACCCCTCAAAAAGGTACATTTTAAAACCTTATCAAGCTTGCCAGTCAAAGCTACAAAAATTGGAGTGAATCTCATAAAAACCCCATAAGAATGGTTAATGCCATATCACTTCCTCATGAGCCTTCCAACATTACTGAAGAGCAAATTAGTGCTCTTTAGAGAAGGATTGACTATCTTATTGAGAGGCAAAAGAAAGTACCTGGACCAATCCATCAAGCAACGGTTAATTCCATTAACTCCGCCAACCACCCAACACCTCTCTCTGAATCACCAAGCCGTGAAGAAAATCCTAATTCCGTTCGACGCTTTTGTTCCACCCCTCCAATTCCACTATCAACAAGCTTCAAAGCAAAAATAAGTGAATACATGGTAGCCCATTCGGAAAGATTAACCAAATTTGAAGAAGAGGTTTATAGGCAAAGGAAGGAAATGCAGGCAAAAATGACGGAGATGATGAACTTGGTGAAGGAGTACACTAAGACGAAGGTTGTCGAAAAGGTGTTAGTAAGAAACGATGATCACGCTTCCCCCACTTCGTTTGTTAATGCCATTTCCATTGTTTCCAATGAGGGTAGATTAGTTGAGAAGAAGGAGACTGAGAGTAGCAAGGATTGTAAGGACAAGGATGAGGCTGAGACTGATAATGAACCTAAAATCATTAAACACTACCGTAAGCATGAGATCAATAAGAAAATAATTGTTAACCAAGTGAACAACTTTAGGTACAATGAGGTTTTTAGGAAAGCCCTCTTAGGAGATATAAAAGAAGAAGAATATGACACCATGCCTATGGGACGTATGTACGAGTTGATTCTGAGAAAACCAGTAACTAAGAAACAAGAGATCTCAGGGAATTTCATAATACCATGTAGCATAGGTGACTTCAAGAATATAAATGCCTTAGCCGATCAGGGATCCGATGTAAACATAATGCCGCTATTAGTCTATAGTAAGTTGACTAAAGAGGAGCCAACCAAGACCAATCTTAGACTTTCTTTAGAAAATCACTCATATGTTTATCCCATAGGAATAGCGGAGGATGTCCTAATTGAGGTTTCAAATATTGTATATCTGGTAGATTCGTGATCATAGACATTGAGGAAGATAAAAACATGCCATTAATCCTTCGAACACCTTTTCTGGCCACCGCCAAGGTGACCATCAAATGCGGAGAGGGTATCATGATACTCAAAAGTGGCAAGGGAAAAGTTAGGATACCTATTGTTCCAAGATATCCTTTGAAGATTATGGAGAAGATAAATGATGAGAATTTGCAGGTCCCCAATAATACTGTTAAGAAGAAAATTAGTGAATGGGAAAAAGGGCTTAGAGATTTCGTGAATCAAGGGTTAAATGCGAGATTGTGGAAACGTGATACAAAATTAGGAAACAACTACACCACAAAACCACAACCTCAAAAGAACCCTAAAGAATTTTTGAATGAAGAAAAGGTGCTTTTGTATAAATCAAGATTAAAAGCATTAAGAGGAAGGAATAGGCCAAGATGGTTTCAACCCTATACGGTGAAAGAGACTAATCTAAAAAGTGAAACCGTTATCATATTAGACGATGATGGGAGAGAGTTCACATTAAGCAAACAACGTTTACAACCTTATGATGAAGGTTTAGTGAAAGAAAATAATAACGGTAAGGAAGTCACGTAGGAGCACGACTTCGAGTCTAGCTACAAGACTCATAAATAAAGAAAAGTGATTCGTGGGAGGCAACCCATACTTAATTGTTTGCTTGTTTGTGTGTCATATGTCTTTTTCATTGTTGTTTATTCTCATGTTTGAATTTGTGAAAATGCTTTATTTTGTCGTTAACCTCGTCTTAATTACATATAAAGGTATTTTACAATAAGATAAGTGTAGGGAAGATTACATACGTTTTTTAAAGAACGTGAACATGAGAATTACAATTATTGAAATTGATATATATGTGTGTGTTTGTTAGATTAAAATGCTTGTATCGAGTTATAATGGATGTTTTGCAGGAATTTTTCCAGATTCTAAAGATGTAATTTTTCCAGGAAAACGCAGCAGACCAGTTTCTGTCAGGACAACCTGACGACGTCAGGTCGAGCAGAAACAGCTTATAAAATTTTCTCTTTTTCTTTGCTATTTATAAATTTTTGGAAATTCTCAGGTCTTAATTTTCAAGAAAATCTGCAAACATCCATTCCACAAGCATTATATCCTAGTTAGTCGTGTCATATATAGTTTTACCGCCGATTTTACGCGAAGGTTTCATCTATTTTCTTAAAGTGTGCAGGTTATATTTAACAAGAAGAAGAAACTCAATATTGAATGGAGCTTATCACGTATACATTCTTCTTGAGAAAGAATTTAACCACTACTTCACACATATCCTACCGAGCTAATCAGGTGAGTACTAGTTTCTTTCTATTTTACTTACCTTCCTTTACCATAACTTTGATACTTTCGGGGAACATTGGGGACAATGTTCAGTTTAAGTGTAGGGAGGGAGAATAAAACGGGAACTTAGAAACTATGCTTATCCTTGAATATTTGTCTTGTCCTAGTTCATTTGTGTAATAAGCTATGAGAAATATTCGTTAGGGAAAATTTAGCACCAAATTTAAAATTGTTTATGACATGTATGAGCAAAAACATTAGTCTTAATAAAGCGTCTCATGGATAGGAGTTATATGACTAGCACAAAAACCGTTTACCACTCAAATTCCACCCCAAAAATGTGAGGTTCGCCCCTAGATATTTAGGAATAAAGCATTCACCTTTAATGCTTAGAGAGTGTACCGGTAGTATAATATATTCTAGAACTTGTTTTGTGATGCATTCCGAGATCGCTAGTGAGACTATACTTGTGTAGTTAGGAATAACTAAATGATAAGAGGCATTAGGATAACCCTTGTTTTAAACCCATATTATAATTACTTCTTCCACATCGGTCGATTAATTACCCCACACCCTTGCGATGTACTCATCTTTAGTACACGATACCCCTAGTTAACCCCTCAGAGCCTATCCTTTTTGCGGTTCTTGTGTTGTTTCGGTTTTCTGGAATATAAATGAAGAGCATTGTTTACAATCCACCGCCAAATGTACACCAAAATCGCCTTAGCCTACCGTGTATGCACTCACCTTTAGTGCATTATTGTTATCATACTAAACCCTTAGTTCAGTTATCTAGTTACTTGCATGGTTTCTAAGTCGAGTCATATCTTTTGTGCACAGTTTTGGGATGATTGAGACTCATGGGTAAAGTAAAATTTTATGAAGTGACGGGATGAAACGTTAAATTCAAATTCCATTTATTTACGTAATTAAATACTCCAAGTGTTTTGATCTTTTCAAATCGGGTCAAATTAGTATTAGAGTAATAAAAACTCATGTGTAGGGATGCTCCTATAAATCCCTTATATTTTGATGTTATCTTAGAGGATGGTAAAGTGAAAGTGCATAAAGAAAAAAAAAACAAACAAAAAAAACAAAAAAGAAAAAAAAAACTATGGGCTACCATCCTACATCTATCTTTATGTTTATGTTTTTCAATTTATGTATGTTTCTTTCAAGTTTTTTAGAGTTTAGCGAGTCGAGTCTTAGCTTAGTAACGCCATTCTTTTCATGCTTGTAACATAAGAGTTTTGACTTGCCACCACTAAATCACCTATCCAACCAAACCTTTTGTTTCCCTACCGTAAGCCTAACATTACAACCCTTTTTAAAGACCTCTTAGATAGTTGTTCCTAGGTGCTTACGCCAAAGCGGTGGATATTTGACCTAGTCTCAAGCCTATGGTAATCTATGTACAATGACCAGGTAATGAGTGTTTATCTTCAATTTCCATTTACTATATTTCATATACATCCGAGAGATGAGAGAATCCAAACACCCCTTGTGAGGTGCTAGTATATAATTTTCGTTCTTGTTATGACTATTACGGTGCTTTTACTTGTTGTGAACTATGTTACACTTATGCTTCATGCCCCCTAACTTATAAATTGATTGGCCAAAAATACATTTGCTTGAGGACAAGCAAATACCAAGTGTAGGGATATTTGATAAGGATTTTAAATTACACTTTTAAGGGGTCATTTAAACCCTTAATCGACCACTTTTATATCCGTTACTGCTTAATTTCGCTCCTTTTTCACTTTTTAGGTCTCTTAGAAGCAAAATGCTGGAATGATGAATATTTGGGAGAAAAGGAGTGAAAACATGAAGAAAATGGCTAAGTCAAGATCGAAGACACTCAAGATGTTAAAAATGAAGCTGACGGCGTCCCAACTAAAGGGCGACGCCATCCCTCTCTACGGATTTAATTAAAATACACCTGACGGCTCAGTAGACTTTTTGCTAAAGTACATCTGACGGCATCAGGCTTTAAAGAGGAAGGGCGTCACCAAGACTTTTCTCAGACGGCCCAAATCCAGAATCAGATGACGTCCCTGCTGAAGCCCGATGGCGTCACAACTACAACGTGACGCCGTCCCAACGATAACTTGGCCAAGACGAAAACCCTAATGACGAAGATCTGACGGCGTCCCACCTATAAGGCGACGCCGTCGCAAGTGTAAATCTATATATAGAATTTGACTGTTTCAGTATTTTGAGAGGTAGACTGGTGGAGTAAAAACCCTAAACGTTTGCAGTTCGACTTGGACAGTATCTTAGGGTCCCAAACCCTATTTTACACATCAAGATAAGTGTTTTATTCCATTAGTTTCATTATATCTTCCATTAAATGTGTGTATGCTTGCTTGTTTAACATGTCCGGCTAAATTTCTTGTATGTTTGCTTAGATCTGTGAAACCTAGTTGTTAATTATTGATTGGTTGTCTTTTATCTTAATTGTAAATGGCTTAGGAGTTCACTAGGCTATCGTTGTGTTTAAATGCTTGAGTAATCTTTGTGAACATTAGTTTATGAAACACTTAGCAGATTTCATGGTCTAAACATCCAAAGATAACCTTAAAGTTAGTTTATAAATCATCTAGAGGACTTTGTAGGCAATAACCTAAAGGTATTCTTAAAGAGTTAGGGCATAAGCATCCCCTACGACCTTAGAAAACACAACGCGTTAAGAATAAGGATGTGACAATTCAACCAACAATAAAAGATAACTAGGGAGTAATTGTATCTTGGTAAACACCTTTTTAATCATCATACGAGCTACCCGTAGTATTAGATAATTAGAAAGTAGAAGTAATCAGTAGAAGTACCACCCCCCAAATCCATTGGCCCGAGATTTTACCCTTAGCTTTCTATGAAAATATATAAAAGATAAAAAATAATCATCCTCAACCCCAATCTTAGCATAGTACACTTCTTGCTAGCATTCCTATGCCCCTAGAGAATGATATCAATACGCGAGGCTTACCCCAATACTATACTACAACGATTAGGTTCATTGCCTAGGGTGTTGAAAAACTTGCTCGACGAAAAGGAAGTTCCTTTGACCCCGAACGGGCTTCGTACGCGCATCAGATGGTTGGTATTGAAAAAGGAGACCCTCTCCCTAGTCTCCGCATAGGAAAACCAATGCGCACTAATCGAGTTTAGAGCCACGAGATTCATTAAAATATCTATTAGGAACACTAAACATTTCACCACTTGTTCTTCAACAATAAGGACAAAAGTGATATATTCTAGAGTCCTTCGCAGATCTTAGCAATCTGCCGAGAACATTTATGAGAGGATTCACAATTGTGATCCTCAGTGATTGAATGGAAACTCCTGCCAGGGTCAATATCAAACAGCCCTGACAACAGGTCACTTCGGTAATCCATTGTGGGTTACTCTTAGTGTGTCTCAAACGGTCTACAGTCGTGAGGTGATGCTTTAGTGTACCTCAGCGAATCACCGGAATTATAGATATACTTCGGTATATCGTGTTAGCCTTTTTGAGGGCCTCCAGTTCAGGAACAGCCTTTGTAAGAATTAGAGATGTGTTTTCACACTATGCTGTTAACACCCTCGACATTCGAACTTGTAAGTGTTGGAAATCCCGCTAAGGAGATTCCTTTCATGAATCGAGTCCTGAAGATGTGGGTCATTACTTGAACATGTTCAATGTAATGCCAAATGTCCCTTATGGGATTTGGACGGCTGATTCGCCCGACCAAGGTGAATGGAATCAAGACATTCATCAGTAAAACAATCGTAGTGGTCAATTACTTAAGAAAAGTCCAGCATGATCGATTGGTATTTTTCACTAACATATTCATGCAGGTACTGATGATTGTTCCTTCAAGGAAAGACCGCACCATCTCCCCATGCTCATACTAACAACATCACACATGAAAGTCCTCATCAAATCAAAGGAAACACAAAGTTAAAGATGATTCTTCATCAAAATCAAAGAATCTACAAAGTTTAAAGACTCAAGAACTACATCACATTAGAGATTCAAAGTCATAAAAAGTGTGAGCATGGTGGAGAAAGACGTGGAGACACCTAAATCAAAGAAGTTGACGAATAGCGGAAAACAACATATGATCACCACATCCACAAAGAACTAAGAACAAAGAAACAAAAGACGTCAAAGCTGATAAAGTCAAAGAATTCAAAGCATCTCTACTCACAAGAAAGAAGAATGCTAGAAAGACGTCAAGCAACCATATCTACTTATTAACCAACCCTTATGGGGAGATTGTTGGGATTACGTGTAACTATTATTCAAGTGTTGGTCATTAGTATTGTAATAGGTTGCTAATTAGGCTTATATATTTGTAATTAATGATAGGCTTATGTAGTAAGCCCATAAGCCTATGCAAAGGCCCAAACGCCTAAGGGAAGGGACTAGAAGTGTTGCCCTAGCTCCCTTGCCTATAAATACTATGTAAACCCTCTTAGCATGGTGTTGGTTCTTCTCATTTTATACATAAACGTTTCTTATTATTTTGTGTGTGAAGTTCTGACCTTTCTCTCCATCATCTCTTTCTATTTTACATCTTAACATACTTGTGTGATCATAATATGGTGACCTAACAAGTGAGCTTGAATCCGTTCATCTCCGTGCTTATTTCAACATATGCATCAAATTCAGGAGCTTCCAAAGATGTCTTGGCATTTGAGGTTTTGATTCTTTCTTCTAGATGTTGATATTTTAATTGCAAATCAAGATAATCAACCTTTAATTTAGAAAAATGTCTGACCATGTTATCATGATCATCTTTTTGGATTTTTTTTCTTGCAATTTTAAATTCTCGGCTTCAAGCTCATTGACACGAACTTGGGCAACTTTAAATGCAAGAGACAGATCATGAAATTGAGAAACAGTTAAAGTAGACTCAGTGAAAGTATAATACACAACCTAGGAAATACATCTGGCAATCAAATTCTCATTGAGGATGTGAATATTCTTTCTCTCAATCTCATAGCTTTAAAGCTCATTTGCATTATCTCTTGCCTCGTTTTCCATTTCATTAAACATCTTTTTCATTTCTTTAACTTCAGTATCTAGGGCCTTTTAAATGCCCTCGAAATGTTCTTTCACTTGTTTAAAGAATGGAATAACCTCAGTAAGATAACATTCTTTTGTTTGCTGAAAACCCCTTTCCCCTTCAGTAATACCCGTCGGTGTGATTCTCTTCTTACATGTTTTATCAAAATCAGCAAATAGTTGGTAGATTACGTATATGCTAATTAAAGTTTTACACTATGTAAGAAGAGTTCTAGGTACTAAATGCACCGGTGTATTGGGAGGATACACCGTAGCCTCAGGTAATTTCCTAAGGGGAGGATTATTTTCAACAAGTTCTTTGGCTTTTTCTTATCCATGTATAATTTCCAAAACACTTATTCAGGGGTTAATTTATTTGAGGTTTGAAATTGGCTAAGAAGTTTTCCTTAGGATAGTTGGGAGTTTTGAAATTGAATCCTTTCTTCACACTTTCAGGGTCATTCATTTTCTTATCTATTTTCTCTCTAGAGATATTTTCTAACTCTATTGCATCTTATGTTATTTGTATACAAGTTGGCTTTTGTTTAGGATTAAGAACCTAATTACCATCATAAATAACTTCTTGAGCCCTTTTAGCTTTCTTAAGAAACACAGGGTTTGGGTCTTCTACAAGTTTCTCACTGTGTTCATCACTTAATATTCTATGATTTGTTATCAAGTGAGCAGTCTGTATGGTGTTACCTTGTATGTATAGCTTGCTCTCAAGTTTATTCTTTAATGTTTTAAGGTTGGAAAAATCATTTAGGAGTTCCTTTTCTTTGAATTCCTGATTAAGCGTTTTTACATTTTCTTGTATTTCTTATTTTTGCTTAACAGGTTGTTTACGTTTCTCTTGTAAGGAATTTAACTCATGTTTTAACGTTTCTTCCCTTAAATTACATTTAGTGATCAATGTACGCATTTGGCTATCCATTTCCTGCTCACGTGTAGTTAGCTCAAATTTAGCACGCTATTCATAGATGGGAACTTCATCCTTCTATATATTTAGCTTAGTGGTCAGGGAGTCATCAGGTATATATTCAGTGTACTCATTAAACACATATTCATCATTAATGGCAGAAGATGCACCACTTGGTACAACGAAACTTTCATCGTGCTTCACATATTGCTCATATGGGAAAACATTGTTATTTCCCATATTTACAATATCTGACTCAACAACTTCTGTCAGTTGTACTTTGTTGGGAATATTTTGCTCATCAACCACATCATATAGTTTTAGTACCTCTGATATGAATGAAGCATTGGAGGGACCAGCTTGTTGAGGTGATGATACCATAGGAGAAACGTTCTTCATCAACATCAGAGTCGAAGGCATCAAAGTCAGCAACCTGGAAGATGTTGGGATCATTCTATGCCGAATCATACACCGGTTGATCATCCACGTCAGCATCAAACGTGTTGGCACTACCTTCAGCAAGAAACAACAATTCCTCCTCATCCATCACTGCTCCACTCTCTTGTGCCTAAGTAGCAACATAAACTTCACCAAAAAGTTACGAGTAGAACCTTATGCGTAGTTGACTTTCTTACGAGTAGAACTAGGGTTTTGACCTACTCGTAAAAAATTTCCAATGATTCAAACAATTTCTCTTGCACAGAAATCCTTAAAAACACTCGAATAACCCAAAAATGTTGACCTTTTTCACCCAAAGTGCCTAGAAAAGTTACGAGTAGAAATGACCAAAGAACCAAAAACGAGCTCAAAACTTAACCAAAACGCGTAAAGCTTCGAACTTTTTGCAAAAAACTGAAACTTTAGCACCAAATAAACCTTAAACCACAAGAATCTTGAATTTTTGAGTGCAAAAATTAAAGCTTTAAGCTTGAAACTTTGAGAACGAAACTACGCGTATACTACACAAACAAAAACTTCAACCAAACACTCCTAAACCATTGTTAGGCGATTGATACCAATTGTAGGACCTTAGATTTATCAACCTTATCACTTTACCAAGCAAACCCAACACGTATACAAGTATAACCACGTGAAACAAACACAAACAAAGCTTAGAAATAAGATGAGAAAGATGGTGACTTGAATGATATAAATTCGTGTATGATGTGATATAAGATAACCACAAGATGTTGTATATTCAATAAAGAAAAACACACACACACACACTTTCAAGCACACCCCTCAAATGACCATTTGAGGGGTATTTATAGTACAAGACATGAAAACCTAAAAGGCTTTCCAATGGGCTTGGCTTGGGCTTCGTGGACTTGGGTTTGGACATGGGTTACACGCCATTATACAATGCTAGCTTAACTAAACTAAAGCCCATTTAGCTTAGTCCAATCCACGAGCCCGTTGACTATTCTATCACGATATCTAACACACGTTACAAAGTTCCTAATCGTGAATGACCATCACTTTTAATAAAACTATTAAGGCTAACAGAGATACATTGTGAGCTTTTAGGTGACAACTAGCTCTAATAACTACCTTGAAGGTGTGGACAAACCTCGAAAGGTTGTCAAACCCATCAAAGTTCATGTCTATCAAGAGCTTCTCGAATAGGTACAATTTACTTGGATAAGTCTTTGGGAGACAAATCTTTTCAATGTAAGACTGTTAGATCCCGTCAATTCATGGGTTGAAGTCTTTTCACACGAGGATTCAACTAGTAAAACACAACATATTTCTTATCACATATTTTCTCCCCCTCAAAAATGGCATATAAATGTTGTTTTTGAAGAAATGTTGAGAATAAATATGACAATTTCGAGTGTTGTGGGAAGATGACCACTGTGAACAATTTATGAACAAAGTTTTAATTCAAATACTCCCCCTCAACAAGTGATATAAACGGTTGAGGTTTTGAAAAACATACGGGGAAGTACTTGTTCTTTTGAGTAAAACCTTTGAAAAATGAAAGGTTTGATAAGGTTTACTCAAAAGTAAGAAGCTTTCGCTCCTTTTATAAGGATTGTGGCACTGAAGCGTACCACAGGGTCCTTTCTTGACAATTACGGGTTGTACACTGTTATGTGTGCACAAGCCATAGTCATAATTAAATCACACATCCAAATTTATAATGAAACAGAAGCAGTTCAAGGGGTACCAGGAAGTCCGTCAATCTTTCCAGGAATGCGTTCAGGGCGTTGATAGCCGGCAAGAGCAATCCTGGGATGACTGCCTACAAAGCTCTCCAGAGTTCTGAATTGGTCCCGTCAATACAACCTTTCATCAATCTTTCTGATGATCCTCCTCACATCCCGTCTTTCCTTGGAATTCCATCGCTTTTGTGACCCAATGCCTTCATGAATATCCTTTAACCTATAAGCCAATCCGTCCCTAACCTTCTTCAATGTGTGATCCCCAAACTTGTGAAGATCTTTACACGCCATCAAGCAGTTGCGATGTGTTTCACTAATGTAAACCACTCCGAATGGTTGGCTGATGAGTGTGTGTTGTGAAAGCTAGTTAATGTCGAGAAGATCTAGCTGAGGTGGAGTGAAGTTGACACGGGTCTGATATGATTCAACTGCAAGCTGGAGATCTTCTACACGTTCTTTGATGACTATGCTTCTGATGAAGATAAGCAAGTACTTGATGAATTCACGTTGTACTTCAGTTGAAAATTGTCTCATGCGACCCTGTACTTTGGCAAGGTACATGTCTTCAATGTCATTGATAGACAAATTCTCAAAGTCCGCTTCAGAGAATGCATAATCCCTTTCGTCTTGCCTTTTGACCACAATATTCTTGAGGAAAGTGTAGTCCCGTTTAGACGAAAGATCAACGTGTTTGATGGCAACAATACTCTTAGTACTGAACACTTCATGTTGAGACTTCTGAACCTGGCAGCTTCTGTAGTAGATTCTTCGGCGTTCTGGCCAATGGTGAATCCCATACAGTGCATCACAGTCATACTCTGCCACATTGTTGGAGAACATGTGGTTAGCTCTTTCCTCGATGGCTATGCAGTTAGAGTATATGGCTGACGGGAATGGAAGTGTCAGAGATGTAGCGTATTTCCTTGAACCATCGCCACCGTGTAAAAGAAATTCCAGGTCTTTGTTGAAGAAATATCAGAATGGAATCCTAGGCTGATATGGTTGGCCAATTGTTGGTAGAGGTTTTGACCAGTCGGTGTAATATGGAGGGTTGTCCCGTTTGGTGAAGTCGATGTTTGCTTCTGGGTTGAGCCAATCCATGTTGTTAGACATGGCTCGTGCTATATTATCGAGGTGATACTCAACTTCAATAGCACTTTCCGAGCTGTATTTGAGAAGTTGAAATGCTTCATTCTTGATTCGCTTCAACTCGGATTTCGTCATCTTCTTCACACGGAATTTTTCTTGCAGTAATTTCGCATGCTCCAATGTACTACATTCTGGAACCTCTTGACCTTCAGCTGGGTAAGGAGTGGAATCAACAAGCTTCGAGAACCATTCAAATACAGTATCATCCTCGTCTAGCCATGATAAGACGTCAGTCATAGGCGCCTTCTTCTTCATCTTCTTTGGCTTAGAGGAGGATTCTGGTTTCTTGGCTGTGTCAGGAGAGATGGGTTGTTGTTGGGGCTCATGGAATTCCTCTTCGTCACCACCCGTATACTCAAAGTGATCACCAGTTTTATGAGTCTCGGGTGGTAATTCAGAAGAATCCTGAGGTTTTTCAATAGAAGAGCGAGGAGGAGACCTTTGTTGAGTTGGAGTCCGTTGGGGTGGAGGTTGCATAGAAGATGATTCACCAGACTTCTTCGGGCGTTTGGGCTCGTTGTCCTTATCCTTATCCTTGTCATCATCGTCTCTTGGACGTTTCGGCCTTTCAGCTTCTACTCTGCATGCTGATTTGAGTTGATATTCCAGCAATGCTTCAAGCAATTTACCTTCGCGAGAGGCAAGTGTTGCAGATTGTTTGGACATTTGAGCTACCAGCCGGTCAACTAACTCAGCATCTGAGAAGATTATGGGATCAACTGGATTGATGTTCACGTGCATTGGTGTTGATTTCATAGTCTGCTTGGCCAGATGAAGTAGATTCGGATAGAGTTTTTTGGTGAATAACTCCTTTGTAACTTTAGGAACAAAGTCAAGAAGGTAATTGTGAGTGTAACCTTTGATCATTTCGTCCATTTTCCCTTGAAGATCATCTTTCATGAGCTTCTGAACATACTTCCTTTCAACTTTCATCTCGTCATTCTCGTCATGAAGATATTGTATCTGATCAGGGTAGAAATTCATTTTCTTGTAGAGCACGTCCTTCTTTCTGATCTATTTGACAGCTTTAACGATTCGTGTCTTAGCTTGAGAAATCCAAGAGACAGTTGGCTTCTTCACTGATCTGGATGTGGATCTTGTTATTGTTTTTGATGGTGGTGGTGAGTGAGAAGATGAGTCTGATGAAGATGAGATGTGAGGATATTCAGGGTCCTTAGGAGGTTCATACATTTTCTCCTTAGACCGTACAGGACTGTCAAGAAGAAACTTTTCATAATCAACATCTTCATCATTTCCAGACTTAGCTTCTTCATCAGCTTTATCTTTCTCAGACTTCTCAGTATCTGGTTCCTCAATTTCATACTTAATAGACTCCTCCTATTGCTTTTGTTGTTGCTCAAGAGTGGTGGCACCAGTTCCCTTATCGGGTTGATTAACCGCATCAGGATCTGGTGTAGGTTGAACTTCACCACTTGACCCACCGGGGCCACCCATTTGATCTTTGGCAAATTCCTCCGCAATGTGTTGGAGTCTAACAAGTTTGAACTTCCTCCTGTAATCAGTTTCCAGTGGCTCTTCTTCTGAGCTTTCCTCTTCATAAGGCACAAGTACTGGAGCCTTCCCTTTTCCTTGGATAGCTGGTGGACTGGGAGGTTTTGCTACTGAAGGAGGTGCTTCGGTTGCAGATTCAGAGTAGAATACCTCTTCGTCCGATTGTGTATCTTCATAGCTTTCGTCCACTAGCTTTCTTTGTTGTTCAAGCTTTGGAATGGGAATAGGAACAGCTTCCTTAGAAGGAACAGTCTTTTTACGAGGAGGATTCCTCTTGGGGAACTTCCTCTGACTCTCAGTGCTTATAGCACTTCCTGCACTTCCTCTTCTGGTTTTTCTTGCAGGCGTACCAGAAGATTTTTCATCAAGAAAGCCAACTTTGTTCTCTTTCACAGCTACCATATATCTTTTATAAGAGTAGAGCTGTTTGAGTTCATCTGAGAGAAGGATATCCGGCAACACATCACCTTGTTTCTTGGTAGTGGACTCCTTAAATCTGACTGTTAGAGTGGGTTCGGACAACACGTCAAGATTTTCGGGGTCATTGATTCTCTTAGGGATATCAGGGTTATATCCAAGTGCTCTTTGGATCAACAGTTTAGTATATCTGATATAAGGAATCTTTGAGCCAAGCTTTTTGAGGAATGTCATCATGTCATCCCATATCAGAGCTTCAATTTCGATGTGTTTCATGTTGATTAGAGCCCAAAAGATTTGCAGTTCCACGAGCTTGGGATGCTCATAGCCACTGTCACGACCAGAAATAGATTTTGTGATGATGATATAGAGGGTTCTCCAAGGCTGAGGAATGTTTTTAAGATCCACGTGAGAATGCTTATTAACAACCCCTGAAGCTTCGTCATACCCAATATCGACCAAAAATTGCAGAACAGTCTCTTCAGTAGGTGCAGCAGAGAATTCGGTTGGTATGATGTCAGGAATGAGGAGAACAGCCCTTAAGTCTGCATGTGTGATGGTAACTTGTTTGTAATTGAGTGTCACTGTTACCGCACTTTGACCTTTGACCCTCTGCATTGTATTCCAGAATTGCTGTATGTAGATATCCGGAACAGTGGCAGAGTTGGTGAGCATGTTCTGATAGGGATGGTTCTTCAGAATATCCACTGCAATGAGACAAGAAGATTCCGAGCAGGTGAGAGTTTCAAAGTCAACTCTGAGATTGTTCTTACCAATCTTCATTGGATAGCCATGCGGGAAGATATCAGCAATGGTGAGAACATTTGGTGCATCCACATTCATTTGAGCTTCCATGTCGTGATCTGAAACACATTTAGCCAAAAGAACCGACATATCGAAAGACATAATGTTAGTCAACAGATGGTTTTATAGTCTAATTATTGAATGTGCAATGTCAATGATTGTTACGAGTCCAAAGTCACTTGTTTGTTCAATAGTCCAATGACGTCGTGATAAGTTTCGTGAGTTAGTTAACTTTTAAGTTTTAAAGTTTATGTTATCACTTATTTTTCACAACATATCAAACGTTTAAGCTTATTAGTGACATTATTGGTTTCGTGACCTTATGATTCATTTATTTACAATTTTGCACGCGTAACAATTCATAACGAAGGTTTGATCAAGGCTTAGGCGTAGAAATTGTAGCTTATGCGTAAACAAGAGAAGTATACGCGTAAACGCAAGCTTATGCGTAGGATCCTTACTTACGCGTAAGAAATATTACGCGTAGGAAAAGGGGACCTTATTCGTAAAGCTTACGCGTAGGCGTATATTAAACCTTACGAGTAAGACTTACTCGTAAGAGTAGACCTTATGCGTAGAGGTCACTGTTTACGCATATCCTTCACAGGATACGCGTAGTCCCTTTGTAGAACCTTACGCGTAAACGCTACGCGTAAGATTTCTCTTACGCATAACCTTTTACGCGTAAAGTGATCCTTATGCGTAGATTGCTAATGACCTTGATTCTAAATTTTACGAGTAGCAATCCTGAAATAACATCATCATAACATCAATATTAACATTAACATTCATTATAAAACAGATCATGGCATGAAACTCATTTAACAGTTTACGCGTAAAAAATCTTACGCGTATACCAAAACCCTAATAGTTCATATATTATGCTTAAGAATTTTAGCCATAGGAATTACACCAAAGTGTTTCTGGGAGGTCTAAGAAGCATATAGAGTATGTTTATCCAAGTTTTAACATCAAATATGTCAAGAATCAAAAGTACCCAAACCATATGAGCATAAACCCTAATTTCAAATTATGAATCATTAGTGTTTCTGAGTAGTTTCTGGGCTTAGATATGATTAATTCTACTTGAAAACAACCTTATACAACTATCTTTATCACCAAAAACGTTCACATATTAAAACACCCAAAACCACGCATAAACCCTAATTTTCAATATCACTCAATTCGTGTATATGGGTATGTTTAAATGATGAAAATGTATTCATTGATGTAAGAAAAACATTTTGACACTATCATTTCAATCATAAACACACAAATTTGATCATGTGTTCATACGCATATCCGTAGAACACAAAATCCCTTCTAGGCGAAAATCTAACCGTTAGTTTGAAAAACGATTCAAAACCCATGTTTAGATTGTTGCAATGAATGTATAAACACTTACAAATTGATGATTGAAAGCACGGATTTGTTAAACGATTTTGGATCGTGGATGATATTAGGTGAAATAATAAATGTGATGCAATAAATGAGGTAGGAGGGATGTTTTATTAGAAATTACTTTAAGTTTTTGACACTTTTAGTCCCTCCACCTTTTCTATTTTCATCCAAAGCCTTTTAACTTCCATTTTGGTTACCAAACGAAGAATATTTGGAAATAACTTTGACGACACTCCCCCTCGACTTAAGAAATAATGAAAGGTTATAAATTTTAGTCCGAGGAGTGTCAGTAAACCAGAGATGTGACCACCATTATTAAAGAAACAAACGGGATAGGATAACATGCAAGTACACGGTTATTTTGAAACAGTTGAGAATTTATTTTCTCCCCCTCAACACGTGATCGAAAAAATACTGAATTTTGAAAGATTTGAGTGTTGACGGAAGAAATGTACTTGCCATGTTTGAAGAAATATAGATAGAATAATATTTTTGTTGTTTTATCTGATTTTCTATTTTTGTATTTTGTTTTTGAAAAATTATTTACAAAATAGATTTTGGTATTTGACTGGTTTTTAAGACTGTTTTAAGAGTTAATTCAATTCCTCTTGAGTCAAACACCGCATACCAATCCGGTGGACCAACTCATTAAACCTAGCGGGAGGCAAGGCTTTGGTGAGTAGATCTGCCAATTGGTATTTTGTACCCACGAAGTATAATTCAACTGTACCCTGTTCCACGTGGTCCTTGATGAAATGATAACGAAGATCGATGTGCTTTGATTTCGAGTGCTGAACTGAGTTGCACGAGATCGCAATGGCACTCCGATTGTCGCAGTACATCGGGATTCTGTTAAATACGTAACCATAGTCTTTTAGTTGTGTTCGCATCCAGATGACTTGAGCACAACACGCCGACATGGCTACATATTCTGCTTCGGTTGATGACAGCGATGTACAATCCTGCTTCTTCGATTGGCAGGACACCAGTTTATCACTAAGAAATTGTAGTGCTCCTGAAGTACTTTTCCGTGAATCTAAGCATCCTGCGTGGTCAGCGTCTGAAAAAGCGATTAGTTCAAAACCAGAATCCTTCGGATACCAGATCCCCAAGTTAATGGTTCCCTTTATGTATCGGAGGATTCTTTTAGCCTCAGAGAGGTGGGTTTCAGTTGGTCATGACTGATAACGGGAGCATAGATAAACGGCAAAGACAATATCAGGTCTGCTAGCTGTTAGATACATGAGACACCCAATGATACTACGGTATTTTGTAGGGTCGACAAGTTTCCCATGTAAATCAGCATCTAGCTTCTTGGTATGAGTCATGGGTGTGGCATAAGTGTCACAGGTTTTCATTCCAAATTTGTTTAACAATTCAAGGGCATATTTGGACTGACTCAAGAAAACACCACGGGGTGATTGATGAACTTGCAGTCCTAGAAAGAACGTAAGTTCACCCATCATGGACATTTCAAAATTTTTCTTCATTAGTTTTGCAAAAGCGATTGAGTACTTTTTATGTGTAGACCCAAAAATGATGTCATCCACGTAAATTTGAACAATTAAGATATGTGCCCCGTGATATTGTATAAAAAGAGTAGGGTCGACCGAACCTTTGGTGAAATTATTAGCAATGAGGAAAGATGATAGCTTATCGTACCATGCCCGAGGAGCTTGTTTGAGACCATAAAGAGCTTTCTTCAGTTTGTAGACATTTTTTTTTTGGGTAAAAGGGTTAATTCACCCCGGTAAAGTATATTACGCCAAAAAACATTGAAGTACAAAGGATGAGGGTGAATCCCTCATCTCAGTCCCTTGGGACACTTACAGACTCTTCTATAGGAATACACATCATTCCTATAACTGACAATATAAGTGTGACATACCACACTTATAACTAAACATCGACTACAATGATAAAAAGAATAAAACTACATGCACTTCAAGTAAAAATACTTGAATCTTCAAATCACCATAGTAGTCCAAACTTCCAACGTCGTCCAAATATACAATATCATGGTCCTCAATCTGAAGTACTGTCCATAAGTTTCACACAACAGTTGGTGGGGGACTCTAAAACCACGGATAGAGCAGCAAGCTCAGAACTCGCTCCAAAGGTGTATGTTGAGATGCAAAACAGAACACCAATAAGAAAACCCAACAAATACGTATAAAACCAACGCACATCAACTCCATGATCATGTAATCAGCAAAAAGAGTCAGTTCACAAATTTCGCACAACGATTGATGGAAGACTCTAAAACCACGGATAGAGCAGCAAGCATAAAACTCGCTCCAAAAGTGTGCGTTGAAATGCTAAACCAACAACCCCAATGTGATACCGAGCATAGTAAAAAGAACCAGGTTCAAAAGAACCACTTCCATAGTGAGCACTGATGAGTGCTTATTCACTCATCATTTTTACCCATCTAAGACCACAAAAATGTCTAAAAACACGAAAATATAACCAATTATGCTGCAGATATCCTTGGAGTGTGTTTTTATGTGTTTCAGGTACAAAGGATCGAAAACAGGGCAAAAACGTGCAGAATTGAGCTAGGAATGGAAAACGTGCTTTGCTGACGGAGCCGGATGATGATTTTCTACATTTTCGGAGCCCGGGATACCATTTGGGAGTGAGCTTGGGGAATCAGATCAAAAACCTATCCCTAAACCCAAATTTCCATTTCACCCTTCACCCTTCACCCTAATGATCGTTTTACCCGTCACCAAAAATCCAAATTCATATTTCGTTCCCCTAAACCTTATTTTTATTTAAAACCAATTATTTTTCAAAAATCAATTTTTACTAAAAGCTTTCTTTAAAAAAAAAAAAAAAAAAAAGAAAAAAAAAAAAAAAAAAAAAAAAAAAAAAGTTTTAATTAGAAAAAGTATTTATACAAAATACTCAAAACCTTTTAAAAAATAAAACTACTTAACCCATTTACCCCTTCTTCCCTGTTTTTACCCAAACTTAACCCAAACCCAGCTTCTCCTTTTTTCACCTTGGCGCCAAAACCCTCCCCCACACCTTGTCTTCTTCTTCCCTTGTCCCTCTCAACCCTGGTCCCCAGCTCACCTCAAGCCCCACACCCACATGGGCATCTCTGCCAAGCTGGCAATCCTCAAAACTTTCATTGGAGCTCATAAAAGGGACGGCTCAGATTGAATCCTTGGTGCCCAAGATCATTTGGATGGTTGAGATTGAAGCTAAAGAAGCACAAGATGTCCATTTCTCTGTTTTCTCTCAGCAAACAAACACACAAGGGCATTTGAAGACCTAGCTTATCTTAGTATAAATAGTAGTACTTGTAAGCCTTGAAGGGCAGGAGGGTTTTAGTAGTTTTTTAAAATTAGTTTTAGCTTTTAAAAATTCTGTTGTAATGTTTTTTTTAGTTTAATGAAAAAGTTCTCTTTTACTATATTGGCTAGTTTCCTGCTTATGCAAATAAGCACCTAAGTGCTTATTTGCCTTTTAGTCATTCCTATTTAACAAAAACTGTTACTTTAAGTTGTTATTTAGTTTTGCTAATAAAAAAAAAGGGTCTAACTCTAAGTTTTCAAAACAGTTTTAAGGTTAATACCCCCTTAAGGGGTGTTTGGTTTAAGCTTAACTTTGGTCTAAAAACCAATTTTACCCATTTTGACTTCGATAGTCAAACCTTTTTTAACGTTAGTGAATGAGTTTAGATGACTTAGAACTGTTTTGGCAAGCTTTGATAAAGTTTTAAGTACAAAAAAATCTGTCCCAAAACGTGTAGCTAAACAGCAGCAAGGCTGCTGTTCCGACCCCTTTTCCACAGCTTATTTTTGGTCCAAACTTTTTCCAAATCGCTTTTCTTGCATCTCTACATACCCATCTTTAGTTGTCTTTACTTATTTTGCGCCTAGGATAGTTTAATCTTAGCTAAAATTGCATTTAAAATCTGTCCCAAACCCATATCAGTTACTGTTTCAGCAGCGTATTTGTCTAAGTGGGCTCCATTCTCAGATTTTTCATTTGCTTATTACTTGGTATTATAAGCTAAAATTTGGTATGCTTAATCTAGGCTAGGTTGAGGGTTGATAAGTGATTTTTGTTAAATTTTGTGACTGCTTTTTGACAGCTTATTTTGCCCTCAAAGTAGTCCCCATTTGACTGTTTCTATCCCATAACAGCAACAGTAGCAGCCTTGCTCATTATTCATTTTTTTTTCTGTTCTTTTAGCTTATTAGATTGTTATATCTGCTTATTTCTCATTCCCTAGTTGCTTTAGGTATTTAGAAAAGGTTTCATTAGTTTAGCTTATTTGATGCTTATTGTAGCTTATTTAAGTCCTTGGTAGTTTTTTTTACCCTTATAGTCCTAGGGTCTCCTATTAGCTTGTAGCCATAAACTGCTTATTCCCCTCTAGAATTAGTTCATCCTCTTTATCTTTAGCTTATTTTAGCAGTTATGATTGCTTATTTGACTTTAATACTGCTTATATAATGCTTTTTAAACTCAAAAGTTTGCTAAAAAGTGTTTGGTTTCCCTCTGTCCAGAACTGATAGAAATAAGCAGTTCTAACTGCTTATTTCAGGCTTTTCATAAGTCTAGTTTTTTAGGAAAGATTGCTTATTTCATTTCCTCTTTAAGTTTCAAAAGAAAAATCAAAAAAAAAAATTATTTTGCAATTCGAACTCAGGTCTCTAGCTTCACATACCCAACACACAACACAATCACCAACTGCCCTAGGGTCTTTGTTCGTTAGATTATTGCACTATTAATCTCTTAACCACATAAACAGTTTTTAGCTTACTAGCTTATTAGGCTTTTTAAGTGCTTATTTCGTAAAGTAGTACCACACTTTTTTATTTTTCTCTAAATCAGTTAGGTTTAAAGTATTTTCTGTGAAAATTTCAGATTTTTCTAAAATAGTTTAGTATTTTTGATAATTAAATTAGATTACATTAGTTTTTAAATCATAATAAATAATTTAAAAGTCGAAAAAATACCCGGCTTTTTCCTAAAATTATTTTTAGTCGTTTAGAACGTAGGAAAATTAGTTTCACATCCTTAGGCCTTAAATTGCATCATTTTCACTTTTTGAGGCTCGGGATTAGCCCGGGTTTTCACGTTTTTGCATATTATCACTCTAGGACTTAGTGTAACTTAATTTTATTGTTCCGTATGCTTAGTAGTAGTTAGATCATTATTTACTTTGTTCCCGTAGCCTTAATTACTTTCCCTTTAGTTAATTTGTAGAAAACGTAATCAAAAACAAAAACCCGTAACATCGAGCATTTTAATAACAAACCTCAAACGAAATTCTCAATTCACACCTCGTTGGGAAACGACCCGGATATCCTTATCCGGTATCACATATCTCACTCACAGGATTTGATTGACTAACCTTTTTCCTAAAAGGTTTTCGATTCGATTCTCGCGTTTATTTTGATATTGATATTATCATACTATTTCATCCATACACACCACCCTTAAGCCTTAAACCACATACCAAATTTTGGCGCCGCTGCCGGGGAGGTTGTGTCGCGACAATATCGTTGAAGGTTTGACGATTAGTGACTCAAGATCCTTCCTTCGTGAAGTTATTGTTTTTTATAAAAATCAAAAAAAGTAAAAAATATTTTCCTTTTTCTTTTGTATATATATATATATATCATATTAAAAATATAAAAAGATTTTCCCTTTTGTTTTTGAGCTAAAAAAGAAGACACCAATTATATAACATTCTCAACGGAGGTGTTATCATTAGTAAGTTCCCGAACCAAAGATCAAAAACTTGCCTTTGTGTCGCTTGTGAGTCGATTTATTTCTATCGGATAAACAAACTGTGTGGTGGGTATAAGGACGGCCTGACATTAAATTGCGGCTGAAAAGAGGCGGGTTTTTAATAAGCTTCGCGCTGACCTAAAAAAGCTTCTCCGCTCGCTTGTGCGTTTGTCTTATAGAAGTGATTTATTCACTTGGGATTATTGGTTTAAGTTCACTGTTGTTTTCGAGTACCGTATCATTTTAATTGCCTTGGTTTTTAAAGTGCATGCGCACTCGCTCTCAATCAAGACGACTTCAGAATCAGAATCAGAACGTACCCGAGTTACGTACTATGGCTGGTAACAACGTACCACCCGTACCCGGTCCCGGTCCCGGTCCCGATCCTCCTCCTGTTAATCAAAATGTAGCTCCCAATCTCCGAACGATGGAGGAGCTATGTCAACCTACAATGTACGGGAGGGGAGGACCCATTGCACCAACTAATATTCAAGCTACCGATTTTAGCTTGAAACATCATATGATAGAACAAGTAAAAAACAGTTGTCAATTTCATGGTTTACCAGATGAAGATGCTAACAAGCATCTTGATAAATTTCTGACCGCAACTCAGAGTATGAAACAAAATGGGGTCTCCGATGACGCCCTTCGTCTCTATCTCTTCCCATACTCTTTGACTCATCATGCTACTTCTTGGTTTGATCGACTCCCGAAGAATTCGATTCATACCTTCGAGGAAATGGTTTCTAAGTTTCTGGCAAAGTACTTTCCACCGTCGATGGTGACGAAGTTGAGAAACGATATCAGTAATTTTCGACAATATCCCGACGAATCTTTGTTTGAAGCTTGGGAACGTTATAAGCTTGCAATTGATCGATGTCCGAATCATAACATGTTGCTTGTCACTCAAATTGATACGTTTTATAATGGTTTGACGTTGAGACACCGTGAAACAATCAATGCTGCTGCCGGTGGAACTTTCATGAAAAGACGTCCCGAGGAATGTTACGATCTTATTGAGAACATGACCGCCCATCACAATTATTGGGATTCTACCGCCGAAAGGGGTGAATCGACTCGAGCAAATACGTCTTCTTCTCTCGAAATAGCCGCCATGAACAAAAAGATCGACGATATCTTACGGATTACTCAGATGAATAATCAGAATCAACATCAACAAGTGAAAGCGGTTCAACCGACTTGTGAGACTTGCGGAGGTCCACATTCTTATTCCGAGTGCCCAGCCGTCGGTGGCTACACACATGAGAATGTTTATACTGCTACGGGAAACTACAATCAATCGCAAGGAGATCGAAATCTTCTTAGCTACCGTTCAAACAATTATCTCGGACCTCCCGGTTTCAACCAACCTCAACACCAAAACCAAAATCAAAACCGTTTCAATGGTAACCACAATGTTAATCAGAACCGAGGAGCTAATATTAATCATGGTAATCAACAATACCAAGCTCCTCCACCTCAAGTTTACCAACAACCACCTCCTCCTCAACATCAATATCAACCACCTCCTCCTCAACAACCTTATCAAGCACCTCCTCAAGTTGCTCCGAACAACGAGTTTCTAACTTACATGAAGAATTCCGATTACACCATTAAATGTTTGCAAACTCAAATTAACGGCATGAGGACGGATTTCAAAAAGGAAATTGAAGCTACAAGTAACAAACAGATGACTGAAATGAGGAATATGATGGCTAGTTTCTTTCAAGCCAATCAACCTTCTACTTCTTATTCTCAACCCTCGGGTTCCGGTTCTCTTCCAAGTAATACGATTCCTAACCCGAAGGGAGAGTTGAATGCTATTGCCACCCGAAGTGGTAAGTCATATGATGGACCCTCGATGCCTACACCCTCTCCGGTGAGGGAAGTAGAACGAGAAACCGAGGTGACCAAGGACAAGGTGCATTCTACAAGCCCACAAAGTACCGCACACGTCCAACCTCCGATGGTCCAAACTTTCATTCCGGAGCCAGATGTTCCGAAGATTAAGCCTTCAATTCCTTATCCTTCAAGGCTTAATGATCAAAAGGCCCGCGACAAAACTAATCAACAAATGGAGAAGCTTATCCAAATCTTTCAAGATACGCACTTCGAGATTAGTTTCGCGGAGGCTCTCCTTCTAATGCCCAAGTTTGGTCCGACGATCAAAAGCTTGTTGAGCAACAAAGAAAAAATTTCCGAGTTGGCTAAAACTTCCTTGAACGAGAATTGTTCGGCGGTTATCCTTAAAAAACTTCCCGAAAAGTTAGGAGACCCCGGAAAATTCCTCATCCCGTGTGATTTTCAAGGATTAGTTCAATGCTCCGCTTTGGCCGATCTTGGCGCAAGCATTAACTTGATGCCACACTCCATGTGGAAAAAGCTTTCGTTACCCCCACTCACACCTACATGTATGATCCTCGAGCTTGCCGACCGAACGAATTCTCATCCGTTAGGTATAGCCGAGGATGTTTGTGTGAAAGTGGGAAAATTTCATTTCCCCGCCGACTTTGTTGTCGTCGATTTCGATGCCGATCCCCGAGTGCCCCTCATCCTTGGGAGGTGCTTCTTAAAAACAGGTCGTGCATTGATCGATGTTGATGAAGGGGAAATCACTTTGAGGGTAAACAAAGAAGCCGTAACTTTCAATGTTAACCAAAATTTGAAATCTATGCCTACCATTTGTGGTATTGATAAAGTTGAAAGCCGTGAAACCAAGGTGACAAAGGACCCGGTGCTTCCCACTAATAACGGAAGTACCGAAAACGTCCAAACTTCGGTTATCCAAAATTCTTCATCTAGGATTGATCAAAGTCTTTCACGATTTACGGTTAAGAGATCTTCGAGTAAACGTGTTGAGCTTAAAACGATTACCAAGAAACCGGAGACCATAACGGAAGTGGTGGAAATTGCTAGCTCTAAGAGCACACCACTTGTCCCACCTCCGCTTTCGGTTAATCGTATCGATCTTGTTGAACCTTCTTCGAGTGGCAATCCCACTCCTACTTCCGACCTCATTATTTCCGACTCTTCCCCTTCCCTCACTCCGTTTGAGGGAAGTAACTTGAATTTGGAAGAGATCGAAGCTTATTATTTTCCGTCAGGAATTGATGACGATGAATCTGACCCGGAGGGAGACCGTGTTCGTCTTGAACAATTACTTAGTGAAAATGAAGACCCGTTGTCTTCACTCCCTCCGGAAGAAATTGAAATTAAAGAAGTTGAGCTTTTGACCAAAAATCCTTCGAAGCCCGAGCCCGAGGATTCAGCTATTGATTTACTTCTCGAGGAGTTCGCCGATGAACTCGCATGCCTTGGTCCTCTCCCACCGGGAATTGACAATGAAGTCTTTGACTTTGAAGCCGACTTACGTAAACTTGAGTATTTGCTGTATGGAGATCCGTCACTTGACCCTTCAATTGATAAGAAGGAGTTCTCCGATGAACTCGCTCTCACGGACTCTAATCCATTTAAGAATGATAATTTGAACAATGACCCTTTGGAAAATTTTGATGATCCATTCTTTCCCAAAAAAGAGAAGAACTTGAAAGTTTCAATTGATGAACTTGTTGATCAAGATGTTCTTCATTCTTTTTTAACCGAGAGTGACTCCCCTTCTCTTGAGGATTTTACCGTGGTTGACACTTTCGATTCATGCCTCTCCGAGGATAAAGTGTTCAAACCCGGTATAATACCTTCCAAGGGAGTTCACTCTAAGAGAACTCAAATTGATAAAATGAGTACTTTACCCAATGTGATGTTTCAAACTCTTCGACCTAACCATGAACTCCTCTTCTCTATGGAGTTATTTGTTACTAAGACTGTGCTTCTCGATGATCCATCATTCCCTCGTCTTCCCGCCAAACCGCCGGATGATGGATTCATCTTTGATTTTGAACCCAATACGGGTACTTTGATCTCTAAGGCGGTGGGCAAAGATTTTGAACACTATGTTCTCATGCCTAAAATTTTGCCCACCCAACCCACCCGTGTTACCTCATTCGGAAATGAGGATTTCATTTTTGACCCCGGCATCTCCAATCATCATTCTTTTGAGCCGGGTATATCTCATCGGAGTGGAACTTTCAGCACATTCAATGTTTGTCCAAACCATTTGAATGGAAGTCCGATGAAGATTTTCTCTTCCACTTGCTCCCCATGGACCAATGAATTCGGGGTCGAGTCAAGCTAGCGACTCGGTTAACAAAAACAGTAGCATAACATGGGTGTCCACCCATGTTTCTATCTTCTTTCTATTTTCTGACACTAAGTGTGGGGGAAAACCCCCACTGTTGTTTGCTTGTTGTGTGTTTGCTCTCTGTTTTCAGGATTCCCGTAGATCGTGATGATTGATGCGCCTGTTTTCAATATCCGATCTTTTTGCTAACGATTATCTAGGGATATCTTATTAATCCTTTTGTGAAAAAAGATTTCGCTTCCACACTTGGCTAGTAGTATTACCTTTTTCCGTTCTATAGTTTCGGCTACGGCCGGTACTTTGAATATTGAGGGCAATATTCAATTCTAAGTGTGGGGGGGAATTCTAGCGAATTTTGATCACATATGTACCTTCTAGTACCCTAGCACCCCCGTTTTGACCAAAAATTTTAAAATTTTATCGTTTTAAGTCAAGTATTTACATTTACAAGAAGTGCTTTGCACAAAAATAAAGCGTTGATGCTTCGGTATTAATGGTAGTTTAGTCTTGATTCGGCTAGAACAAGGGGAATCCCGACTCTGCTAGAGTGTTGATCTAGCTGCTCTCTTAACAATTAGGCTAAGGTTTTACGAGTTGTGCAAATGAAAATGCTAAGCGTGGAGTAGTTGGTTCTCTTTAGAGCTTATATAAGTAATCTATGGCTTTTTCTCCCAGAAGCTAACTAATTGGACTTAAATACGTGCTCATTATCAAACTTTTGAACATTCAAATCGTCTTGTTACAATAAAAAGTTTTTAAGCAAAATTGATTTAGAGTCCGAGTTCAACTTTTTATTTAAATTTCCGAGAAAGCATACTTTCTTAAAATCTGAATAATGTGCAAAATGAAAGTATCGAAAGTTGCTTGAATGATGCAAAAAGTTGCAAGTTCAAAGTCAAAAAAAAAAAAAAAAAAAAAAAAAAAAAAAAAAAAAAAAGTTGAAAATAAAAAATGAAAAATGAAAAAAAAAAAAAAAAAAAAAAAAAAAAAAAAAAAAAAAAAAAAAAAAAAGTTGAAAAATGAAAAAAAATGAGTTGCGTGAATAAAAGCACTAAGTTGCTTATGAATAAATGTGCGAAACTTGCTTTTTCTTAAATTTAAATCGGAAGTTGAACTCGTATTCGTCAAAGTTGTCTAAAAGTTTGACGGTAATTTGGAAATCCTTGATTTCAAAGATCCCGAAAGCTCCGATACTATTCTCGAGGGTGAAAACCTAGCCTCCTTAAAAGGACAAGCTGAGAAGAAAGTCGCAACATGGAGTGATCTCACCTTTGAATCTCGAATTTTTAAATTATTGTCGGTTGTAATCCATTTAGGTTTAGTTTTAACTTAACGGTAGCTTCGTAAATCTTTGGAATCGAATTCCCGCTGATTCCGGTACTATTCTCAAGGGTGAAAACCTAGCCTCCTTAAAAGGACAAGCTGAGAAGAAAGCCGCTACATGGAAAAGGCTCTTTCGAACCTTAGACTTTCATCGTTTCCGGTGAGTTAGTACTTTAGTAAGTGGATCATAGCCATAACAAATGTCGATTTCAATGGTCAAACTTTTGAAAATGAGCACACACACTTAAATTGTATAAATTGCGGGAGTAAAAAGTTAAGTCTCGACTTACATAGATTATTGATATAAGTAGTGTTAGCATTTTACAAAAACGTTTGCACAATAAGTTTAAGCTTGGTTTGAGAGTATAAAAAAGAGGATGACGATTACAATTCCCCGGAGACACCCATTTTGCGTGAATCCCGTTCTATGATGCCATGTTTTGAAAATCAAGCATGTTATTTATTTACGTTCAAGTTTTAAATTCCTAGTATTGAATAAAAAGTCGAAACGGGGTATTCTTGGTATTTTTGATCCTTTCATTACTTCATATGATCGGATTGCTAGGGACTAGCAATTGATAGTGTGGGGGATTTGATGAGTGCTTATTCACTCATCATTTTTACCCATCTAAGACCACAAAAATGTCTAAAAACACGAAAATATAACCAATTATGCTGCAGATATCCTTGGAGTGTGTTTTTATGTGTTTCAGGTACAAAGGATCGAAAACAGGGCAAAAACGTGCAGAATTGAGCTAGGAATGGAAAACGTGCTTTGCTGACGGAGCCGGATGATGATTTTCTACATTTTCGGAGCCCGGGATACCATTTGGGAGTGAGCTTGGGGAATCAGATCAAAAACCTATCCCTAAACCCAAATTTCCATTTCACCCTTCACCCTTCACCCTAATGATCGTTTTACCCGTCACCAAAAATCCAAATTCATATTTCGTTCCCCTAAACCTTATTTTTATTTAAAACCAATTATTTTTCAAAAATCAATTTTTACTAAAAGTTTTCTTTAAAAAAAAAAAAAAAAAAAAAAAAAAAAAAAAAAAAAAAAAAAAAAAAAGTTTTAATTAGAAAAAGTATTTATACAAAATACTCAAAACCTTTTAAAAAATAAAACTACTTAACCGATTTACCCCTTCTTCCCTGTTTTTACCCAAACTTAACCCAAACCCAGCTTCTCCTTTTCTCTACCAAGCTGGCAATCCTCAAAACTTTCATTGGAGCTCATAAAAGGGACGGCTCAGATTGAATCCTTGGTGCCCAAGATCATTTGGATGGTTGAGATTGAAGCTAAAGAAGCACAAGATGTCCATTTCTCTGTTTTCTCTCAGCAAACAAACACACAAGGGCATTTGAAGACCTAGCTTATCTTAGTATAAATAGTAGTACTTGTAAGCCTTGAAGGGCAGGAGGGTTTTAGTAGTTTTTTAAAATTAGTTTTAGCTTTTAAAAATTCTGTTGTAATGTTTTTTTTAGTTTAATGAAAAAGTTCTCTTTTACTATATTGGCTAGTTTCCTGCTTATGCAAATAAGCACCTAAGTGCTTATTTGCCTTTTAGTCATTCCTATTTAACAAAAACTGTTACTTTAAGTTGTTATTTAGTTTTGCTAATAAAAAAAAGGGTCTAACTCTAAGTTTTCAAAACAGTTTTAAGGTTAATACCCCCTTAAGGGGTGTTTGGTTTAAGCTTAACTTTGGTCTAAAAACCAATTTTACCCATTTTGACTTCGATAGTCAAACCTTTTTTAACGTTAGTGAATGAGTTTAGATGACTTAGAACTGTTTTGGCAAGCTTTGATAAAGTTTTAAGTACAAAAAAATATGTCCCAAAACGTGTAGCAGAACAGCAGCAAGGCTGCTGTTCCGACCCCTTTTCCACAGCTTATTTTTGGTCCAAACTTTTTCCAAATCGCTTTTCTTGCATCTCTACATACCCATCTTTAGTTGTCTTTACTTATTTTGCGCCTAGGATAGTTTAATCTTAGCTAAAATTGCATTTAAAATCTGTCCCAAACCCATATCAGTTACTGTTTCAGCAGCGTATTTGTCTAAGTGGGCTCCATTCTCAGATTTTTCATTTGCTTATTACTTGGTATTATAAGCTAAAATTTGGTATGCTTAATCTAGGCTAGGTTGAGGGTTGATAAGTGATTTTTGTTAAATTTTGTGACTGCTTTTTGACAGCTTATTTTGCCCTCAAAGTAGTCCCCATTTGACTGTTTCTATCCCATAACAGCAACAGTAGCAGCCTTGCTCATTATTCATTTTTTTTTCTGTTCTTTTAGCTTATTAGATTGTTATATCTGCTTATTTCTCATTCCCTAGTTGCTTTAGGTATTTAGAATAGGTTTCATTAGTTTAGCTTATTTGATGCTTATTGTAGCTTATTTAAGTCCTTGGTAGTTTTTTTACCCTTATAGTCCTAGGGTCTCCTATTAGCTTGTAGCCATAAACTGCTTATTCCCCTCTAGAATTAGTTCATCCTCTTTATCTTTAGCTTATTTTAGCAGTTATGATTGCTTATTTGACTTTAATACTGCTTATATAATGCTTTTTAAACTCAAAAGTTTGCTAAAAAGTGTTTGGTTTGCCTCTGTCCAGAACTGATAGAAATAAGCAGTTCTAACTGCTTATTTCAGGCTTTTCATAAGTCTAGTTTTTTAGGAAAGATTGCTTATTTCATTTCCTCTTTAAGTTTCAAAAGAAAAATCAAAAAAAAAAAAATTATTTTGCAAAAAGGTGCAAAGCACAAGGTTCGAACTCAGGTCTCTAGATTCACATACCCAACACACAACACAATCACCAACTGCCCTAGGGTCTTTGTTCGTTAGATTATTGCACTATTAATCTCTTAACCACATAAACAGTTTTTAGCTTACTAGCTTATTAGGCTTTTTAAGTGCTTATTTCGTAAAGTAGTACCACACTTTTTTATTTTTCTCTAAATCAGTTAGGTTTAAAGTATTTTCTGTGAAAATTTCAGATTTTTCTAAAATAGTTTAGTATTTTTGATAATTAAATTAGATTACATTAGTTTTTAAATCATAATAAATAATTTAAAAGTCGAAAAAATACCCGGCTTTTTCCTAAAATTATTTTTAGTCGTTTAGAACGTAGGAAAATTAGTTTCACATCCTTAGGCCTTAAATTGCATCATTTTCACTTTTTGAGGCTCGGGATTAGCCCGGGTTTTCACGTTTTTGCATATTATCACTCTAGGACTTAGTGTAACTTAATTTTATTGTTCCGTATGCTTAGTAGTAGTTAGATCATTATTTACTTTGTTCCCGTAGCCTTAATTACTTTCCCTTTAGTTAATTTGTAGAAAACGTAATCAAAAACAAAAACCCGTAACATCGAGCATTTTAATAACAAACCTCAAACGAAATTCTCAATTCACACCTCGTTGGGAAACGACCCGGATATCCTTATCCGGTATCACATATCTCACTCACAGGATTTGATTGACTAACCTTTTTCCTAAAAGGTTTTCGATTCGATTCTCGCGTTTATTTTGATATTGATATTATCATACTATTTCATCCATACACACCACCCTTAAGCCTTAAACCACATACCAAGCACCCTGTCTTCAATGTCATCATTGCTTGACCCGCGAGTGACACCAACTTCCAGCTGCAACCGTAGCAAAACACGTCAAGAGTTGTATCTCCAATCAACTGACACCCCCTAGAGCTTATCCCCCGGGGGCGTCGAAATTTTTGGGAAATACCACTCATCAACACGAAGAATCTGCCCTACCAACATGCACTTTCCATGCTACTACCAGCAAAATAAACCTTCCAGCAGCAAACAATGCCTACAAATCACATAGAACTTCCACTCTCCCCAAAACCCACGTTCCAATTCCGAACCAGCAACTACACGACCCCTAGTCGACTTTCAAGAACAAAAACCATGATGGTTACATTCAAGAAGATAAACCACGATCATAAACAAAGTCGAAACCTTAAGGGTTTCTTATAGCATTAACGACCAGCAACCATAACCAATACCAAAATCCCAAACAGAATAATGATAATCCTAACAAATAGGACAATCGATTGCAAGAAAGAATTTTAGGGTTTCGGCAACAAAAAACCCAGATCGTACATTAAAGATATATCCTTGTAGAATACCATACGATTGAACCCAATACCGATTAGAGAAAACCCTAGAAACGATCACAAAAGTAATCGTTTAGGTTAAATAGAACAGTAATCGTTAAGGGTTAGCAAGAAACCGACAAACATAAACCCTAGATAATGGGTCGATTATAAAACCGACAGCAATAAAGCGATTAGGGTTTAAAAATAAAGAGATGAAATCAGAAGATGTAATGAATTAATAAGAATGACACACCCCGTCCCTGAAGATAACTACCTGTAATACGATTGCATATCATTCACAAGAACAATAGAGAGGCGGAATTAAAGGCAGTTTTTTGATCGGAAAATAGGGGATAGGGTGGCCGGATTTCGCCTCCTAGGGGAGAGAACTTTAGGGTTGCTGCTTTTGCCGATTTGTTTTAGTTTTAGTTTTTCAGTTTGTAGACATGGTTCGGGAACTCGGGATCAACGAATCCTTCTGGTTGGCTAACATAAACCGTTTCTTTCAGTTTTCCGTTGAGAAACGCAGTTTTGACATCCATCTGAAAGACCGTCATATTCATATGAGCCGCGAACGCGAGAAATATCCGAACAGCCTCAAGACGAGCAACCGGAGCAAAATATTCTTCAAAGTCTATTCCCTCTTCCTGACGATAACCCTTGGCAACTAGACGTGACTTGTTTCGGATTACATTCCCTTCAGCATCCAATTTGTTTTTCCAAATCCATTTGAGACCAATGACGTAGACCCCTGTTGGTCTTTCAACCAGTTCCCATACTTCAATTCGTTTGAATTGGTTGAGTTCTTCTTGCATGGATTCAATCCAGTTGTCTTTTGTCATTGCGTCTTTAATGTTTTTAGGCTCAGATTGGCAGACAGTGAGTGCATAAATGCAATGTTCACCATCTGTGTGAAGACGTTGTCTCGTAACGACTGGTTGATTCGGGTTGCCAATAATGTTTGCCAGAGGATGGTCTTTTGTCCATCGATGTGTAGAGGGTTGATGTTGGTATGCATTGTGCAAATTTTGAGGATTCAAATGGTTTGTTGTTGATTCCGCGACATCAGGTGCAACAGTGTCATTAGCAAACGGGTTAAAGAACGCATTTGGATCAAAATCTGCAGGTGGGGGTACTTCATTAAGAACATCATCAGCTGGTTCATCATTGTTGGAAGAGGTTTGTTCAACTGTTGTGGTGGAGTCAACTGGTGGTGCTTCGTCAACAGTAGTTGTTGTATCAGGTGTATCAGGTATAAGAGTAGTATCAGGTTGAGCAGCGGAAACAGCGGATACACCTGGAGCACGTTCATCAATATCGTCACTGAACAGCAGAGCAAATAACCTTTCCATTTTTTGACGAGTAAGCTGGGGGCTTTGTTCAACTGATGATGGGGTTTGAGGGAAGTTTAAGCGGTTGTGACCGGGTTCGAAGCTGTTATGCTCAGAAGCCATTTCCGTAAGTTCATCAAAATGAGCATGAATCGTTTCCATAACCTGCTTTGTACGACGATTCCAGATCCGGTAACCTTTAGAATTCTCACAATATCCAATAAAGACTCCAATGTCAGCTTTGGCTTTGAGTTTTCCAAAATCATCACGATCATTATTCGGATAGCAAAGGGATCCAAATACATGAAAGTGTTTGAGATTCGGTTTATGGTTGTGGAGAAGCTCAAACGGTGTTTTGTTGTGGCGTTTAGTAATCATAGAGCGGTTTTGAGTATAGCATGCAGTAGATACAGCTTCTGCCCATAAGTAATCTGGAAGTTTAGCATTGATTAACATTGTTCTTGCAGCTTCCACTAACGTTCGGTTTCGTCTTTCAACAACTCCGTTTTGTTCTGGTGTACGTGCAATAGATGTTTGATGCTCAATTCTTACTTTCTCATAAAATTCTCGAAGAGTTTGGTTAACAAATTCAGTTCCTTTGTCTGTTATTATTTGGCGGACGGTGTTCCGGAGCTGAACTTGAATTTTCGTGAGAAATGTGATGATCATTTGTGGAGCTTGGTCTTTGCTTCGAAGAAAGTAGACCCAAGTCCATCGTGAATAGTCATCAACAATTACTAAGATGTAGCGTTTGCCATTGATCGTTTGCACGCGCATCGGGCCACACAAATCCATGTGAAGAAGATGAAGCACATGCTGAGAGCTGTGTTCCACCTTTGAAGGAAAATGAGCACGAGTTCTTTTCCCTTGTTCACAGGCTAAGCAAAGGTGATCTTTAGAATACCGGAATCGTGGGAGACCTTCAACTAGTTTGTGTCGAGCCAGATTGGTTATAGTTTGAAAGTTTAAATGTGAGAGACGACGGCGCCATAGCCAGGATTTTGTTGATGTTGCCTTTGAAAGTAAGCAGATGGGAGATGAAGCAACCATGTCATGCATAGAGATAGTGTAAAGACTTGAGTTACGCGAGCCAGACATAAGGTCGTTTCCTTGTAGATCATGAATGAAACAAGATTTCTCCCTAAAAGCAACCTCCAAATCTCCATCACAGAACTGACCTACTAAAAACAGATTGTGACCGAGGCCTTCCACATAATAAACCCTGCTAATTTCGATGTTCCCATTGATATAGTCTCCGTAGCCCATGATAGCTGCGAAGTGATCATTCCCGAATCTGACAGTGCCAATGAACTTTGCAATAAAGTTTGATAACAGTTTAAGGTTGCCTGTCATGTGTCGGGAACATCCGCTATCAACAATCCAGAGAATGATCTGTATCACCTGCATTACACACAGACGACACAGATGGAATAGAAGTAGATGTGGAACCCGAAATGTTAGAGGGTTCCGGAGCAGTTATAGTAGACATACACACATCAATAACTTTAGGCATCCATTTAAATCCTAGTGTGTTATATATCCATTTCTGCCATCTCCAACTAGTATCTGCTTTAGTCTTAGTGAATGCACTAGGTGGTACTACATTCTTAGGATGTGAAACTGGAGCTACAGGGAAAGCAATGCGTTTCCTAGAATCTAAAGAGGGCGGTTTACCAAGCACAGACTTAGAAAGATTAGTGGACCTAGAGGTATTCCGATTCTTAGGATTCCGTAAACGAGAGATGATAGCTTTAGCAACACATTTGTCATGACAATCAGAATTCATACTTTTACGACAAATAACACAAGGTGCATCAGACTGAATATCAAAAGTACTTCAAGGTTTAGCATTCATTACATCACTATTTCTATTACATTTGCCAGACGCAATATCTATAGTTGAAGCAACGTGAGTTTTATTCATAATCCTAGGGTGTTCTTCTACTTTAGCATTCCTTATTGATCTTTTCTTAGGTCGCAACTTCCTATTCTTCGATGTAGTGCTCCTAGGCTGTGAAGTGCGGACGTTTGGAAAAGAGGCAACTATTCCTGTTTCAGTAGAAGGAAGCACGTTAGCAACTTGTGTTTTGGCAGTAGGCATTCTAGGTTCACGATTACTAAGTGTTACTGGTGCTATTCTCTTAATCACAGTAGGCGGAAGTTGTTCATAATTTCCTAGCATTTCTCTTAACTTAAAGATAGTGTGAATCAAATCTTGATTTTCAGAACGAATATTACCAGCAAAATTCATTACTTCTCTAGTGTGTGCAAGATAATGATCAAGTTCGTTTGATGCTTCATGACGAGTCTTATTGAGTAAATCAAATATGACACCATATTCCTGTTTAACTTTTACAAGTTCTTGTTCATATTTTGAGATTTGACTTTTCAAAGACACGTTTTGACCATCTAGTTGCTCAAATTTTGGATTAAAATTGTTTGATTGCAACTGGTGGATTTTTTTTTTGCAAAGCAAGTTCACGATTTTGACAATCTTTTTGACACCATTGAAGACGACGTTTTGCATATGAAAGCTCGGTTAAGAGACGTTCGTTTTCAACTTTTAAAGACTCGATCTGAAGCACATTATCAGTGTTCTCAACAGTTACAACATTATCAACAGTATCAGCAGAGACATAATCAGATGCATATGACACAGAATTTAATAACACAACATTATTGATAACAGCACAGATAACATCATTCAAGAGTCGATCAACATCTTTTCTCAATATTTTCTTTTCACGTTTAGTATTAGAAATAGATGTTTCTATTTTCTCGAAAACGACCTTCATCACTCCAAGTTCCTTATGAAAGTCCCGTTCCCAAGACAATGCACAATGTTTCAAATTTTTAACATTTGGTAAAAGATTTTTCTGAAAAATGTCTCTTTGTTCTCGCGCCAGAGACGATTGAAAATGTTGAACTTTGATTTCAGAATGATATTCTATCTCATGTTGTAAAGTTTTGAGGTCAGCCATGAAAAGGTCAAAATATCTAAGAATTTTGCGATTTTCAGGTTTTGAATTTACTTCACTGATGGAAGGTAAAGGACCATAAATTTGTGCATAATCTGGTTGGGGATTAACATTAGAAGACTCAGACGTTTTTATGATAACCCTTGGTGTGTTAGAAGAATCCGTTGGTGTGACGAAAGTGACCGGTTTTGAATAATTAAAAGGTTTGTTGTAAACAATAGTTTCTAATTTTGATCGACTCTCGTCTTCTGCATCTAATTCCTCTTGACGATGATATTCAACAACACTCATAACAGAATTATCAATTTTATATTCTGCACTAGAAACTTCAGGATTTGGTTTGAATGCTTTGGTTGAAAGCTTAGGTTTGTAATCAGCAAGATTCGGTCCATATCCATTTGGATTGGGTTTTAAAGTAAACTTTTCAATAGCAGTTACTGACTCACCATGTTTGTAAACAACAGTTTTAAACTCTTTAAGTTTGTTTTGCAAGCCGATAATTTCTTCAAGATGATCATCTATTCGTTTCGTTGAATGCTTTTTGTATGCAGAGAACTGTTTTTGACAAGTTAACAACTCAGCCTTAGCTTTTTGATTTTCCAAGGTGAGAGCGTTAATTTGCTTTTTATGTTCATGTTTCAGTTGTTCTATTTCAGACAACAAAGCATTCTTCGAAGCGGCTATATCACGCATCTGTCTCTCTAAATATTTTTCGTTTTGATGAGATTTAGTAAAAGCGGCTTCAAAACCTTTTTCACGTTTTTCTTGAGTTTTGAAAAAGTTGAGTTGCTTTTGTAAACATTCAAAATCCTTGGTTAACAGTTCATTTTTACTTTCCAAGTCCTGATTTACTGCACGACATTCCTCTACTATGGATTGTTGGTTTTTAAGCCACAGATCAACATCTGGACGAGGCAAACGTTCGGTGTGTTCAACGTGAGTCACAACATGATCATTATTTAGATCCTCAAGTATAACCACAGAGTCAATTTGATTATCAAGGGAAACCATAAGGTCATCTTGATCGTCAAATGTAACTACGGGGTCTAGTTGAAAATCATCGGAATGAGATGTGGACGACTCATTTTGAACATTCTGAGCCTTGCCGGATTCAGATGTTGGCGGAGATATTAGATCAGAGATAAATATGGTTTGTTCGGGTACCTGAGACAAGCCATCAGTGTCATACACTGGGCCTGTGTCACTCATGTGTAACTCATGCATATTAGCCATCAACATAACAGCTGCATTGGCCTACAAGTCCTCCATATCATCATCTGAGTCTGCATCTGCCATAAAACTGTGTTCTTTGTCTGTGAGAGTTCCACCAGCTTCATCCTTAAGAGCCAAAAGTAAAGCCTCCTTGTGATAAGCACTGCCCCTAGTCCTCGGCTTTGGGCATGCATTAGCCAGGTGTCCCTTCTCATTGCAGTTGTAGCATCGAAGACCATTCAACCCATTTTGAGCATTTCCTTGTTCCACCACTTTAGCTCTGTTGTTATTCCTACCCATAGCATTAAACCCTTGACCACCGCCCATCTGACGACCATAACCACGATTCTAAACTTCAACTCGTCCATTGTTCACAACAGCCTGATTCCTTGTGTTTGATGAGGAACGAATGCGATTGTTGGATTTGTTTTTATAACGGCCAAAAGCATTAGCAATCATAACAAATCCTTGTTGCAATGCTTCGAACGGATCGGATTCCTCATTAGCTTGACTATAAAGTGCCTGATCATTGTTGTTGGTGTAAGGAACCAATTGATTATGTTGAGATTGCTGTGATTGATCATTTGGTGTGATAGTGGCAGTTGGTTGAGTTGCTGGTTGAGGAGGATAACTGTTATGAGCATACAAGGCAAGTTGTTGATTTTCCGGATGTGAAGATGAAGAAATTTGAGCACGGAGAATCCTTTCCTTATCAACTTCCTTTTGATGAGGCTTCAAGTAATCGTACAACAATCCGTATGTAGAATGATGCATGTTCTTCGCTTGACGGAGAAAAATGACATACTTCTCCCATTCAGGACCAAGACTACTCAGGAACTTAGTATTAACTGCAATTCTTGGCATGATGATGTTGTGTTTATCCAAATCATTTATGATGTCTGAGAATCGATGATGATAAGACTCTAGTGTCTCTCCAGGTTCAATCATGAAGTGTTCATAAGCCAAGTAAATTTTGGATTCCATATCCTCTTGATTGAGTGCAGATCCTTCCATAAGAAGATGAATATGTTCCCACATTTCCTTTGCAGTCTTTTGAGCATCAACACTTCGAAGAATTGGGTTTGGTAATCCTATGAGGATATATTGCATTGCAAGCTCATTAGCTTCACAGTGTAGAAGTTCTGCTGCGTTCAGGTCTGCAACAATAGCAATGTTTGATTGTTCATCTCTTGGTGGATTAGCATTTGGATATCCGGGTACAATGACAGTAGGCATCTGAAATGGACCTTCCAAGATAACCTTCTTTAAGAACTTTCCATGTGGCTTCTTCAGATCACAAAACCTAAAGAACCTAATTACCCATTGATCGTAGTTTCCTGGAGTGAGCATTGGAGGTCTATCAAGTGATCCAGCCTCATGAATTGATTGTTCGCTGCTTAAAGCTTCACACATCTTTGAAAACCAAGTGGGTTCCTTCATAGTGTTCCTTGATGGATGTTGATTGAAATCATTTGTGTAGGGTTGAGCTTGAAGACTTGGTGGTGGTTGAACCATTTGTGGTGGTGGAATTGCTCCAAGTTGTGGAGTATGTTGTTGATTAAATTGTTGTTGATAAATTGCTTGTTGTTGATTCCATTGTTGATGTTGTGGACTTAGTTGTTGTTGTCGTTGAGTGTAAGTGTGAGGGAAATAGTTAGAGTATGGTGGTTGTGACATGTTGAAAAACTTGTGTTATAAAATGGATCTTTGTAGTCGAATGAACCTTTGTTGATGAAGTATCCTTAGGCGTAGAAATCACAATAAACCAAGTAGCACTTATGCGTAAAAACACCAAAGTTACGCGTAACAGCAAGAGTTACGCGTAGATTTAGCTTACGCGTAAGATAGAAAAAAACACTAAAGTTATGCGTAAAACAAGAAGTTAGGCGTAGAAAACTTAGGCGTAGGATCACCTTATGAGTAAGACAAAGCTTAGGCGTAAGATAAATCTTATGCGTAGAAGTTTCTCCCCGTAAGCTTATGCTTATGCGTAATTTTAGGGTTTTTGCCCAAGTGATCTTTTACACTATCACAGTGCAAAAGATATCCCAAGTCGACGTATTTTCAGGCTTATCCAAGCAAGAAAACATGGAGTAAACCACGAAACTGAAGATCAAACCAAGGAGCAAGTTACGCGTAGAATTAGAGTTTTGATACGCGTAGTTCTACTCGTAAGATGACTTTTGCCCAAAGATGTTTCTAAACCAGATTTTTGTGATGAAATAGCTTCAATATCAGCAAAATAACACAAAAGTGTGAAACTTGATGAACCAAATCGTCTAAAATGGTTACGCGTAGAACGAAACCCTCGTACAAAAACTATAATCTTGGATTAAAAAGTAAAAAAATGCGTTTTTAAGCAAACCAGAGCATCAACCCACGAACCGTATGTTCTACACGTAGGACCAAAACCCACTTCAAGAACAATACGTTCACCCAACTATTTGGCAATTGATACCACTGTTAGGTCACTAGTTTTACAACACAAGCACAATAGAAAAAAATAGAGAAGAGAAAGAGGTCGGATGATCAATAAACAAACACACACACACGATATGATAATACGGTTACGCGTAAGGAGTGAATGAGAGAGAATATTGAACAACCAACCCTCAAGTGAGGGTTATTACAAGGTATTTATAGGAAGGGGAGTTAGGGCAACACTCCTAATCCCTTCCTTTCCTTAATGGACATGGGCCTAAGCTCATGGGCCTTCTACATAAGCTTAAGCTAATAACAAACATAAAGGCCATAATAAAGCTAACTATTACATATGAATCACTAACACTTGATATAGGTTTAGGAGTGATTCCAACAAAACATATTCACAATGAAGATGGAAATCCTTCTAGAGCCAACATCAAACAAGCTCTTGGTGGGTGACATGTGAGATCTTGCAAAAGATCAAACTTTTGACAACTGGATAGAAACAATGGGGCGATTCATTCTTGAATCAACCTTGGTCCAGGAAATGAATTGACGAATACTTTTGGAAAAACCATTCGCATTATTGGGAGTGAACTCCCAACCA
>BPTQ01000006.1:193289750-193305825 GCA_019973895.1 Chrysanthemum seticuspe | reverse complement strand
AGGCGTTAGAAACACGAAAACATCGCTAAGAAGTGTCAGGCGTATAAAACATGAAAGTCACCTCCGGAAATCTAAAGGCCTCCACTGAAAGTACAAAATATGCGGACTGTGAAGAATCGCTACAAAAGCACAAAGATTGCGGAATTGAAGAATTGAAGTCTACGAGCTCAAGAACAAAGTCAAGAATAGAATGCTAGGATTCAAAATGTAAAACATGGGGTGACCTCCCTTAGGAGGAGATTGTTAGGAATTGGAAATTCCATTGTAAAGAGTCGGTCACCCCAGATATTATCTTGCATAAGTTAGCTCGTAGACTTATAGTTATTTACGTTATTATGTAGTTAATTAGTTAGTCAGTAGCGTAGAATAGTTTAGAGTAACACCGTGGAGGAAGGACGGGTCTTTACCCACTGTATACCTGATCCACAGGCCATCAGGAGGTCGTGTAGTCTTGTAACTATAAATACCCCTTCCATCCTTGGAAGGGGTGTGGCTTGGAATCTAACCTTTCATTTTTATTGAACCAACTCTCTACCAAGAACACCACCTCTCTACTTTCTCTCTCTAACTATGGCAAACATGTATTTCCATCATCCAAGACCACCCGAATCATCAAACACAATAATAGTTCGATCCTAGAAAACTTATGCACCGGTAGCTAGGCTCGAGTCTATTAGAATCTTACTTGCATATGCATGTGCTCACGACTTCAAACTTTTTCAAATGGTTGTTAAAAATGCATTTTTGAACGGGTTCATTAATGAAGAAGTATATGTTGCAGAACCTCCCGGATTCACCGACTTTGAAAAACCAAATCATGTTTTCAAACTTAAAAAGGCATTATACGGACTTAAGCAAGCACCAAAAGCTTGGTAAGATTGACTTAAGACCTTTTTAGTTGAACACAAATACACCATGGGATGATTAGATGAGACTATCTTCATCAAGATAAAGGAATCACACATTATCATAGTTCAAATATACGTAGATGACATTATATTTGGATTAATTTGTCAAGAGCTATGTGATATTTTTCTAAAATCATGCACGATGAGTTTGAGATGAGTATGATGGGCGAATTAAACTTCTTTTTAGGACTTCAAATTAAACAACTAGAAGATGGTATATTCTTTAACCAATCTAAATACATAAAGGATATGCTTAATAAATTTGGTCTTGAAGACTCAAAACCTACTAAAACACCCATGTCCTCGGAAACTAAACTCACCAAGGATGAGGAAGGTGAATCCGTAGATAACAATAAATATAGAGAAATGATTGGTAGCCTACTTTATCTCACGACTAGTAGACCCGACATTATGTTTAGTGTTTGTCTATGTGCTCGATTTCAAGAAGATCCTAAAACATCACACCTAAAAGCAATAAAACGAATATTTAGATACATTAAAGGCACTACAAGTTTAGGATTATGGTGTCCCTGTTGGGTTCTGTGAATACCCAAACCCCTTAAGTCTAGTATTTGAATAGAAAATACCCTAAGTGTTTTGTCCCTTAAACACTAACAAGTCACTGAGCGCATAGCCACTCAGTGAGATGTCTTCAGGATACTCAGTAAGAGACAAAGAAGAAGTCTCTCCACTCAGTAAGGCGGAACTTAAGGGGTGAAGACTGAGTCAAGAAGAAGATGGTTGATTCAGTGAGTGATGACAATAACTAACTGAATCCCAAAACTCCTCACCATCTACTACCAGTGAAGACAAACTAAAGACGAAGACTGAAGGCTATCAAGATTGAAGAATGAGCGGGACAAGGCGGGATAAGTTTGAAATAGATAAGACGAAGTCCTTATCAACCAAAGTCAAACTTTCCCTGAATCACTAACTACCAGGCTCAGTGTCATCACTGACTAGAAGAAAGTAGCCTTGTCACTTACCCTAAATAGCCAATGTAAACAGAGACAAAATACATTAGTATTTTGTCTTCTATAACCTGTCAGCTTGTCCTTTAGGGTAGAGTTAAAATCCATACTTGTATAAATAGCATAAGAGATTGAGTGAAAGATTTAATCTTGTGCATTAATTGTAAAACACACACACAAGCCATCTTTCACTCCTCCAAATACAACTCTGTCCCTGAGATAGCTCAGTGGTACCTTTGTAGTTATGCTCAGACTTAGCCTGAGCTTAGTGAGGAGATACCATACTTTGTCATTTCAATCCCAAGTACTATTCCGAAAGTACTTGGGTAATGTATTCTTTTTTATATGTTTCTAATAAATAATATATAAGTTGAAAATTAATCAGTGTGTTTTTACTTGCTTCTTTTCAGTCATTATTCACAATCAGTTGTTTTAACTGTTTGTATTGTTTTTCTACGATTGTGAAACGGGAACAACAAGTGGTATCAGAGCGGGCTGATTATAAAACCCTTTTAAGCTGCTTAAAAACGTTTTTAAATCATGATCCTAATGGCTGAAATTGATGTACCCCAACTTGTCGACAAAAAGGGTGGAGCTTATTCAGCTGTTGCCCCTCGACTCGAAGTTGGTAAATTTAACAAATGAGAAAAGCGAATGCTTTGCTATTTGACTGGGATAGAACCTTACTACATTAAGTGTATTAATGAAGCTCCATTTATCCTAAAGACTGCTGAAGATTTGCCTAAACCTAAAGCTCAGTGGACTCAGGACGAGAGGAGAGTGGTCAACCAGGACCAAAGGCTCAAAAGAATCATCATATCTTGTCTTCCTGATGATGTTATGGAGTCTATTATAGGTTGTAGTACATCTAAACAAACCTGGGATGACCTGGTCCACAGTCATGAAGGTCCCTCAGATACCAAGGAGACATGATTATGGACCTGAAACTTGAGTATAACACCTTTAGGGCTAAGGACTCAGAAACTCTGTCTCAAACTTACACCTGGTACACAACTTTGTTAAATGAACTGTCAAATGATGGTGTTAAGTTGTCCAAACATGAAATCAATGTTGGTTTTGTCAATAGTCTCCCTGAGAAGTGGTTGAATTTCTCTCAGGGACTTAGGAATGCAAATCATATCCAAAATCTTGAACTTCCTGAAATATATGGGAAATTTTTCTATGAGAATAATCTCATCAACAGACGATACCCTGACTTGAAGAAGTCTCAGAAAGTCAAGAAGTCCCTAACCACCACTTCAACACCAATTTCTACTGCTTTTTATTCTAACAGTGTGGTTCAGGATTTTCAGGAAAATTCAGATGATGAGCCTGATGAGAGATCAAGCGAGGAGTACCTAAATGACCTGAACATCGAATTTCAGGAAAGGGCACTCCTTGCTAACTCTAGAAGGTTTATAAAAAGAAACAAAGGTTTTTCTAATGCTAAAGCTAATGAGGACACTGAGTTCTTTAAGTGTCACAAAAGAGGTCATTTTGCCAAAGTATGTTTTTCAAAAACAATTTCTGAACCCTCTTACAAACCCTCAGGGTCAAACTAGTCCTTGGGCTTTAGCAAATTTCAACCAAAAATCTATCAGTCTCATCAAAATTTTAAAAACAAATCTGATCAAAATAAAACTGTTGATTTTGGAGCCAAGTATAGAAAATCCAAAGCTAAGCTAGCACTTCTTGAGGCCACACCCTCATAAACAACAAACAATGTTAAATCTGTTCAGGGTAAAAACAAGGGTCTTGTTGCTGAAGTCTTTGACTGGGATGAAGAGCCAGTCTCCTCATACGATGAAATGGTGCAAGTCAGTGCACTGATGGCTCTCTCAAAAGAGGACAAGCTAGCTGTTGGAAAAAATCATGCCAGTAATGGAGAATGGGTCAACAACACAATGAAGAAGGTAAATATCTTACTTTCTATGGATGATGATTCAGATTGGCAGTCCTTTATGAACTATATCAATGTTAACCTTAAGTTTGTGGAAGAGCAACGATTAAATCTTTTTTCTAAATACAACAAGTTAAATTTTGAATTAAACAAGTGTAGGGATGAATTGCTTATTTTAAAACAAGCCAAACTTGAGGCTGTCACACTGCAAATTCAAAACACTGAATTAGTTAAAAGAAATCAAGCTCTTCAGGAAGAACTTAAAAAGGAAAAATATATCATTGAAAGTTGGACTGCTAAGAATCCTATAGTCTTTGATACTGTGGGAGCCCCCAATAGCAAAAAGAGAATCATAGGTGAAGATCATCTCCCTGATTCTCACAACAAAGACCAAGGTCCAAAACCATTTGTATCTGCTGGTATGCTCTCCAATATGGAGTTAATTCCCAAGTCCAGTGACTGGGTTGAAAGGGTAAACCCTGAGAGTAAGCTTCCAAATTTCAATTCTGGAAGAATACTAGAGCCTGAAAGCCAAGCTCTTAAGAGCATGCTTGGACTTCCTGATGTGCCCAGTAGTACTAAACACATCTGTGAGTCTGAAGCAGAATCTCAAGCACCGCTTCCACCCCTAAAATCTCTTCAGGGTGTTACACCTAGCTCTGAGCTTACTCCCTTGCAATTCAACCCTCACTCACCAAAAGAAAGATCTGGACTTGGTAGAACCATCCTGAAAAGACCAACAAAACCAACCTAACAAGATTATACTCCCACTGAGACTTCCACATCTTCAGTTCCTACTGAAGCAGACCAAATCCAGCAACTGACTGAACTTGTGAGGAAGTTGACTGACAAGATGGAATCCATTGAAAACGCTCCTGATTCAATCAAGGAAACTAAGTCAGCCTCCTCTAGTTCATCAAGGTCAAAATCCAACACCAAATCCAGGCAGAAGTGTGATCTGTGCCATTATACCAGTCATACCACTGATAATTACTACAGAATCCTTTTTTGTATGATCTGCAAAAAGGATGATCACAGAACTTCTGATCACTTACAGTATGTAAGTTCATTCAATAAAGCAAGACACACCAATGTTGGTCATCAACATGCTTCAACCTCCAAACAAGCTCACAGGCATAGAGCCAAACCCTTTCCTCCTTGTCCACACTGTGGCTTCAATGATCATCATCCTAATGATTGTCTCATGAACACCTGCTGTGATATTTGCGGAAATCCAGCTCATGAGATGTTAGATATAGGATTTCACAAACACATTAAACCATAACCATGTGGGGCGTTAACAATATTTAGAGAGAAAAAGTTTTAGTGAGAGAAAGGAAGAGAGTTGGGAACTATGTGAAACAAAGAAAAATAGTATTGAAGCTCCAACCCTCTACCTTGGGAGGTAAAGGGTATTTATAGTCTCTTACAAACAAACGCCACCTACGGGCTGTGGATCAGGCATACAGTGGGTAAAGACCCGTCCGTCCTCCACGGTGTAACCTAACTAAATACTACTTAACATAAAATAACTACGACTACGAGCTTTCAAACGATTACATATGCTTGAGGTGACCGACTCTTTAATACCTGAAATTTCTAATTCCTAACAGTCTCCCTCTAAGGGAGGTCACCTCAAACACACATTAAAATTACATTTAATACAAACAGATATAACATTGAGATTGTTCTTGGATTCTTGTCCATGTTCTTTGTTCTGTAGCTCGTAGTCTTTGATTCTTCATTATTGCATGTTTGGATAATCTGAGTGGAGGTCTTTAACTGATCCACGTGATACTGAGTTTTGAGCCAGCTTTGAGATCATCAGTCACATTTAAATCTCTGACTCAACCTTTGTGGTGTTGGTAATTAATGATGTTGTGACTTTTGGACCGACATGCTCACATTCTGGATCATGATTTATTCTTATCAGAGTAGCGGAAGCTTTCGTTGATTCATGACATTGGCAGCAGCGTAGCAGAAGCATGGAGTGAAAATATCAGAGTCATTGATGCACCAATCTTGATTTCTTTAGATATGAATGTGTTGTGTGAGCATGCGGCTATGGATTGACCGCTCCATTCTGATCAGCTGCAAACGTCGGGGTGTACCTGCATAAGACAGTAAGCAATAAAGCGCACGAAAGTGTCTTTGATCACTTTCGATGAATTGAGGTACACGGCCCACGGTTCCCCGTTGATCAGTACAAGTACTGCCTGTGATCAAGTATAATTCCGAAGAATTTCCTTGACAGGGTTTCGCAGCTGCTCTAGCCGTTCTCAAACCGGAGCGTCTCAAAGAAGACAACACGGAGTGAGTGAACCAGCGAATAGAGATTCACTGATTGATGAAAAAAGATTTGAAAAACAATCGTGTATAGCTCAATAGAAATTTTTTTTGCAATACAACGAAGTTTTAGTGAAAAAATCATTTATCAATCATAAACACCTTTTGATTTGAAATAATTGTACACAGTCGATGTGCTAGAGAAAAGAGTTTGTAAGCACAACAACCGGTTTTTCAAAGGCATCCGTCAATCCATTTTCTTGGACCTGGATTGATTCAATTTTGAATCGCTCCACTGATGAGGTCCATATGACACAATCAAGTCTTGGCAATACCACAAGGATAGTGCGTAGGACTCATAAGATATAATCTCACATTCCACATTGTGTGAAATAGTGAGTCTTCAAGAAATAAGTGTCCTAAAGAGATTAATTGATGATCTCGAGGCTCTAGACTCAATTAGTGCTCTTTTGGTTTCCTGTGCCGGAGACTAGGGAGAAGGTCTCCTTCTTCAATATCAACAATCTCTAAGAGAGAGTCGATAGATTATGTAGGTTCCTTGTGAGAATGAAACAAGCCCTTTTAAGAGGAACTTGAGTAACTTGGGACGTTAGTGCAGTGCGTCACTGGGTCCATGACGTCTTGTCTTCAATACCAGTGTTACCTTAGTAACCACCAGTAGCATATGAATTGAACCCGGTTTCTGCCCTAAGGTTGAATTATTGGAGGGCTATTTCTTTTCACCCTTTTTCTCATTCAATTCTTTTTCATTCTTCAACCCCTTCAGTGCTTACCGAGACTTCATAACTAGAACCTTGTTGGGTTTGTTCCAGTACTAGCTCAATCTCAGTCCGCACTCTTCCCATATCTCACTTTTCTCCTTTTTTCATCATACCTAAGGACTTCTACACTATCTAGTGGATTGTCCCTGGGTAGATCCCTCCGGTTCTGGCGGATCATAGGACCTCAACCTAACCTTATAAACCTTATATCACCATACATAAAGTAAAGTTGGTCGGTCTTTTTGGTATCGTTCATCTGCCATTGGAACCAATTGAAAACCATTTGAAAGTCAATCAAGATACTTGTGATATAGAATCAAAGCATTTTGTATCTTAATTGTTTTGATATTTTAGAAATGCTCCCCCTCAACATATGTATAAAAATTTAGAATTTGTTTAGCACATTGAGGCAAGAGATCTTTGAAATCGTTAGATTGAGAATGAAAGGTCCAATCTTTTGATTAACATTTTCTAAAATGATCATCATCACTTCCTAATCACTTTGAGTAGATAAAACATTTTAAAGAAGGATGAGGTTTTCACAAGTTTGCTCCCCCTCAATATGTGCATAGATGTTTGAGAATATTTTGCACATATTATGAAAAGACTGCACATTGAGATAAATTGATCACGTTTCAAATATTTGTGGTTTAAGATAGATGCTCCCCCTCAACGTGTGCATGGAAAATTTGAAATCGTTTGTCACTTGCGGGGAGGCAAACATACTAATCACTTATGAAACCATCTATCGAATTATCAATTTAAATCCAATTTAAATCACAAATTCTCCCCCGATCACAATTATCAAATCATTTGAGAATCGTGATCTCAGTAGATTTAAATTGTTTTTGAAAGCTTTTTAAGGAGAATTGTGACTTGATTTTGAAAACGTTTTAACTGATAAGGATCGAATTTTGAGACTTTAGACTCCAAAGATTTAAACATGCTTGAATATCTTTTGAAAACAAACCATTGCTTAAAAAAATACACTTTTTAATTAAAAATCATTCTCCCCCTCAATCAATGACATAAGTTGTTGATTGAGAGATAGATAGTTTTAACAACCGTTTAGTACAAATGATTTTCTAAAATTGAGCCCGAGTAATTTTTCAAAGCAATTCGTTTTCATTGGATAGTGATTTTTTTTTTTTTTTTTTTTTTTAATTTTTAGACTCGGAGCATGAGATTTGAAAAACAAGATAAACTATGGCTCTGTTCTTTCTTTTTAACACGGGTTACTGCCTGAAATGACAATAAACCACTATTTTTCTTCGCCTCATTTTTTTTTTTTTTTTTTTTTTTTTATGAAAGACTATGTACATTCGATGAACATCTAAAGACCCGTGACATTCTTTGAATATCAACACAAAGTCCGTAGATGATATCGAATCGAGAAAAACATGACAAAAAGACAATATTTTTGAGGATTTTTCGAATTTTTCACATTTTTATGGATTTTGAAAGTTTTATAATTTTCTATTTGATTTTTGAAGGTTTTGTAATTTTGTATTTTGCTTTTTGAAAAAAATATATACAAAGAGATAGATGAAGAAGGACCTTCACTCCTCGTCTTCCTCCTGAAGACGTTTGAGTGTTTCTGGTTGAAGGATTTTCAAGCCAAGTCGTGGAAGAATAAACTCAAAACGTTCTCTTGGAAGAGCTTTGGTGAAGATGTCTGCTAACTGGTATTCAGTCCTCACAAAATAGAGTTCCACCACACCTTTTTCCACTTGTTCCCTGATGAAATGATGTCGAATGTCGATGTGCTTTGCTCTTGAGTGTTTAACGTTGTTGCATGAGAGAGCAATAGCACTTTTCTTATCACAGTACAGAGGGATTTTGTTGAATACAAAGCCATAGTCAGTTAATTGAGATCTCATCCATAGGATTTGAGCACAACAAGATGACATGGCTATGTATTCAGCCTCTGTAGAGGAAATAGAAGTACTCATTGGCTTCTTTGAATACCAGCTTACAAGCTTATCACCCAAAAACTGAGCACCTCCAGACGTACTTCGACGAGTATCTTGACACCCTGCATGATCTGCATCTGCATATGCTGTTAGTGACATACCGGTGTCCTTCGGGTACCAAAGTCCCATGTTGATGGTTCCTTGGAGGTACCGAAAGACCCGTTTAACCGCTTCAAGGTGTTTTTTGGTAGGCTTAGCCTGGTATCTAGCACACATGCATACAGCGAACAGAATATCAGGTCTACTGGCTGTAAGGTAGATCAGGGATCCGATCATGCTACGATATTTCGTTTGGTCTACCAAAATCCCTGAGTGGTCCTCATCCAGTTTAGTACGCTCAATCATGGGAGTGTCAACAGGGTCACTAGAATCAAATCCAAATTTCTTTAGAATCTCATTAGCATATTTAGATTGATTGATAAAAATGCCTCCGGGACTCTGTGAAATTTGTAATCCCAAGAAAAATGACATTTGTCCCATCATAGATATTTGAAATTTGGAACCCATTTCTTTTGAAAAACGATCACATTCATTGGGGTCAGTCGAGGTAAAGATAATATCATCAACATATATTTGAACTAGAATTAAATGTTTGCCTGACTTCCTGGTGAACAGAGTAGGATCAACTGCTCCTTTGCTGAAGCCGGTAGACAAAAGAAACTTTGATAGCGTATCATACCATGCCCTTGGAGCTTGCTTTAAACCATAAAGAGCCTTCTTCAAACGATAAACGTGAGTAGGATGCTCTGGATTCACAAAGCCTTCAGGTTGGCTGACGTAGACGACTTCTTTAAGATCTCCGTTCAGAAACGCCGTCTTTACATCCATCTGATAGACTACTATGTTCTTACTTGCAGCATTAGCCAAGAATATTCTGATTGCCTCGATTCGAGCAACTGGAGCAAAAGATTCTTCAAAGTCAATACCCTCCTCTTGACGATATCCTTTAGCAACCAATCGAGCCTTGTTCTTTAACACATCACCATGCTCATCAAGTTTCACTTTGAAGATCCATTTTAGAGCAATGATCATAGCACAATCTGGAGCTGGTACTAATTCCCATACATCTAATCGATCAAACTCATGAATTTCATCTTGCATGGCATTGAACCAGCTGTCTTCATTCATAACAGTTTTAACATCTTTAGGTTCAATCTTTGAGAGTACTGAGTTAAAGAAGCACCATAAGGCATCAGTAGCAAGCTGTTTACGAGTGGATACCGGACGAGAAGGGTTTCCAATGATGTTATCCAATGGGTGATCATGTGTCCATTTTCTAAGATGTTCATGTGGTTGTGGTTGTGGAACCGAAGTAGCAGAGTCGATGTCTCCTGATGAAGATGGTTCAGATGATGATTCAGGAGCAAATATATTTTCAAATGGAGCATCTTCGGGAGTAGCAAAGGGACTAACTTCATCCTGTGAATCAGAAGCATTTCCATGATGTACACTTGATGATTGAAGATTTGTTGATGAAACAGATTGGTCAACAGCAGGCGCTTCTTGGCTTAATGACATAGAAGTTAAATGGTTAATTTCATTGACAGGGATAGAAGCAGCCTCTGGTGATTGAATTGTCATATCATTTTTACTTGGCTCAAATTGTTCATCAAACATTGGATCAAACAGTTTCTTTAAATCATCTTCTGAGGGAGGTACATATGGAGTTGCTGATGAGGAGTTTGGTACAAGAGATGAACCAATGGGACTGCTTTGAAGTGCGGGTCTTGAACTGGATTGTCCAGGAGCCAATTGACCGGTCAGCTCATCAAACGTGACGTGAATTGTTTCCATAATATTTCGGGTTCTCTTGTTGTAGATTCGGTAACCTTTTGTGTTAGGTACATAGCCTACAAAAACTCCAATGTCTGCTTTAGCTCTCAGTTTTCCTAAATCTTGACCATCATTAGTTGGATAACATAAAGCACCGAACACACGAAGGAATGAAAAATCAGGTTTTCTGTTGTGGACAAGTTCATATGGAGTTTTTCCATGAGCAGTGTGAATCAGGGATCGATTTTGGGTGTAGCATGCAGTGGCGATAGCTTCACCCCAGAGAAACATTAGAACTTTTGAGTAAATCAACATAGTCCGTGCGGCTTCCACAAGAGTTCCATTTCGTCTTTCAACTACACCGTTCTGTTGAGGAGTTCGAGGAACACTTCTTTGATGACTGATTCCAATACTTTCATAAAACTCACCAAGTTGTTTGTTAACAAACTCAGTTCCATTGTCTGTTCGGATGATTCTGACCGTTTTGTTAAGACGAACCTGCAGCTGTTTGATGAGTTTGATGATGATATCTGGAGTTTCATCCTTTGTCTTTAAGAACTTTACCCTGGTGAATCTAGAGAAATCATCCACCACAACTAACACATATTTTTTCCCAAAGATATTCTGCACTCTCATGGGTCCACATAAGTCCATGTGAATTGTATGAAGAACTTTTGTGACTGAGTTTGTAGGTTTGGATTTATGGGCATACTTCTTGCTTTTTCCCAACTGGCATGCTGAACAAAGATGATCCTTTTCATACTTAAGTCTAGGTAGACCTACAACTAAGTCCTTTCTGGAGAGATCATTGATGGTGCCGAAGTTCAAGTGATTGAGACGACGATGCCATAACCATGACTTTGTTTTAGAAGCCTTTGACAACAAGCAAATTGGAGAAGACTTCATCATATCTTCGATAGAGATGGTGTATAGATTTGAGCCACGTGAACCTCTTAAAAGTTCCTTACCATCAAGTTCTCTAACGAAACAAGTATGTTTTCTGAAGGCTACTTCTACATCAGAATCGCAGAATTGACCAACAGAGAACATGTTATGACCAAGACCTTCCACATAATATACCCTGGAGATAACACTTTTACCAACAACATAATCTCCATAACCCGTAATTGCACCGAAATGATCATTCCCGAATCTAACTGTCCCGATGAATTTGCTCACGAAGTTCATGAGCCGCAACCGGTCTCTAGTCATATGCTTGGAACAGCCTGAGTCCAGGTACCACAGAACGATTTGAACGATCTGCAGTTGAACACAGACAAGAATGGATAACTTGATAATTGGGATCCCCATGCAAGAATGGGTTCCACTTGGTTAGTAACAGTAATTGGAACACCCACATCAGAAATAGAAACATCCATATTAGAAGTAGAAGCAATGGAATCATTGGGAATAGATGCAGTGCTGGTGTTTATATTTGACCTATTCAAAGTATGTTCACTTCTTAAGGGAATAGTTCTACCAGTAGGCATCCATTTTCTAGTGGGCATAGTCTTAGCAGTTTGAGGACAAAACTGATTATTCTTATGACCAAAAGGTATCCAATAATAACCTATCTTTATAAATGTTCTTCCTGTGGGTTTCCACTATTTTCTAACAATCTTTCGTATTTGCCTTTTAGCCTTCTTTGCACGATTATTTGCATTAACAATTTTAACTGGGCATTTGACAGCATTAGACAAAGCATTCACACCACATTCATGATTAGCAACAGAATTCAAGCAGACATCATTACAAGGTTTGCAAATAGTATCAGAATTCGAATTAATTACAGTACGCCTATGGCTAATACTAGAATCAATACGATTCGTTTTATTTAACTCAAACTTAGTGTTCCTAGGGTGATCTTCTACTTTCTTCCAATGCACATTCTTAGCTTGCGAGGTCCTATCATTCCTTGTATTGTCTTGAGACTTTGACCTGCTCGCTTTAATGTCACTGTTTACTCCTGTAGAGGGAATGGGAACATTAGTTGGTTTTGCTAATTTATGCATTTCCTGTTTAGATGTGCTGGGATCTGAACTATTTGAAGGCACAATAAAGTTCATTCTTTTAACAGTAGAAGTGCTGGGAGTTGAACTCCTAGAGGGCACACTCGATTTCACATTCTTAGCACTAACAGATTTGGAATCTGAACTACTTGAAAGCACACTAAGGTTCACGTTCATAACATTTGGCATTGAATGACTTGCATGCTTGGCACTAGGCATTGAACAAGGTATCAAGGGATTGACTTGCTCACCTAAGGTTTTAGGGCACATTGTAATTAAGCATTCTAGAAGTTCTTGAGATCGTTTTGCATATAAGCATGCATGGCCAATTGCATTATCAAGTGGTTTCTCTAACTTATCCTCTTCTACAATCTCACGGAGACATTCTAGGCTGTCCTTAAGATATGAGAAATATGTTTGAATTGCCAGTTTGTTATTCCTAAGATGAGGAGGAACATATTTCACAGTCAAAGCATATTTATTACAGACATGCACCTTTGAAGCACCATTCTCCCCATTGGTCATTGGCATTTTCCCTTTTACCTGACTCTTCAGATTCTCAATTTCCTTTTGCAACGAGGTTATTTTTTCATTATTTTTGTTCCGAGTGACTTTAATTGACTCAAATAACTCATTGAAATGACGTTTAACCTTTTCATTTTCTTCTAGAAAACTCTCATTTTCCTTTTGTAAGGCATTAACCAAGTTTTGATGATGAAAATTTTGAGAATTCCGAGAATCTAAAGGAGGAGGCATTTGGGAGCCAGTCATATTGTTCTTTTCACCTTTTAATTGAGAGATTTGGGCTTTCAACTTTCTGATCGTGTTACAGTGAGCTTGAATCTGTTCGTCACGTTTGTTTAGTTCAAAAACTGCATCAAACTCTGGAACATCCAAGGATATCTTGATGTTTGAGGTTTTAACATTTTCTTTAAGATGTTGATATTTTAGTTGCAAGTCAAAATGTTCAACTTCTAGCTTAGAAAAATGTTTTACCAAATTATCGTGGTCATCCTGTTCAATTTTATCACTTAGTTTAGAGTTTTTGATTTCAAGCTCAATGACACGATCATGGGAGACTTTCAATGCAACATTTGGTGTGATAGTGGCAGTTGGTTGAGTTGCTGGTTGAGGAGGATAACTGTTATGAGCATACAAGGCAAGTTGTTGATTTTCCGGATGTGAAGATGAAGAAATTTGAGCACGGAGAATCCTTTCCTTATCAACTTCCTTTTGATGAGGCTTCAAGTAATCGTACAATAATCCGTATGTAGAATGATGCATGTTCTTCGCTTGACGGAGAAAAATGACATACTTCTCCCATTCAGGACCAAGACTACTCAGGAACTTAGTATTAACTGCAATTCTTGGCATGATGATGTTGTGTTTATCCAAATCATTTATGATGTCTGAGAATCGATGATGATAAGACTCTAGTGTCTCTCCAGGTTCAATCATGAAGTGTTCATAAGCCAAGTAAATTTTGGATTCCATATCCTCTTGATTGAGTGCAGATCCTTCCATAAGAAGATGAATATGTTACCACATTTCCTTTGCAGTCTTTTGAGCATCAACACTTCGAAGAATTGGGTTTGGTAATCCTATGAGGATATATTGCATTGCAAGCTCATTAGCTTCATAGTGTAGAAGTTCTGCTGCGTTCAGGTCTGCAACAATAGCAATGTTTGATTGTTCATCTCTTGGTGGATTAGCATTTGGATATCCGGGTACAATGACAGTAGGCATCTGAAATGGACCTTCCAAGATAACCTTCTTTAAGAACTTTCCATGTGGCTTCTTCAGATCACAAAACCTAAAGAACCTAATTACCCATTGATCGTAGTTTCCTGGAGTGAGCATTGGAGGTCTATCAAGTGATCCAGCCTCATGAATTGACTGTTCGCTGCTTAAAGCTTCACACATCTTTGAAAACCAAGTGGGTTCCTTCATAGTGTTCCTTGATGGATGTTGATTGAAATCATTTGTGTAGGGTTGAGCTTGAAGACTTGGTGGTGGTTGAACCATTTGTGGTGGTGGAATTGCTCCAAGTTGTGGAGTATGTTGTTGATTAAATTGTTGTTGATAAATTGCTTGTTGTTGATTCCATTGTTGATGTTGTGGACTTAGTTGTTGTTGTCGTTGAGTGTAAGTGTGAGGGAAATAGTTAGAGTATGGTGGTTGTGACATGTTGAAAAACTTGTGTTATAAAATGGATCTTTGTAGTCGAATGAACCTTTGTTGATGAAGTATCCTTAGGCGTAGAAATCACAATAAACCAAGTAGCACTTATGTGTAAAAACACCAAAGTTACGCGTAACAGCAAGAGTTACGCGTAGATTTAGCTTACGCGTAAGATAGGAAAAAACACTAAAGTTATGCGTAAAACAAGAAGTTAGGCGTAGAAAACTTAGGCGTAGGATCACCTTATGAGTAAGACAAAGCTTAGGCGTAAGATAAATCTTATGCGTAGAAGTTTCTCCCCGTAAGCTTATGCTTATGCGTAATTTTAGGGTTTTTGCCCAAGTGATCTTTTACACTATCACAGTGCAAAAGATATCCCAAGTCGACGTATTTTCAGGCTTATCCAAGCAAGAAAACACAGAGTAAACCACGAAAACGAAGATCAAACCAAGGAATAACTTACGCGTAATATTAGGGTTTTGATACGCGTAAGATTACTCGTAAAAATGATTTTGCCCAATGATGTTTCTAAACCAGTTTTTGTATGATGAAATAGCTTCAATAACACCAAAATGACACAAAAGTGTGAAACTTGATGATCCAAAGCTCTCAAAACGGTTACGCGTAGGTTTACACCCTCGTTCAAAAACAAGCTTAAAAACTTAGATCCAAGCGTAAAGTTTGAAACTTTTTGCGAAAAACAAGTATTTTAACACCTTAAAACGTTGAAAGTACAAGAATCATGGATTAAAAAGTGTAAAAAACGAGTTTTTAAGCAACCCAAAGATCACGTTAGCTTTATGCGTAAGACCAAAAACTTACTTCAAAAGCAATAACGATTCATCCAACTAGTTGGCGATTGATACCACTGTTAGGTCACTAGTTTTACAACACAAGCTTACTAGAAAGAGATAAAGGCGATTGAATAATAAACCAAACAAACACACGCGTATGAAGGAAATAGAGAAAGATCATTCGAACACAACATTTTGATCACTGGATTGTCACCATAGTTAGCGGTTGATCAACCTACTTAGCAATAACGAAAACTTCATTCAAAAACCAGAATGCGTATTTCGATTGCACTAGAAACCCAACGAATTTTTGAGCAAAAAATGTGAAAAATTAGGTACTAAGAACATGAAAGTTGCAAAATTCCACAATTTTATGAACAAAAAGCGTTTTTCAAAGTTTGAAATGCGAACCTAGATTCAAAAATTCGAACAAAAACTTGCTCCCACATTTGGATGCGCATTGGCAAAACTCTCGAAACCTAGTAGTTCAAAGTGTGA